>CM022945.1:28422819-28956765 GCA_012931725.1 Litsea cubeba | reverse complement strand
TGCCCCGCGGTGATATGGTGGACCGGGATAGATCCACTCATGGTCCCGGTTAAGCCTCACAGGAACCGAACTCCATAATATAACCAGTGATGGTGGGATCCATTAAATGCTGATGGTACATGGTGGGACCATCAGGTATTGGTGATTTGGGCAGGATGTATCTAATGGGCATGGAATTTTCAGGTGTGCATTGTACGTTGGGTGGAGAAAGTACATGTGATATGGGGAAGTACATGTGGGGAGCGTTGATGATTTACGGCCCCTCTGCTGAGCCTATGGTTAAGAGGAGAAAACCTGTTACAGTGGGGATTCACCTTTCTGAATTGAAGTAGCAGCAAAATAAGGACAAAAGACATTTTCCAGGGCAAAGTGTTTCTCCACCCACACTTTTTTCACCTCCCAAAACAGCTGCACTGCACTCATGTTCAATGAGAGATCCAATTTCAATGAAAAATTAAAATCATCTTATCCTAGTCCATGTTATTTTTTCTGCTGTGGCAAATCAAAATTGAAGCCAATGAGATAAATGGTTAGTTGGGATCATCCCCTCTAGCCGCCTGGACCTGCTTGCTTTTGATTGGAACTACTAAAGAGGTGGGCCACACATGCTAGGCTGGACGTACTTTTCTATACATTATGAACTGACTTTGCCGCCCCCATCCCAAGCTGTAGGCCTAGTTTCTTCAATTAACACTGTTGTCCGTTTTTGACACTTCATTTTCCGGATTTGAACTATTCATCTTGGGGTTTCAAGATGGAGATAACTCATATCATAAATCAAAAGATGGGCCATTTCAACTTTTTTATTCTTGACATTTCCTTCAGGATAAAATGGCAAACCTGATTGGATCCAATTGGAAATATCACAAGAGTTCATTGGGATTTTCCTTTTGGCGAAGGTAGAAGAGTTGGTAGTAGGATGGCAATAGGTACCCATTTATCTGGATTCCAGGCAGACCTAAATCAAGACCCAAAATTAAATGGGTCCAAAAATTAGTATTGAGATCCAATTTCCTAGGTCAGATCTAGGTAAAGGGCCCTTTTGCCACCTTACACCACCCCCTATTGATAGAGTCTCTTTTTAGTGGTTAGAATGCGATTGTGCAAGGCGCTTTCCTTTTCTATACGTATACTCAATTTCTGCTGTGCATTCGACGCTGAAAATGAAGGTGTCTCAAAGTTTTCTTCCTCAGCATTGACTCTCTAACTACCAATGCTTGGCCAAATGCCTGATTTTCATGCAGCACAGAGGGAGCATTTGTTATTGAGAGAATTCTACTATAGATGGACATTGTTCTGATTTTCCATTCGGTCCACTATCCTTACTTGGCGTTGATATATATTTTTTTTTGTAGAAAAGGAAAAAAATGAACTGATTTTCTCCGGTATGACAAAGAGAGACAATATCAAGCTCTTGTTGGAGTGATGGGAACAACAGCTTACACCTAATTTAACCCACGCTTTACAGTGTTTAAATTCAAATTCACTCTTATCACATGCTTCTCTAATTTTAAACAATAATTCAAACTTCACTTTCATATGAAGTGTTGCAACTTTCTATTTATTAAACACCACTGCAAGCAGATCCTCCAATATGCACTAGCTTGTTTTTCCTCTAGCCACAAACATGTGAGGCACACCAGGTGGTGAGGTGGCAAACCAAAATCCTGAACCATACATAAAGTCAAACACCCTCAACCCCAGGAAATAAGGCTCATGTGCTAACTATTTTACTTATTCAAAGTGCCTTTTGGATTTACCTACTTATTAGTGGGAGTTAAAAAGGGAAAGCTTACCTTTTTTCCTTTGTTCAAAACTAAAGAATTGAGGATTTCCGCCATTTGCGGTTTCTATTTCTTCTCATTTATTTCATAATTGGCGTTGACCCTTCTTTGTTCTTTTTAAAAAGGGCAGACCAAGAATCATTCCTTGGGGGGCCCTTATGTAGAAAGAAATTTTTTGGGGGTCCCACATTTGAAAATGCATGTAGGTTTTGTTAGGAGTTTTTGGCTAATTCATTGGGTTGGGCAAAAACTCTGGGTCCATTGAGTTGTAAGTTTTTATTATTATTTTAGAATGGACCCTAGTTAGCCGTCGGAAGAACTGAACCGTAGATTGAAGCGAAGACTAGATTTTTGGAAGGGTTAAAGCCAAATTCCTGGGAGCATGTTTGGCTATAGCAAAGCTTGGCGTCCGGGCCAAACGGCAGAGAGCACTTTCGCTATAGCGAGGACTTCAAGGTGGTAATAGCCCAGTCCAACTCGAACTCTTATTTAGAGTTTTAATTTGAGTTCAATTCTTAATGGATTATGATTAGAAGTTCTTAATGGATTATGATTAGAAGTCTTATACACATATTTGAGGCTAGATATTGGGTATTTTTCTCAACCCAAAGGTACTCACCACCTCTCACATTATTCTGAGTAAGAGATATATAAGAGAGAGAATTATTCTTTAGAGCCACTGAGATTGTTCTGAAAAGTTTCTTTTGAAGGTTTGAAGCTTGTACTTCTTTGTAGAAGATTGTGCATCTTAGTCTCAAGGTGTTGAAGGAGGATTAAGTACGGGGAGCGGTGCGCGATGAGTAGTCGTGGCAGCGAGGACTTGCGCAAAAACAACTGCAGTCCTTAGGTCAACGTATTGACTGGGATAAATGAGCTGTGAGTATATCTTGTAACCTTTCAATAGTAATTTATTCTTCTGATCTTAATTTTTCTTCCGTAAAGGGTTTTTACGTTAAATTTGTATATACCTTCTTTTGGTGATTGCTTGGTGGATAGTTTTGCTAGTTTACTTTTATTTGGTCTTTACTTCCGCTGTGCATTGGTTTGTGAAAATTAGCACCCATTCTGGTAAGTTTGCGCACTTTCAGTTTTCAAAATATATAGTAGCTTTTTTGAAAATCGTGAGGGGTCCATGTGTAAAAAGTTAAAAAAAAAATTTCTAAAGAAAAAAGGGATTTTCAAGTGAATCCCCACTTAGGATGGTTTGATCACGTGATGGACGGTTCAGATCCATCATTCTACACTAGGACAGCGGAAGCCTTTGTAAGTTACTAAATATTCAGGTTTAGTCGTTAATTTAATTATTTTAGATCAGATGGTTAGAAATAACCGCTAACCGCTAAAATTAATTATTGGCAGATGCTTTATTCATCGACCAAACCTCTACTTGGTGGGGTCCGTGAACCAAACGCTCATGACACATGGCCCTTTCTTGTCCGCATGGAATGGGAAGGAGATTCAATATAGCATTTTGGCTGGGCTAATATAATACAGTCTAATCCTGTTGCAGATTTTCTGGGACCGCTGTCTCTGCCCATGTTTATATTTGTTTTTGGCTAGGGCTGCCGTACTTTTTTTTCTCCGCATCTTGCTAACCTATCACAACAGCAAGACCGGGAAAAAGCATCATAACGGTAGTTTCTAAAGCTATGATCTATGAAAGAGATGTCCACTCATCTTGGGCTGTTCAGTATTCATGCAAATTCATCTACAGGCAGGCCAATCCAATGCCAATCACAGGAGAGGTGAGAAGATCTCATTTGAAGACCCAAGGATGTGCAAAATCTCCTCCCTATTAGATCTCCTATCACCTGATCAATCGAGGGTATGATTTTTCAAAAGTATCATCATCATCATCCACCATAGTAGAAGCTTAGTGTGTCAAATTTGGGCATGTGACATTGCACACAAAAAAATTGGCATGTATGAGTGGACTGTCAAAACCTCTAATGATGCACCAAGATGCACCATTAGTTGAGTAAGGCCGTAGGGGGATGGACGTGGTCTTAATCATGAACAAGGGCCAAGGAAAAATAATAAATCAGAACCATAAAAAACCCTAACCAAATCTTTCCATTATAATTTTTTTTTTTTAAATTCAATCCGGTCAGATTGTCATTTTGCTATCTTGCCAAAAACAAGGTAGGTAGCTAGGGAAAATGGGGGTGAACTGGTCAAGGAGGCTCAATTAGAGCACATGAAGCTGGACAGAACTGTAGTTAACTACACCCATCCAAACATAATCAGGCTTGTAGAGCTTTCTTGATCAGCAATGGCTGCAGTATGACAATAAGATGGTGGAAGAAGCACTTGCATCTGAAAAAAGGGACAGATGCACATGGGAATCAAGTTGGAAGATAGAATCGGTTACCTTGATGACCGAACCTGTTCACATGGTTAAGTGTCATGTGCAGAAAATGGAAATGTTACATTCAAGCTAATGATGGCATGTTCTAACCATAATTCCATAATGAAAACATACATCTAAGTCCAAGGGCCCCGAAAATGACTTTCTGCTTTCACAATCAATAGCTGGATAACCACCACTAGATTGGAAGCCACAAGAAATCAAAATTTCAAACCATCTGATAAAACTACATTCTATGCTTCAGAAGAAAACAAATTTCAACGTCCACACAAAATACATTCCAAAGCAACCAACGGTCAATAATCTCTCTCTCTCTTCCAAGTTTCCAGCCCATGTGCAGCAAACGATAAAACATGAAAATGAAGGATAAGTCAAATATGCAATTAAGCAATTCATGAAAACAGAGGCTAGAGCCACTGTAAAAATATACAGCAATAGCGGTGGAAAGCACACACAGCTATAACATAAAAAGCAGGGGAAATCACTGCAAAAACCATTGTCCTGTCACACTTGCAACGTCACCAAAACATAACATTTGATGCCTTTGAATACCCAATTCAACACATAGAAGAAGCACACAAGTAATCACCATACTAGAAGTAATGCAGAAAGTAACACAAGGAGATGATAGAACCCACGACCCATGACAACTGATTTCATAAAACCCAAGACCCACGGCAACCGATTGCATTTGGTTTGTCAACCTTAATGAATCTAATGCTATGCATATTATATTTTCCTGCCCCTAAGCTCTCTCTCTTATGCCCAAATATCCGTTGTTGTTGAAACAAATGAGAAGAGACTTTCAACTCTTCCTCTTGCATCATCTGATCATCATTCATCCTCTTTGAGCATAAAAGTTGCTCAAACAGCCAAAAGACCATAACGAAATTTTTCTGAGGTGAAATTTCAACCTCCAGACGTCTGCAGGAGATGCGAAGCACGAAGTTAATCAGCCCGTAATGCACAAAAAGTCAATTCCGGCATTAACGGCACGAATCATTTTTGTCGGCAGCCGTAAGCGTGGATAGACATGCCAAACTAAAGTAACCAATGGAAAAATACCAACAATAGTGAAGAAAAGAGTTTTCCATTCACCATCCAAGCTGGAAACCACAGCTTGATGCGAACATTACAGAAACAAAAAACCAGTGTCAAAACTTCTCATACAAAATACACTTAAAAAAAACAGCGAATAGTCAAGAACCTCTCTCTCTCTCTCCTCTCTCTCTCTTTTCTTATCAGCAGAGGTGCAAGAAAAGGTAAAAAAAAGCATGAAAATGCTTCAGCGGCAACACACCATATCAGTCGAGGAAAAGGAAAGACTCAATCTAATGCAAGGAACACTGTAAGCTCAAGAAAACAGAGCTAATACAGGGCTGAAATTCAAATACTAAAGTTAAAAAAAAAAACATTTTCTTGTTGAAATTGCTAAAAAAAACATATTTATACAGTCCCCTGAAACCAAATCAGACATAGAAGAACATTAGATCAAAGAATGCCAAGCCATGAAGAATGGATAAATGATCATCATATTATAAACCAAAGAAGAAAAGGAACAAAGTATGATAAGGAGATAATAATACCCACAACAATAACATTCAGTTTGCTCATGAATCTCATGCTCTATACACTACATTTTCCTGCTCCTAATCTCTCTCTCTCTCTCTCTCTCACTTTATTCACAACCAAATATCCATAATTAAAATAAATAGGAGAGACTTTCACCTTCTCTCTGCCCTCGTGTCTTCTCTTCCGATCTCCCTACTCTTCATCAGCATCAAAGTTGCTCAATACAGAGCCCAAAACCATGGCCAACTTTTCCGCTCTTCCTCTTTGTTCGAGACAACCATTGCCAATGCCAACAGTCAAATCACCAATATAGAGAGACAGAGAAATTGAAATTGGTAGAGTAGTGAAGATGTCAAGGTATCCAAACAAATGAAATTTTCCGTTTCCTCTTGGAGGGTAAGAGGGGGAAATCCTCAAAAGAATCAATAGAACGGAGGAGGTGGAGGAGATGCGTAAGAGACGCCAACAACAGGTGGGTAGTGGGCCTTCATATACAGGTGAAGGGGGAGGTGGACTGTTGTAAATGTAAGGTGGAGAACCTGAAGGCGGGTGAATGATAAAAACTGGGGGTGAAGGCGGTGGTGGTGTTTCACAAGGCAATGGCGGTGAGGGTGGGGGAGGTGATTCATAATGAATTGGGGGTGACGGTGGGGGTGGAGATTCATTAATGAACTGGCGGAGGAGGAGGTGGCGGAGACTGAATTGGTGGAGGTGGCGGTGTGAACTGTAGACAACTGGGGGTGGTGGTTGATGTGAAGGTGGTGGCAAGTAGGGAACAGGTGGTGGTGGCGGTGCTGGTTCGTCACATGGTGGCGGGGGGAGGTGGTTCTTATACATGGAGGGTGGCGGCGGGGGAGGTGGTTCTACACATGGAAGTGGTGGCGGTGGTGAATTTGGTGGTGGAGGAGGTGAATACAAAGGTGGTGGTGGTGAGGATAGTACTGACTGGGTGGTGGCGGCGGCGGAGGCGAATGGTGTGGTGGTGGTGGTGGAGGCGAATGGTGTGGTTGGCGGTGGTGAATTATAGTGGTAAGGACTTGGCGGAGGAGGTGGTGGAGAATACAATGGGGGGTGGCGGTGAATTTGGTGGAGGTGGGGGTGGAGATCGAACGCAGTAGATTGGTGGTGGAGGTGATGGTGGTGGCGGCGAATACAAGGTGGGGGAGGAGATGGTGGAGGTGGTGATGGCGGGGGAGGTGACGGTGGTGGTGGAGGCGGCGAATAAACAGGCGGGGGAGGAGACGGCGGTGGTGGCGATGGCGGTGGTGGAGGTGGCGAATAAACAGGTGGGGGAGGAGATGGTGGTGGTGGTGGAGGTGGGCGAATAAACAGGTGGGGGAGGAGATGGTGGTGGTGGAGGTGGCGAATAAACAGGTGGGGGAGGAGATGGTGGTGGTGGTGACGGTGGGGGCGGAGGAGGTGAATAAACTGGTGAGGGAGGCGATGGTGGTGGTGGGGGAGGTGAAAAAACCGGCGGCGGAGGTGAAGGGGAGGTGGTGGTGGCAGAGCAGGAACAAAAGGAGTACATTTGAAAGCATTACAATCCACAGGCCTAGACAAAAACGCCTTACATTGACTCGTAGGCTTCTGAGCCGGCCGGCCCGGCAAGCAATTCTTCCTGTCATCAAAATCCTTAACACTACGGCAAACCGGCGGTTCACCAGTAAAGTAATTGTAAGAGAAAGTAAAGTTTTCCAAATTAGGAATCTTACACACACTCTCTGGAATCGAACCAGACAATCTATTGTGGGCCACATTCAACTGCTCCAACTCCTTCATCCCTCCGATCTCATCCGGAATGGGCCCCTCCAGCTCGTTGTAGCTCAAATCCAGCACCGTCAGATTCTTCAACAGCCCGATCTCCTTGGGCAGGCAAGATTTCAGCCCGTTATTCATCAGTATAATCTCATTCAACGTATCGGACATGTTACCGAGCCCGGCCGGCACGCACCCGTGAAAACCGTTATTCGCAAGCACAATCACCGAAACGGGCGAGTTCCCGATATTGTCGGGCAGACCCGACGCGAACCGGTTGTGGTTGATGAAGATCGCGTCCAGATCCTTGTCGAAGAGCGCTCGAGGGATCTTTCCCTCGAACTCGTTGAATCGGATGTCGAGAAACTTGAGCGCCGGCAGCTTCAGGACGACGGAGGGGAACTTTCCGGCGAATCTGTTGTTGCTCAGATCGAGCTCGTACAGCAGCTTCAGACCGGCGAACTTGTGAGGCACGATTCCGCAGAACCGATTCGAGTTTATGTGGAACAATGCGATATCGGTGAGGAGGCCGAGCTCCTCCGGCAGGTATCCGGCGATGTCGCCGTGGTTGAGGTCGATGCCCGCGACGACGTGGACCTTAGGCTTGTCCAAGGACAAGCTGCAGTAGACGCCGGTATAGTTGCAGACGTCGGATCCGACCCAGTTTCCGGTCAGGTTGAGCGGATCTGAGAAGATTGCCTGCTTCCAGGCCTGCAGGGCAATGTAGGCTTTCCTGAGGCGAGGGTTCTCGAAGGAGAGGGAGGGATCGACGGATACATTCTCTCCTCTGTCGCCGAACTCGTCTCTGTAGTAGAGGAGCTGTCGCTGGAAGATGAATCTGGCTTCTGCGTCTGAGAGTCGGCCGCTATTGCTCGAGAAAAAATCGACAGCAGCAGAACAAGTAGAAGATGAAACAGAAAAAAGACCAAGAGTAAGAGGAAAAACTGATGACTTTTCTTCGTCATTTCATTATTGTGTTTGGAGAAGGAAGGAAATGCAGGCATTACATGCAGAGTCATGGGACATTTGAAGAGAGCAAAAGGGAAAGAACAAAGGTTTTGAGAGATTTTTTTTTTTTTTGCTTCTGCTACTGCTCCTGTATTCTGTAGTGGGTTTATTTCTAGGGTGATTGGGGAGTGGAAGAAGATAACATCAGAGACAGCTATAACACAGCTCAAAGGGAAAGAAGCACAACCAGATGAATATGAATGCACTTTTTCTTTTTCTCTACTGCGAGTGCTTGGCTTTGTTCTGTGTGTGTATATATGTGTGTAAATGTAGAATTCTCTTCACTTTATTCTTGCTTCTTCTTTATTTGGAGGTTAGAAAACTACTAATTATAGAATAGTGAAGTAAGCTGTTCGTAGGAATATGTTTTGATGGAATTCGGGTGCACTGGATTGTAGTGTGACCTTCTTTGTTTTGGACCCATGGGTTTGTTTTTAGCGGTCCGGTCAGACAAACTGCAGGTCATGTGACTCTGAGTCCATGTTGCAGTTTATGAAAGGGGGGAATTGGGTCTAGTCTGAATTGGGCCATTTTTGCAGTTCGATCAACATGTCTTGACACAATTGGGCTAATGGGCTCTATATATTATTAAATAAAAAAAACATGAGAGAGATAGATGGGAATATAGTAGTCATCAATATACTTTTTTTTGTTACTCATTCCTGCATTAATTGATATTATGTAATTATGAGACGGGATTTTTTTTTTAAATATACCAAGATTCTAACTCTTTTCCTGTTTAATTGGTATCTAGTTTAGTGTGTAACTTGGGTTGAGCCAAACCCGAATGCACACAGCTCAAAGTGAAATTTGGCTTGGGCTTGTTGTGCTTTAGACTGTTGCTTGATCTTAGAATTTGAACCTAAATAGAAGTTGGGTCAGGTTTGGACTTTGGTGCTTGAGTTCGACATCGCGAGGTAAGAAATTGATGGTTTTTTACATTAGCTTCTTTCCAAGGATTTTCTTTTTCTTCCAAATATAGTAGCTTCCCATGACAAATTCCTTGGTTCTGCAATTGGTAGTTGGTACCCATCTTATTTCCATAAACTTATGTTTTTATAAAATGTATAATGTATGGTATATAAATTATGTTATTAATCAAATTTACAAAACTTTCTAACATTTTATCCCTCACGTAGCAAGACCAACCCAAGATTTGAGTTCAACTGAAATAAATTTTGTTTGGCTTCTTGGTGTAATTAGACACGTATATATATTTTAAAAATCGGGGATATCCAAGACCTCTTAGAGCACCTGACTAAATCCCCCGGGATGGTGGCCTCCTCCTGCTCATGGCTTTGACAAATTCCATGTCCATTTTTCTAGCCAAGAAAGAGAGGAGAAAAAGAAAAAAAATTGATTGTTCATTTGATGCGTGTTGAATGATCAAAGTAAGTGTCCAAATTGAATTGCAGCGTTAAATGTAATTACTCATTAGTCCTTCTACCAAATTAAAGAAAAAGTCATTGACGCAATTAAAAAAAAAATGAAGGTACACCGAAACATGTAGTACAGCATATACACCCGACGAAACTGCTTCTCGGAACCGCTGCCTGTTTTATCTCAAATTATCATTTTATCGCGATATTCTGGACTGTTTCATTCCCTGTTAGTTTTTTTATTGCATCCGATTCTACCTGAAATCTTGCACGAATTTTGCCAACGCGGAAAGCGATTTTGACGACGACCGTGACGACAATGACGAAAACTAAATCCTTCCCTTTCCTTCATAATCATAATTATTTTGTAGAAACTAGAAAATGAATGTGTGTTCCTTCTCCTGACAACTCATTCATTCAAAATTGCAGCAGGTCCCTAAATGCTATCAATATTCAACATAAAAATCACCAACCACACTTAATTTCAGCAATAGTTTATAAAATTAAAGACTCATCTCATATATAATATATTGAATTCCAAATCCAAATTTATATGTATTTATAATTGAACTCGTTCATCAATAAAAATTTAAATTGAAATTAAGGCTTTATCTTCTTCGATTAAAGTTTCTTTTTCTTATATTTTTCGGTCAACAAATGGTATGGCAGACTCTCTAGCCAAACAAGGAGTGCATAGAGTTGTTCAGCTTGTGGCCTCTATTGTTTAGTGTTGTTGTTTTTTGTGTTGGTATAAGGCTTTTGTACTAACTCTTTTTTTTTTTGTTTCTTTTTTTGTTGGAGATTTTCTTGTACTGTTGCCTTATCCTTAATTTAATTTACCGTTACCGATAAAAAAAAAATAAAATAAAAATTTAAATTGGATTTCGATCGGAATCCATTTATAAATCAGAACTTAAAATATATTTCAAGTTCGATTTTTCTTTTATAAAGTACAAACCTCAAGATAATCGAATCAGATAATCACATATGATTTACATCAGCAATTGTTTTTCATGTTTCAGTTAGATTTAAAATGATAGGAGAAAGAAATGGACATCTTAACCATGTTTAACAACCCCAATTCAACATCCTCTAATTAATGACAACTCCATCCATGCATGCATGCATGCAAGCAATGCATTGAATGGATGATGACATGGTGTGATAGTAATGTATGGTGGCGAACGAATGCGAAAACGAGGGTCACCGAAGCATGTGAGTGGGCCCACGTGTCACGTCTTGCACGGCTGGATCGTCGGCATTCCTGTGGTTCACCGCGTCCCCGTGACTTCCTCTGCCGCGTCACCACCACCAATTCCTCCCCAAGTCTGAACTCTGAAGTCCCCCACCCACTTTTCTCCTCCTCCTTTATTATTATTTATATTAATCACAGATTTTCCTTTTGGCCTTTGTCTTGTACAGTTATAGCATACAACATTTGACCTCATCTCAAAACAGGGGAAAAAAAATATAGAGTCAATGATGATAGAGCAAGGCTCTCCTAAGCTTAAACTTATGATATGATTACGTAAGCTAACGCTTCTAGGGCCCATCCTTGATCCATCCAAATGGACCAAACACACGACCCCCTTAAATTGCACAAGCCCACCAACTTTTGGTCAAATCCGAATTTACTAGACCGTTGGATTGACTATGTACCAATCCGAATAGACCATTGACCATTAAATTTTTGGTGCCCAGATGGAGATGATAGAAACCATAATTTGGGTTGATTTTTTGTAGGAAGGAGGGTCCCAGGGAGTCCTTGAAATCCCCCCCACCCCATCCCCATATAGGTCCCCAAGTGGGCCCCACTACGTAATTGAGCTTACTTCAGCTTACCTTATCTTAAGCTTCAGCTTAGGAGAGCTGGCCCCATGATGATAACTGTCTGATGATGATTCTTTGATGCAGATGGCAACAATCCAGACCATGTTTTATATGGCCCATCCTGGATATGCAACACTCTATCATACTATATTAAGCTAAAGGTTTTTTAATTTAATTTTGACTGGCAGTTTTTATTTTTGCATATTCTCTCTCCACTACTCATGCAACTATCCACTAATTTTTTCATCAAACCACTTATATTTCAATTGTTATTTTATGTAATTATTTTATTTTTTTTTCAATTTTTTTCTATTTCTATTTTATGCAACTTGTCCTAGAAAAAGAGGCAACCGTTTTTAATATATGATAATTTATTTTATAATGGATATTGTGCTGAGCACGGGTTATTGGGCTTGTTTTGTAATTATGAAGAACTTAAGGCCAAAATTCCCACATTGATATTTTCCCTTGTTTTAATTGATTTTGTAACATTTAGATTGTTTTATATGTTAATAGAAATACCTTAAAAATGTTTAACATAATAATTGAGGAAATCACAAAGTATAAATTGAATTTAAGGGATCTCATGTGAATCCACCGCTATCTGGTGAGATAACTCCTTCTCCATAAAAACAACCAAACTTCGATCCTAGGCTAACTATAGCTTGCGTGTTAGTGAGGAGTGCGTGTGGATGGTTAAGTATTTATTAGAGAAAAATATTCAAGGTTTAGAGAAGGTACTTATAAAACTTGGTATTAGTGAAATATAAGTGGATACCAGCTAAGTTTTTCCTTTTTTTAAAATCATGGTAACAAATATATGATGTTGATTTACCAAGAAACAAGTATTTAAGTTTTTAATGATATGTATACAGTTCACATTGGTGATCTGTTTATTTACAGGCTAGTATTATAACTAGTTTGTCTTAAGGGATAATGACGTCGTTAAAAACTAAATATGGGGTCCACGCCCTATCAGGTGGCTAATCATATCATGAAGTAATTAGTTCTTAATAATTTTTTGGATTCTGCTCCCCTTTGCACTGCCCCAGCATGACATTAATTATGTTAGAACTATTATAACAATTGTGAGCTAGCTGTATGTTCAATTTAATACTTTTGCACTCGCTATCCATGAATTACCACTTAACCTCAATCTGAAACCATGTATCAAACTTATAATTACCTTAAATTGAACTTTAGGAAAAAATGAAACTTGTAGGTTTTTTACCCTCAAAATTTAAATCACAATGGGACCATTTCATCATCCCATCCCCCATGATCAACATACATTAATCAGTCTATGTATGCTGTACAAAGAGCTGAAATATTTTTCTCATACAAAATGGTGAGAGGGGCTCCAAGGGCTCTTCCATTATCTTGATGGGGCTACATTGCAAGTAAGTGCATCTCACCTTTTTTAGTTTCCTTAGTACTTGGCTCACTCCCTCTCTAATCTTTCCTGTTTCATGAAAAATGAAATTAGAAGAAATCATATCTAATCTCTACACTGTGTGAGTCACAAGTGCCCTTAATTTTCAAGCTGTATATACCGACCAACTTGCTTCCTCTGCGTCGTAGAAACAAAACAGTCAATCAAAGAAGTGGGCCACAAAATGAAGATGGCCCCTAAAACCCCACTTATAGCATGATATGCATGCAATCCATTGTCTAAAGAAAATCATTCCAAGTTTGTTAGAATTCCTTTTTTTATGGTAGTATTTGATGCAGGTTAAATGTCAGAGCTAGCCCACTCCTATCTAACCATCCCTTCTCCACATGGGTTTTTTTGTAACAACATGGGAAGAATCAGCTACCAAAACGAGATATATCTAGATGCTCGGCTAGTCAAAGTTTTTACCATTTACGTTGTTTGTCCTTGCATGCATTTTTGGCTCATGTAGTGTCACAAAATATTTGAGATGCTTTGAAGATATATATCGTGACAATACCACTCAACATTTCTTTGAATAGTTATTTTTTCTGATATCGTATGCTGATGTTTATTAATATATATTTAGGGTCCTCTTTTTTAAAAAAATAGAATGTATAAGAATCTTGCATACAATATGGAGGGACTGTATATATATGAATTCATGGTTGTCAAGCTAAGTAAAGGATATGAAATGAGGGGTGAAGCATGTAAAGTAGTGATGGATTAAGGCATATAAAGTAGTACTTAAAAAAATAAAAATAAAGTAGTAACGTAGATTAGATATTGACTTCTTTTAAGATTCTAGAGTGATGGTTGGGTATTCATTTGTCATATTCTCTTCGTTTTGTTTTTATAAAAGAATGATTATTTGGAACTCGTTCATGGATATACATTTTTTTATATTTTTTATTAATCACTTAGGGCATGAATTCTTATCCAATCAACTCCTATTAATTCTAACCAAACAAACATACCCTAAAATTGAGAACATCTTAATGCATTGAGAAACATCCTAAAATTAATATTCTTAACAATATTCCATATTTATTTTGTGTTAATTGATTTATTTCTATTAATTAAAACCCCAAATCTAAAAATATCTTAACATTTTCTTGGGACACCAATTTCTCCATACAAGTCATTTGTAATTGGATAACTTGGTCATTAAAGAACCCACATGGGAATGGGTTTCCACCCTTCTATGTGAAAGCAGTACATTAAAGTCCACTTTTACCCCCACCCAAAAAAAAAAAAAAAAGAAAAGTTCAGACCCTCCTGTTTCTTTAATTTTGTAAATCCTGCCCGTTAGAACAAATTGCTTTTACTGACGGATTGAGACCTCTCTCTCTAACAGTCAAACATTTGTTCTTGGGACCACTTTCCAATATCATAAACAAGACATTATAGTGAGGTAATTGCAAGTTGTAAGTTCTACATGAGCTTTCAAAGTCCAGCCAGTAGAGACACCACCTCTCTCACATAGCCTTGCACGTATTCCCTTCCCCACTCCAACTCTCCCAACCTCTATCTCTATACCACTACATGCCATTAAATGCGTTTATAACAGGACATTTAGTTTTAGATTTTCATTTGAAATATAGTGGTATTGTTGAGGAGCATGTTCTATTGGAATTTGAGGAGAGTATTAGAAAGTATTTATATTATTTCTATTAATAAATTGAGATTTTGATAAAAATTAGTAGGTGAGAATTTTAATATGATATAAGAGCCGCCAATCATGAATTCGAATCTCTTGAAAAATTGAAAGTAGACTTGCTTATGAATATTAAAAAATATTTATGCCCCATTTCTAACACCTCAATGCCATTCTATACAGCGAAATGAACTTGTGGTTAGAGACTCATAAGGCAAGAAAGAATAAAAGAAAGAAAAGAGAGAAAAAAGTGGAGAGATTGACTTCCGGAGGAGGGAGAGGGAGACAGAGAGAGTGAAAAGTAACGAAAAGCGCGTGTGGAGGCGGGAAAAGGTGTGAAGGCTCTTTTTTTTTGGCCTTTTCCTTTTTTAAAATTCTTATTCTGAAAGGAAAAGAAGAGGACACGGGCCACGGCACGGGAATCGCGGGTAAATACCGGAGTTAAAGCCATCTTTCAGAAATTCATCAGCAGGCCTGTCACCTGTGTGTGAAATCTCCATTTTTCCCTCCTTCAACTGGGTCCCACCACCTCTCTCTCTCTCTTTCCCTTCTGTCGGTCGCATTATCTCTCTCTTCTAAACTTCTTCCCCTCTGAAAAAAAAAAAAACCCACTCTCAACTTTGGCACCAAAAGAGCAGGAGTGCTGCAGCCTGCAGGAGCCAGAGAGATCCCATATGTGGCTTTTCATCAAGTAGCTTGACCCTATAAATCCATCCAATCCACTTTGATCTATTTTTTTTTTTTTTTTTTAGAAACTTATTATAGTTGATGGTGGGTTCAACTTCATGGGTGAGAAATTTGCCTGGGACAAATGCATATTGGGAGGACCATAATTTTGACCCGTCTAGATTTAAAAGATAGGTCCACTAAGAATTGACTTACATGTCTGGGTCTCAAATAATAGTTTAACATGAAGTGGGCACTACAATGTTTTGGTTTTGTTTCTAAAATCACAATTTGCTGCAAAGATGATCTGCCTAATGAGAGAATAATTAAACTTTTCTTTGTCATTAACGGCACCAGCCCCTTTTTCCTTTCCTTTTGCAAGCCATCAATGATAGAGAAATTTATTAACAACAGCCCCTACCGAACTATGTTGGGAATGCTTTTCCTGGGAGATAATATCGCGTTAATCTCAATATTTATAGTTTTATTCAGATATTATTGGGAAAAATTGTTAAGAAAATAATTCTAGATTTAAATAATAAAAATATAAAATACTGTATATACACTTTGAATAGTGAGAGAAAAAGAATAAAATAAAGGACCAGGAGAGGATATTATTGTGTGTAAAACTAATACTAATAATTACTCCTAGTTAAGTAGGTAGGTTTGTCAACTCCTTGACGTCTTAGGTTAGAATCCCATCCCAAATGTTTCTTACTTTACAGCCAGAAAATATCATTATATTTTTTAGCTGACGAAAGTATCCCCACCTATCTCATTCTCACCCGACATGACTACAACGACCCTACAACACAAGTAGACCAGGTAAATTTTTGGGTATCAAACACACGATGTGGGGGCCAAACCTAAACCAACACCCAGGCGGATCTAAAAATATCATGTTATCATAAAGATAACAATATTATTGTAAATGATGCAATAAAAAAAATGAAGATGATAAGTATATTAGCCACTCTTTCTTATAATCAATCGTCTCTCTATTTTTGCTGTCTCCACATGCATGTCTTCTTTGGCCTGATAGATTGGATGCTGTCCAATCCAACTGAAACACCAACCAAAACATATTTTGGCCGACCGTTTTAGTTTTCAGACCATTAACTACAAGTCTCTATGTTTGTGAGACTTGAGTGGCACATCCAACATCATAAAATGGATTCAATTTTCGGTAGTTACTCAAACCCTCATTTGGAGGGTTGGATTAGGGCCTCCTTCCACAGAAGAAGTCCACCATCACCATCATAGGAAAACTACAATGAAGATACAAAAAACAGAACATAACATACACGGGAGGTGCTCTTGTGAGAGACACTCTCACCTTACTATGAGAGATAAATGTGGGGGCCCTCACATTTAAGTTGTTGACATTAGATATTGATGTGAGGGTCCCACCTTATCTCTCATGGTAAGGTGAGAGTGTCCCTCACAAGAGGGCCTCCCAACATACATCCATTTGTAGTGTTTGTGTTTTTGGTACAAAGCATACATTTGTAGTTGTGGGTCACTCATGATGAACCGTAACTGAGAAGCATGGTTCATACCAAATGGGCAAATGGCCTACCAATACATATGCCGCCATGTCCATATGCACTGTACATAAAAAGATGAACATTGATACGGAGCCCATATCTTACCAAACAAGAATCGCCCATGATATTTCCAAACATTTGCTGCTGTTATCTGACATGTGTCATTAATAATTGGATAGGTGCTAGGTCTCTGCAGTCATAATACTTCTCAACTAAAACTCATTAACTACTAACCACTTTTATACCAAAAAAAAAAATACTAACAACTCAAGACTGTATAAAGATCAAACAAAGCCAACCTACTTGGCACAAGCCAAATGAGCCCACCCGGCCACTCCCCACACATGGGCTCTCACCTTTTTAAGATTCTTCTTCTTTCATACATGCATATGTTTTTTTTTTTTTTACCATTTCTATGCTCCTGTTTAGCGGCATGTGAGAATACCTTTGCAAATGATTAGGTAGATATTATTGGATCACAGTAGGGATGTTGGTTATGTAAAGGGAAAGCTTGAGAATCTCAAAGGCAGGCCACCCACACACCACAAACAAGAGGCCCCACATGGCCGCGTTTGCCAGCTCATTTTGCAAGCATCCCCACTTCATCCCAATCTCCTTTTTTACCTAATCATAACTATAATAATTTAATGGCAACTTTCCTTGTTATGATGTTGCTTTTTGTAAAAATAAAATATATTTCTCCCCATCAATTCCCTTTTATTTTGCCAATGAGGGAAATGAATGAACATAGCCTCTCTCCCAAAATTCCAAATCCATCCCTGAGAAAGGAGGAAAGGAAGAAGAAGCCGACAATCTAAATAAAAATGAAATAAAACTGCACAAATACTTGACCATCTTCCCTGTGCAAACACTATATTTGACCCTATTGAAATGGTGTACAGAAAGAAGCTCCCAAGAATACTGAGGAAACAATCAATGGCGCTGTTCTTGCTCAATGACAAAATTCAGTTTCCTACAAGAGGTTACCACCGCAACTAAAAACCCTTCAGCGTGCCGCTTTCTAGTCTCTTTGAATTATACCTAAGATTAAAAGCAACAGACAAATTAATAGTGTAATAGGTAAAAAGTTCAATGCTTCCAGCAGAAATGAGAATTTTGCTACAATTATTCACTCATCAAATTGTATGTATGCATAAGGCCCATGAATTTGTGGATCAGTACAGTTGGTAGGTTGTAAATGATTACTATCCCAAAAATTGAGGGAACTATATGATTTAGCCCCCATCCAGAAAGTGGGCTGCAAATGAACAGTTAGCAGAGCATACGATTATAAATGCATGAGCAAGAACACCTAGAGGTCAGTTTTTGGGCAACAATGGCTCAGACATGTACCAGACAAGATCAACAATTTCACTTACCCTACACATTGCCACTTGTACAATGGAACCCATGTAGATGGTTCTAATGTAAAGCACATCACAACATAGTATAAAAAACTCAGAAAGAAATAGACTGCTAAGAAAATAGCATTGCCTCTTGTCATCTCGTGAATAGAAGGGTGATCACCTGTGTGTAACTGCTAGAAACTGTTGCCTTGACAGGATTTAATGACTTGGTGCAAGCACTGATTGTTTAGCAAAAAAATAGTATGCAGAATCAGATGAATTGGCATTAATATAAAAAAATCAGAAGCGGGTAGATGACATTAATATACAATCTGAAGTGACCACAAATCTTTCAAATATTAACCAAAAATTATACTTGTTTTTATGGATAGGTAACGTGATTCAATATGCATCTCTATTTTGACTGATGCAAATTTCAACACTGAAAAGGAAAATTAGCCCCATGCGGCCATGGCGGCACACAATTGTTGTTTACCATTTTATTGAAACTGCAATAGATACCAAGATCAAAATCCCAAATGTCTTTCAAAGAAGAGTGTTCAGAGAAGTGGTTTAATTAGCTTAAACTACAAAAAGGAAATCCCAATCCCCACAGGCACATCATATGTGCACAAAACTCATCCTCCTGGGAAATAATATGCCCTCGGAATTGATATTTGAATGCTTTCCATTGTTTTTGGGTTGTTATCCACTGAGGTGCAGCTTAGTACAGATAACCAGGTTACTAGGAGCATGGGCTTTCATTGGTGGAGACGACCAACCTTCTGAACTGTATCAGGGTAGGGTTTCACATGAGAACAGGTGGGTCCCATCATTTCAACCAACGGGAACCCATATTACATTTGAACCCTGTATGGTATCTGCTACCATGCATTTCACCTAATTTTATTTTATTCATGTTCAGGTATTTCAGGGGCAGGTCTAAACCATTATAATAACAGTAAATAGTTCAGTATTGACAATAATATCAGATCTATAATGGTGTACAACTGTACATGAATATGCATTAAAAGTTTTCCAAATATATTGACCAATGATAAAGATTGGGTGGTGGTGGTGACATGTACCCCTAAAGTTCAGAATGTAACTGTATGTTTATAAGGAAAACAGCTCATGTATCAAGGTTCAACATGTAACCCCTTCTCTTTGTTTTTTCTATAAACATCATGGTAAGGACCCACCATTCACAAGGAAAACAGTTGGATCTCACCCAGACTCATGCTCCCCCCGCGCAAGTTACTGGCTCGAATACCACTCCAATGAATTGAATCACGCCTCATTGTGTGATTATCTCCTGTTGGAGTTAAACTTGCCTCATGGCAGGAAACAAAATGGATGGCCAGAAAAAAGGGCAAAAAAGAGAAAACAATAAGAACATATAGGAAGGATCTAAGAACATATAGGAAGGATCGATCCATAGTCCATACCCTCACACATATATCCCACCTAGGAACTGGCACTTTAATTTGATACTGATACAACCAGTCAGACACTGAATTGAACTGCAAAAGAATACTGAACTTGAAGGACCATAAATTAGGGTGTACTGAACATGAGTGATGTTAGTTTTAGCATATGGGAAAATGTCTTATCTTTTACTATACAATAGAAGCCGAAAGGCAGAAATCTAGATGAGAAATTATGCAGCAAGTGGTGAACTCATTGTACTGAATGGAGGTCCTCATTATGTCATTGATAGTTGGATAGGAAAAATCCACCATGGCTCGGTGCATGGAGCCCAATATACATGATTGGATGATCAAAACACATATGGCTAGAGCAATTAGGTCAAACCATCTTTTGAATTCTCACCATCTTTTGAATTCTCGCAAGTGAAAAGATACGATTTTATCATATCCAGAACTTGGTGATTGCAGGGCCACGCAATCCCTTTCTCCAATAAATTATCCAAGTTGATTGTGCAAGAGGGCTGCCTCTCATCCAAGTGGCCCAAACAATGAGGCTTTCATTAGAGGATACAGAGGCCATCTCTCATTGGATCATAATTGATAATAATTTGCAGATATAGTATTGCAAAAGGGTGTTTTGAGAGAAAATAAATTAATCACCAGGGACAAATTGGAATTTTACACTTGCCCAACCAATTGCTTTTAGGCTGTCGAGGTTCCTTCATTATTCCTACCCCACTCTTCTTCAGCCTCGTTGCCATTTACAAGGACAGCACCATTGGTAGAATCATCCACATCTTCCTCGACAGCATCTTCTTGACACTCATCTCCATTCTCTTCTAACATCTGCAATGAACATGGTTTTAAAAATAGTACAAAAGGAAGATCAGAAAAGAAAATAAACCCACAATTGAAAGAGAAATTAAAAAAAAAAAAGGAGAAACCAAAACCTTAATATTCATCTAAATTGATATAACATTTGTATAAACATTAGAAATAATATTCATTTTTATTATCTCACTGAAAAATAAGGTCTTCACCAATGTCAATTATGTCAGCAGAGTACATTTTCATCTTTGAGAAAAAAGAGTTTGAAACAAACTTTCAAATTTATCTGTTTTTTATGTAAGTAAATATGAAACAATGGTAGGGAACAATGTTTACAATCTAAGTGTAGGGCTTGCCGACCCAATTTCAGTTAGGTAGTAAGCTATTTTCAGTTTAACCAAAATTGCATGCATGGCTTTAATATAATGGTATTAAAAAGATAAATGATACCAATGATAAATATAAAACAGTGGTAGGAAGAATACTTAAAACCTAATTCATGGCCTGGTTGACCTCATCTCAATTGGTGAGTATGCTGTCTTCAATCTAACCAGAAATTATAAGATACTGAATTTAGAAAGATAAAAGAATATGATTAATAGGGTGTGCTCAGAAAGTCACTAATGGCTCTGAATCTACTTCACCTAGCTCAGGACTCCAAGATTAGAGGTCAGGCACAATTACTGTTCTAAATAATTTTCTGTTAAGTTTAATAATTCTCAAAAAGATCCGTGCTAAGTTCAGCTCATTTGAACTTTTTGGTCCTGTGTACAAAAAGGTTCTTTCATTTTGTACATTTGATGCAATCCAAGAGAATCGTGGGCCTCAAAGTTTAAAAAAAGGAGGCTCAAGAATAGGCCTACAGCCAGACAGCCATTGGGGTCAAAAGTTAAAACATAGCCCAAGCCAATATAGATGACTGGCTCATTGGGCCACGCCCATTGTCTGCTAGCCCATTGGTCCCAACCCAGTCCACTTTCTTAGTATAGCAATCTCCAATAAATTTTCCTAGATCTACATTGTGGTGGATACAATGGAAAGGAGACGAATCGCAATTGCTTGCTTGTAAGAGACAAGATGGGTGGGACACAAAGCTAAAGAGATTGAGAGGATTGGGTATAAGTTATGGTATACGGGACTTAATAGATCGAGGAATGGGGTCGGCATAGTGGTAAACAAGGACTTATAAAGGAAGATGTAGTTAATGTAAAGCGCTATGGAGATAGGATTATTGCAATTAAGTTAGTGTTAGGAGAAGAGATAGTGAACGTAATTAGTGCTTATGCCCCTCAGGTGGGCTTAGGAGATGGACATAAGGAGAAGTTTTGGAAGACTTGGAAGGAGTGCTACTAGAGATACCCCAAGGAGAGATGGTCTTCATAGGAGGAGATTTGAACGGTCATGTAGGACGCGACGTAGATGGATACATAGGAGTACACGGGGGACATGGGTACGGTAATAGAAATGAAGAAGGGAAGGATATCTTGGAGTTTTCAGTGGCTTATGATCTCATGGTAACTAACACCTTTTTTAGGAAGAGAGAGGAGCATTTGGTGACTTATAAGAGTGGCTCATCGAGGACACAAATTGACTTCTTAACTAGGAAAAGAGACCGCTTCGCTTGTAAAGATTGCAAGGTTATACCGGGGGAGAGCTTGACTTCCCAACATAGGTTGTTGATCATAGATGTGCAGCTACAAAGGTGGACTAGAAAAAAGTTGTATAGATGCTCAAGGACTAAATGGTGGAACCTGAAAGGTGATAAGCAACTAGCTTTAAGGGAAAAAGTACTAGAGGAAGACGTTTGGGCGATAGATGAGAGTGCAAATAATATGTGGGATAAGGTAGCAGAGTGTATTAGGAGGGTGGGGAAAGAAGTCTTAGGAGAATCCAAAGGGGGGGCTCCGGTATAGAAAGAGGCATGGTGGTGGAGCGAAGCCGTCCAAGACAAGATAAGAGTTAAAAGAGAGTGCTTTAAAACTTCGCAAAAGGATCGAAATGAAGCGAACTTGGAGAGGTATAAAGATTTAAAAAGAGAAACCAAAAAGGCAGTTAGTGAGGCCAAGGCAAAGGCATTTGAGGAGCTATATAGGCGACTTGACAATAAGGAAGGCGAAAGAGAGATATTCAAGCTTGCTAAAACCAAAATCAGCGGACCAAGGACTTAAACCAAGTTAAATGCATTAAGGATGAGGATGAAAAGGTATTAGTAAAGGAAGAGGAGATAAATGAGCGTTGGAAGAGCTACTTCTACAAGTTATTTAACGAAAGCAGTAGTAGTGACATACAATTGGGGCAGCTTACCATTTCTAGAGAAGAAGCGAAGCATATGTTCTCTGGAGAATCAGTAGGGAAGAAGTTAAAGAAGTATTGAAAAGAATGAAGAATGGAAAAGCGGTTGGGCTAGATGGTATCCCTATTGAGGTCTGGAGGTGCTTGGGGGAGGATGGCATTAGTTGGCTGACAAAGCTTTTTAATGTAGTGCTAAAAGAGCAAGAAGATGCCTAACGCATGGAGGAAAAGTATTCTTATACCCATATACAAGAACAAAGGAGATATTCAGAACTGTGCGAACTACCGCGGGATAAAATTGATGAGCCATACGATGAAATTATGGGAGAGAGTTATTGAGAGAAGACTAAGAAGAACAACAAACGTTTCAGAGAATCAATTTGGTTTCATGCCTGGGAGATCAACCATGGAGGCTATCTTTCTCCTGATGAGGTTAATGGAACAGTATAGAGAAGGTAAGAGAGATTTACATATGGTGTTCATTGACTTGGAGAAGGCCTATGACCGGGTTCCTAGGGAGATTCTTTGGAGAGTTCTGGAAAAGAAAAGAATGTTTGTCCATATATTGAGGCGATAAAGGATATGTATGATAGAGTCGTGACATCTATAAGGACGACCGGCGGCGAAACTAAGGAGTTTCCTATCACGATTGGTCTACACCAAGGCTCAGCGTTAAGCCCGTACTTGTTTGCCCTAGATATGGATGAGATTACAAGACATATCCAGGATGGGGTGCCGTGGTGTATGCTATTTGCAGATGACATTGTTTTAGTGGATGAGACGAGAGAAGGAGTGAATGCTAAACTAGAATTGTGACGGAAAACATTAGAGACAAAATGGTTTAGGCTAAGTCGATGCAAAGCGGAATATATGGAATGCAAGTTTAGTCA
Organism: Litsea cubeba; assembly: GCA_012931725.1. Classification (NCBI taxonomy): domain Eukaryota; kingdom Viridiplantae; phylum Streptophyta; class Magnoliopsida; order Laurales; family Lauraceae; genus Litsea; species Litsea cubeba. Next base: position 28,932,981 of record CM022945.1, on the reverse strand, counting down.
AAGTAGGACACTTGGTAACATAGAAGTAAGTTGGGCACACAAAAGATTGTAGAGAAAGAAAACTTTAGGTACCTTGGATCTATGGTGCAACAGGATGGAGGGATTGATACTGATGTAAGTCACAAGATTCAGGCCGGGTGGACCAAATGGAGGAGTGCTTCGGGGGTCTTATGTGATCGGAAAGTCCCCCTCAAGGTTAAAGGAAAGTATTATAAGGTGGCGGTACGACCAGCGTTGTTATATGGATCAGAGTGTTGGGCAGTAAAGCATAATCATGTCAAGAAGATGGAAGTTGCGGAGATGAGAATGCTAAGATGGATGTGCACGATCACAAGGAGAGATAGGATTAGGAATGAGGAGATTAGGGGCAAAGTAGGAATAGCACCGATTGGAGAAAAAATGAGAGAAAATCGACTGAGATGGTTCAGCCAAGTTAGAAGGCGTCCAACGGATGCACCTTTTAAAGGTGTGAAAGCATGGAGATTGCTAGGAGTAGGAGAGGGAGAGGGAGACTCAAGAGAAGTCGGAAAGAAACTATTAAACATGACCTTGCCTACATGGATCTAACGGAGGACATGGCCCTAAACAGATTTGATTGACGTCGTCAAATCCATATAGCCGACCCCACCTAGTGGGAAAAAGCTTGGTTTGGTTTACATTCTTGATACAACAAATTTTCAAGAAGATTTGATGAACATTTTCTTAGTTGAGATAATCTCACGAATTTTAAGTCTAACAAGATATATATTTTTGAATCTTATGTCTAAAAGATAATTGATCGGCAAGTAATCATTAAGAGAAAGGGGGAAAAACCTAATTAGACAAGAGACTGACATGTATCCATCTTATGGAGAAGAAGGAAATTCCATTTAGGATCCTAAACGCAGGATAGCCATCCCATCCTCCATAAATTCCCTAGGTAATTTCTCATTTATTGCATTCAATAAAATTCTCCCCTTCCCTCTCATTATTGAGCAGGTGTTTCCCTTGTATGAGGACTTCTTGGGTTGCCAATGGGGATGGCTCCAAAAGCTGGCATCTGTGGTGAAAGAGTGATATGCCATCTAACATTGGTCCCCATCAATAATCTTTTTACAGCCCTTATTTAATGCCTAAACGGCTGACCCCAGATTGAAGGGCAAGGCTTAGCTGCTACTGATGAACTGCCTAAATAGATAGAAAAACAGGCACTTTAGATTCTTGTGAAAATCTTCAAATCAGTGTCAAAAACATGAATGCACTGACATTTTTTACACATCCATTGCTGGAAGACCTGTTGGAAAAATGCTGTTGGAACCTAAAACGTGGGATATATTATCATTTTTCTGACAGATATGCATATAATTGTCAGGTTATCTACTTTCCCAATAGCAGAATGAACACAAAATAAGAACAGACCACCTGCTTCAGCTACCAATTGGCTGTAATCAAACATTTTATGTTAAACATTTAAAAGTTAAACACCTAATAAAAAAAGATACACTAGCTTTAAATAGCATATAATATTAAGAGATAACCTAGTAGCCATATCTCCATATGCCCCTTTTGGGGATCAGGCAAATCCAATATTCGGACGCTACTAGGCTTGTACCATTCCAAATTGTATCGGAGTAACCAACCTTCTCTTTTTCCTTGAAAAAGTCACAAATTGCTATTTCAAAGGTAAGAAAAAAAAAAAGAAAAAAAAAAAGAAAAGACCTACTCAATTAAAGATTCCCAAAATAAACATATTCATTCTTTTTTTAGAGGAAAAAAAAGAGACTTAGCTGCCATTCTCAATATAGGAAATAGATCCATGATAGGAGACATGACCCTTCCTCCATCAGAAATAGTCAAGACAAACCAATAACTAATATTATCAAGGAAAACCTAGTAGTTTGTTAGCATGGCATACCTCGTGACCAGAATCTCCATTTTCAAGGGGTGTCTCCTCCCCTTCCATTTGCATGCCTCTGAATGCTTCAATCAGACTGATGTTGGCTTTCTCAGCATAGCTTAAATATTCTTCAGCAGGAGGAAAAGTGTCCCTACTCCAGAAGGAAATTAATCTTAACAAATCATTCCATAAATGACATACATAAGCCCGCATACACACCAAGCCATTTACCAGGAATTCAATGTTGGCTATAAAACAAATGTTATGTCTCCAAAAGAGTAAAGACAAACAACTTGCCCATCCCTAAAGGGAAAAAACAATGAACTCTCACTAAATAGAACACAGAAGACTGAATGGTCCAGGACTAATTGAAATAGGTTCTACAGGTCACTACTCACTAATATCATCTGCCACTAAGGTAACTGCTTAGAGTTTCTGAAAAAAACCTCTAGTTCTTTTGAGTCAATTTTGTGGGCCTGAAGACTTGACAGGAGCAAACAAATGTTATCAGTTGAGAGAGAAGCTTAACAAATTTTATTGTATATATATTCCAGAAGAAGCAAGAGTTTGTGAGCACTTCAATTGAGAATACACAATACTTACCCGTTTCGTGATGTTACATGTAAAATAAAGTATAGTAAAGCATTAAATCAAGAGAGAATAAACTATAATGTGGTTATGATGGTATTTGTATTTAGTTGTTTGGTATGGAATCTTTTTGACTTTTGTATAGAAAAGTGGAGCTTTTTTGTCTTTTCGTGGAGAAAGGATGTTGCTTTTTTATTTTATTTTTTGAAAAGGATGGAGGGAGTTTTGAATTAAAGTGCTATTGATGTGACCCTTTGTCTGAAAAATGGAGGCTTTACTTGACTTTTACTAATCTAGTAGAGTGCCAAACGGGCCCATCCAACATAGAGTGATCTCTTCAACTTTGGTTTGCAGCAACAAACTAATTTTAGCTCCCAATGGCGTGATCATTCAAACAACAACAACACACCAAAAAAAAAGAGGCATCACTGAACATAAATAGGTCATTTCATGGCTACTGCCATCATACAAGGAAGAAACATTTTCACACCTATAAAAATGATCAAGTTCATGAAGGATATGTATAAAATTCAGAAAACTAAGATTATAGTGATAAAAGTAGCTAGCAATGCAAGAATATATATGGATTGACATAAGAGGTACCTTTTCTCAGAGAGACTAGATTCAACAGCAAGAGCAATCTGCCAGTTGTCAAACATATTAGGGTACTCTTCAGGATCCGCCAAAGACTCAGCAGCTTTTTGGTTAACCTTAAAAGAAAGTTTGACATAAACAAGTCAACAATGAGCCCAAATATCTAGTTGTGATGGAATTAGGAGAAATACAGAGTAAAATTATAGAAATTGAAAAGGGAAAAAAGATAAAGAAAACAAGCACTTTTAACATTTTCTGACTCAATCTGACTTCGTCAATTCATGGATCCTAGAAAGGGTAAGAGGATAAAACCCAGGATGGTCTGGGGGAGGAAAGGAGAAACCCAAACAAGAGAAAACCTTATTGAGGTCATTTCTCCAAATTGCCACTATCTCGGAAACCTTGCTTGGAAGATAAGACCGAGCCATCAAAGCAGCCTCCGGAATCCGATTGCTGGAAATGAAAGCAAAAAATTAAAAATAAATAAAAGCCATAATTGTGTTAAAAGATATTTAAATACAATTGAAAATTTTATCCTTTAACTTAAATAAGCAGATGAAGAGGTACCTCTCCACCAATAGCTGGAGACATTCCTCCAATTTGCCAAGCATGAATAGACAAAGAAAGGCAACATTATTCTTCCCCTGCTCTTTAGCAAGAGATGCAAGTTTAGAAATTCCTTCAGCATCTCCAAGAGCAGAGTATAGAAGCAACAAGCCACTCAAGTCCCTAGCATGCACTAAACATTCTTCAGCCATTTCTAACTGCATCAACAAAAGACATAATTAATTACAAGGGATTAAAGCATGGGCCATGGAGGTTAAAGAAATTTCATACTCAATTATTGAGTCTACACTCTACAGTGAACAAGGGGCTACACTAGCATCAGCCATTGCAGTCAGAATCTGGAAGCAGTATATAAGTTCCCGCACATGCAATTAATGCACATAATGCATAAAGTTAAAACATAATACCAAGCAGTACTTTATTTGTATAGCTCATAGCCAAGAGTCTTGAGTACACTTGACTCTCATATCAAGATAAGGGTATTTGAAATTTCAGAAAATAGACCGTATTAGTTTCCTGATTCGTAAAACAGCCTAGGGGTAGCAATGGGTCAGGACAGGTTGACCACTATGGGTGACATACTAACATATATAGGTCCAACCTGATTATTAATCAAATTTAAAATGTCGACATGAACCCAACCAGGAATTTGAATGGGTCAATCAAACCAAAAAAAAAAGTAGGTTAGATTCTCTTGGATTGGTGGGTTGAAAAGCGAGTATGGTCTTCTGGCCTCAACTAGGGGTACAGTTTGAGCCTGGCCATGCCTGAGCCCACATGCCCCCTGCATAGAATTGCAAAATCTTCTCCAAGATCATCAGGATCTGGATCGAGCATGGATTATGAACCCCAAGGCCGAGCACAAGTTGGGCCTGGGACTGGGCCAGGCTCAAGTCTCAAGCACCTGAGTTTGCCCAGCTTGAGTTCTTCATATATACCACTTGCGGGAAAAACCCTAACCCTCATTCCCTTCTCTCACCTCTTCTTATACCTTCTCTATGATCTCCCAAGCTGCTAAATTTTTTCCTTCATGTCCCTTCTCTCCCTATTGCCCTCCCTCTCCTTCTTATGTACTCCTTCATCCATCTCCATTTCCTTTTCTTTCCCCTCTATCCCTCTCCATAATCAGGGTCTTCTGCAACTGTGAAACTTATTGCAGGAAAATTGGCAAAGCCTCTACTTGGTCTGGGCCACTGGTGGAGTGGTGGTAACTATACATCTCGGGAAGCTTATCTCAACCATCACAATCTCGGTCCAGAAAATTAATTGCTACAGGACATGACTAGCTTGATAGCAATCTTCACCTTGAATGGAGATTGGAGTACCATTTGCCCACAGAAATTTAGGTATCATTGGTTTTTAATCTTTGTATTTTGCATTTTGATGAAGATATATTTGGCCATCTCTGGTAGGGTTCTGAAAATTTTTGATAAGGTGTGGTTCATCTTCCTTTTTGAATGACTGTCAATGATGGGCCAACTAAGCTGTATTTCACTTGGGCTCAAGCTTGGGCTTGGGAACTAGAGTTTCATCTGGGCTTGGGCTCAGGCTTACCAACATGCAATTTGGACCACACCTGGAACCCAAACTAGAAGAAGGGTAAGCCAAAACCCCGAATTATTAGATCAATTATCAATTGAGTTGGTGGGTCAAGTCAGATTGCCACCCCTATAAGTGCCGTTTTCCACGTAGATGAAACAAACTTTGGTAGAAAGCTACTAATCCACTTTAACACTTTGCTGGAAGAAATGAAAATATATCCAAGTAGAAAAAACACCTTTCCAGTAGACATAGCCAATTCGCCCAACTGCTTCCATTTTGATTCACTCTGTGCTTCAACAGCAATCGCCTGCCAGTTTTAAAGGGGTGGAGAGAGAATCAGTATCCTCAAAAACAAATGAACGATAATCAGAAGTTCTGCAGAGTCAAATATCAAGGAAAATAGTAACATCACTGTGTCTTCAACTGAATCCATAAACACAAGTCCGGTCAAAATAAGCATACCTTTGCAACCTCTAGTCTCCCAAGCTGTATAGCTAGATCAAATCTATAATTAGGATCTGTAGCAACTTCCAAAGCATCCTCCAGCATGCCCCGAGATTCCAAGAACCGAGCCACACTAGCAAGTAGAAAACAGATTCACCACACATCATGATTCAAGACAACTCCAAGAAGACAAAATAACTTGACAGCAATGTGAATCTTAACAGTGATAGAAATACAAAGGCTGAAAACAGATAATAAATTGACACGTTCAACAACTGTCAAAGATCACTGAAGTAAAAATGAAAAGACAAACTGTCTAAAACTAAGCACATCTTATAATTTTCTAATTGCATGAGCAAAATTTAAGAACCATAATTTTCAAATAACAGTCTCCTTTTCCCCTTTTCATATTAAAAAAAAAAAAAAAACCCTCAATTCAGAGACTGTCAGGCTATCAACTTCCCACACCAACAAGATCAATGCAGAATCAAATCAGAAAACATGGAATAGAATGTATCTCAACTGGGCTTCACAGACTCAAAACCATGCAGCAGGGTGTAGAAAGGTAATGTCAAAATTAAAATGATAGAAATTGCTCAAAAATTCCCAATACAAATTGACAGATCTGCAGGCAAACATGAATTCTGTTGTTGGTGTGTTTTTAGGCTGGATCTGATCATGACTTAGATTAGGTAACAACATCCTACTTATTACACAATCATAGATGTCATATTAGTTTCTCTTTCTCTCTCCAGATGAATGGAAAACAATTTAACAATTACAAGTTAAAAAAGAGAATCAGTTGTTTTTTTCCCAATGTCCTGATCCTCCAGTTTCCACTAATATCTGAAAGATATTAAATTTACTTGATCTAAACATTCTCCAATTTTACTAGATGCTACATCCCTTTGTTATATTGTGTGAGATATGGAAAGAACCTGTTGTATTGCTCCTTTGGAATTGAGGGCAGGACTTCATTTGCTCGATCCAGATCCCCACGCATCACTAGAGTCTTATACTCAATCAAGGTGAGAAGTAAGGTATAACCCATAACACTGCAATGATAGAATTATTAGACACAGAATGGGCTGTTGTGAAGAACAGTGTTTCTAGAAACCATCAAACCTCACTCACTTGAACTCTTTGTCAATGAGATAGACTCGACTTTGACTGGCAAGGTACCCTAACAAATACATAGGACGATCCAAGTGAAACATAGTTGTCACCTACAATAATGATAACAATCAATGTCAGTTCATGTAAACCATGAATGTTGAATACAAAATTTCTAACATAAGTTATATAAAGCATTTCCATACCTCACCGCCGACACAGTAATTAAGTCGCCAGGATGAGTTATTGTAAATGAAACAGTCGCCAACCCATATTCCAGTTCGGACCCGCTCATTTATTTCATGAAGCAGCTCAAATGCATCCTCAACTCCCTGCTCATCTACTGCTTTTCCACTTTCCAAATAGGATGATACTATATCCCTCTGCCAATTAATTAATGTAAAGCAAGTAAACAATTATTTCCAGAAATATAAATTTATCAGAGATCTGATGCACTTTAAAATTTTCAGGACTGATGAAGCAAAGAAAGCATTGAGTCAGCATTCTTACATCGTACTTTAGGATGTAAAATGATGTATCACTTGCAATTGCGACGAGATCACCACTATCAGCCCAATAAAGATTCTGAATAGCCAAAAGATCAAACAGTTGCCACTTTCAGCTGCAGTTAAAAAATGATTATGCAGTAACAAAGTAAGATGTCTGAGGAGAATTTGTTACTTACTTTGACATTAACATCAATGCGGCGAATTAATCTGCACTCAGCCCAATCGTAAAAACAAATGAAGTCATTTGAGCATATTGCTAGTAAGGTTCCCCCAAAAATACGCTCAGCAGAAAAGGTTGGTCGTATACTTTTCTTTTCCTGAGAAAAAAAAGGTGTACCAGACAAATTTCACCCCAGTTCCACAAAGGCTAATGCAACTAGCAATTTCTACTCTCTTGTGTGTGTGTGTGTGTGTGTGAAACATTTGAAAGGAACATGCCATTCATTATAAAGCAGAATCCCAAAGGAAATTGTCATGCCATGAAAATGGTAAGGGAGAATTCAGTGGCTGTGAGATCACAAGAGAATATCATTCAAAGTTACAGATATGAGCACATGGACATCGTTTTGCGGGAGCATAGGGGTGCAACTTCATCTAAGCCAAGCCTCAGCCCAGATGTCCCAGTCTGCACGAAAATCCAATTCAGGATGAGCTTGTTTGGGTTCGGGCTTGGGCTTGGAGTTTGAAGCCAGAGCAAAAATCAGGCTGGGCTCGAAATCAGGGCACCCAAAGCATAACACACACACACACACATTTATTTTTCTTTCAGGTGACGGTCCCATCTGCACTTGGCCCGCCCAAGTTGCACTTGGCCCACCCAAGTTGCACCCCCTACTGCAATATTTACATTGAGTGGGTTTTTCAAGTGTTATAACTTACGCAAGAGTACATTCTGTTGGTACTCTCCAACAGACATGACCTAAGCCACAGTTTAGCATTCCTAGAGGTAATTACCAGTTTTAGCCACCACATCACATACCCTAAGGCCAAAGAGTCACACCCTCTACTTGTAAACTTACCAGTATCACATCATATCCAAAAGATAACTGACCAAACATAGTGCAGAATTCATACTGCCGATCCTTCAAGAATAGAAAAATAAATGTTACAAATACAATGCAAGATTGGGAGAATCCTGCGAGTTTATCATCACAAGGTCCATGGGTCCCACTTTATGGGTCTGCTGTATCTGCATCTTCACATTTGTGACATCTAATTAATAAATAGCAAACAGCTTTATCATTTAAACTCTACCATTGAAAACCTAGAAAGGATGGGATTGTTGTTAGATTTATAGGATCATTTCCACTATGTGCATTTCAACCTAATACCACATGCGTATCGATTAATGAGATAAAAGTAATCAAAGCTTCTAGCCTATTAAGTTCTAACCCAAATCGAAATTAAATCTTTGATATTATTTGAACATATTTTTCTTTAGATATCTACAAGTTCGCATGCAAACTCTGCGACAACTAAGGCTCAACAGGTCTTGCAAATGTGGTTGAAGGGGTTTGGACTTAGCCAGGTATCTTGGCTCCTCCTTTGATCATGTCAAATGGAATGTGAATTTATCGGCGGATGAGTTAGCTAGGTTGGGAGTTAGGAGCAAAGTCTAGTTATAGTTTATGATGGTTCTCTACATATGTGATTTTATAGTTGCTTTGTCTCTTTATATTTTTTACTTCGTGGCTTTGGCTTGGCCTTTGCAGCTCTTCATTATGTCTCCTAAGATGGTTTGCTTACTCTAATAAAAGTTATCATTCAAAAAAAAAAACGCATGCTGACTAACATGTAGTACAAAAGGTTTTGTCAATACAGAGAAGAGAAGAATGGAGAAGAATGAGGGAACAAGTTTAGCGAGCCTATCATGGCACCCATCATAGATAAGAGCCCACAAACCCCAGAAGCATGGGTTCTGAACTGTGGATATAATAAATCATGGTAATGTGAAGTCATCTTGAATGTTAGAAAGATGGTATGTTTTAAACAAAACAAAATAGATGGACAATTGATCGCAAATGCACTATCATCAATCATAAGAAGTTTTAACTTTTAACAGGACAAAAACCTGGAATGTTTTGCTGAAGATCTTAATCCTCGATGTACTTTCTCTAACTGCGCATTCTCCATCAGATGACCAAACGAACTCCAGTGCTGAACCAAAAGATCTATTTCTCCATGCCAAAGCTGTGTATATGATGTATTCCCCATCTCCACAAACAACAACAAACCTTCCATTTGGGTTGTGTTTTAAGCTCTATAAACAAAGATGAGAAATATAAATATCATATAAGTAAAATCTTATCTGAAAATTCACTGGAGCTATTAAAATACAACAATTCAAACATTTAATTCAAAGACAATTTTTAGCAGTGAAAAACTACATACCAAATGAAGATGTTGACATGCTCGCATTATCATACATAAGAAAATGTTAAAAGATGGTTACCCAAAAGAACAAAAAAAAAATGTTTTGGCTTCTTCAGCAGGAGTTAATAAGGTTAATTTTTTTGGGTATGCCACAATGGCTAGCACAGATATTGATGCAGGACAAGCCCATGGTCCCTATGGGTCGACCCTCCAACAGGCCCAACCCAATTATCCTGTCCAAGCCATTGGGCCCAGCCCATTTATTTTATGTTATTTAGGCCTTTAATTATGTTTTAGGTTGCTTATTAGGATGTTTTAATCATGTCCATCAATGTGTTTGAATGGTCCAGATTAGTCTTAGGGTTGTTTATTTTCCTATATAATGATGTAAAGCCTCTTTGGCTAAGCAATGATTGATGATTAATGAAAATGAGTTTTCTTCGATTTCTCCTCCAAGAAATCCCTAACGCCTCCTGGATTGGAGTTTGGTGAGAGCCCAATTTCAGAGTCTCTTGAGCCCTACCTTGCTCATCTGACGTAACGCCTCCGGATTGGAGTTTGGTGAGAACCCAAGAAAAGGTATCATCTTCCCTATCTTTTCTATCTTCATCGCTCTCCCGCATCTCTACCTCCGTTGTCAGCACCAATTAGTATCAGAGCCGACTCCCGACTAGTTCGAGTGTGGGTCCCCGCCGTGGTCTGGTGCAAGTGGGAGGGCCAAGAGGGCTGGCAGGCTACTGCACAGGGACGTGCAGCCCTAAGGGGGGTGGAATGTGACAAATTGATGCAGGACAAGCCCATGGTCCCCCATGGGTCGACCCTCCAATAGGCCCAACCCAATTATCATGTCCAAGCCTTTGGGCCCAGCCCATTTATTTATGTTATTTAGGCCTTTAATTATGTTTTAGGTTGCTTATTAGGATGTTTTAATCCTGTCCATCAATGTGTTTGAATGGTCCAGATTAGTCTTAGGGTTGTTTATTTTCCTATATAATGATGTAAAGCCTCTTTGGCTAAGCAATGATTGATGATTAATGAAAATGAGTTTTATTTAATTTCTCCTCCAAGAAATCCCTAACGCCTCCTGGATTGGAGTTTGGTGAGAGCCCAATTTCTGAGTCTCTTGAGCCCTACCTTGCTCATCTGGCGTAACGCCTCCGGATTGGAATTTGATGAGCGCCCAAGAATAGGTATCATCTTCCCTATCTTTTCTATCTTCATCGCCCTCCCGCATCTCTACCTCTGTTGTCCGCACCAATTGGTATCAGAGCCGAAGATCGATCCACCCGGATTCGAGATTCGGCAATCCATCATCACTATTCAGGTAATCCCCTTTCCCATTGTTTTCATTCCTTCATCACCCATCACCATTGTGGACCATCCCTAAATCCCTGAGCATCAATACCACAAATCCATACTTTTTCCAAATCCCCAGCCCAAATCCCTAAGCATTAACACCACAAATCCATACTTTTTCCCAATCCCCAGCCCAAATCCATACTTTTCCCCAAACCCCAAACCCCACAAAAAAACAAAGCCCAAATCCGCAGCCTCCGTTCGTCCCCATCGCTAGCACCGGCCACCGTTATCTTCATCGCCGGAGAGGAAGCAACAGCGTCTTGCTCCAATCACCATCTCTTCGTCCAGGTACAGAAATGAAGAAGAAAGGGTCGAGACCTCTTTATTTTTCTCCAGGGCATCGGTCTTCAATGCAAAAGATATTGCATGGCTACAACTAGTAGCACGTATTGAGCCCAACAGTGGGCTTTAGTTCATGTCAATTCGACCCGTTAGCAGCACAAACCCAGTTGGGACTGAATTTGAGTTTGACCCAAATCCAAAACTACAGTCAACAGCAGCTTAAAAAAAAAAAAAAAAAGTTCCGATCCATTGCAACAAGCCAAGTCAGGGAGCACATTTGGCTAACATCAGTAGGTTCAATCTCAACTGTTGATCTTCAATTTGGGATATCTTCTCCATCTGGACTTCGATCGTCGATCAGTCTTCACCTACAAACTTCAATCAGTAAGATCTACATATCTGGTCAGTCTAAATTTGTTTTTGAAGATCATTAAATTTGACTTATCTTGCATCACATAAATATGAAATCAGAAGAAAGTCTGCTATTGAAAATCTACAATGATATCCAAAAAATCATCTATGCATGTAAATATGGACAATGGTATTCTGACAATAAAGCCTACTTTGATCAATTTCTTAATTTGAGTCAAGGAAAGCTAACAGTTGATGAATATTCTGATGAATTTTCAAGCCTACAAGCACAATGTGCATTAGTAGAAGATGATGAACATTATGTCACTATCTTTACTAGAGGTTTGAGACCAAGTATACGGAATAATATGAAAAAGGAATGCAAAGATATGTACGAAGCATTTTGGGAAGCTATCCGTGTTGAGCGCTTGATAAAACGCTATCGCCTTCGAAAAGCTAAGATGCAAGAAGAAAAATCTCTGCAAACCACAGAAGCTCATGTTGTGGAATCAATTGTTGAAAATGTCAGGGTTGATATTGCAATACAAGATCAACTAAATGGGGAAGTTGTTGCATCTTTCAAAGAAAACATCGACGTTGACATGGAAATACAAGTAAAAGAAAATAGAGGAATTGATGGTGTTGATCAGCCAGTGCAGGTGGAACAAGAAGAGACAGATAGTGTAGGAATCAACAAGGAGTTTGATCATATGATGGATCTCATTCCAAGTCCACTTCCAGAAAATCCAATTAGACCATTAGATGAAAAGGCCATTGATCAAGAGGTTGCGAATGAAAATCAAGTGATTGAAGTTCCACATATTGATTTTGTCTTCGGAGATCGATCATTAATGCATGGAGATTGTGTGCAGCCAGTTGAAATTCAGAAGTTGATGCATCAAATGGTTAGATCTCTCTCAAAAGCAAGTTCCCGATTTCAGAAGCAATTGATTCCCCTTTCTACACATCTCTGTGGAAGACATGCCTGAAGTTGAAAGTATTGATTCCAGCCTTCAAGTCATGCCAAGAGGTTGAAGACCAAGAAGCACATCGAGGATTTGTACGCTTGATATTTGATCCTGGAGTACTTCTATAAAACTCGAGGTAGAGTTTTCTCCAAGAAGAGGGGAAATTGATGCAGGACAAGCCCATGGTCCCCCATGGGGCAACCCTCCAACAGGCCCAACCCAATTATCCTGTCCAAGCCTTTGGGCCCAGTCCATTTATTTTATGTTATTTAGACCTTTAATTATGTTATAGGTTGCTTATTAGGATGTTTTAATCCTATCCATCAATGTGTTTGAATGGTCCATATTAGTCTTAGGGTTGTTTATTTTCCTATATAATGATGTAAAGCCTCTTTGGCTAAGCAATGATTGATGATTAATGAAAATGAGTTTTCTTCGATTTCTCCTCCAAGAAATCCCTAACGCCTCCTGGATTGGAGTTTGGTGAGAGCCCAATTTCTGAGTCTCTTGAGCCCTACCTTGCTCATCTGACGTAACGCCTCCGGATTGGAGTTTGGTGAGAGCCCAAGAAAATGTATCATCTTCCCTATCTTTTCTATCTTCATCGCCCTCCCGCATCTCTACCTCCGCTGTCCGCACCAGATATCTTCCAATAGGATGAACATAGCCTGAACCCTGGTGCTTCCTATGTAGTCCATGTCCCTACTACCACACTGCATGAAGAGACAAGAAAAGTTTAAATTAATCTTTTGACCATTTTCTAGTATTATATGCAATCATATACAATACATATGATATAGAATATTCAACCCCTATTAGATCCTTTAATCCCTATTCCATCTTTCCCCTTTGAATATCCCTAACCTTAAACCCAAACTCCCTCCAAAACCCACCTTGATAAAACCTTATTGTCCCAACTTTTCTGCAATTCCAGAAACTGCCTGTATCAATCCCAAAACCAGGCCCATTCAACCACTCCAAACCTCAAAACCTACCCTCCTATAGCCCCATTAGAATAGAGCTACCTGCCCACTTCGAGAACCCTTTGACTCTACCCAATTATCAACAGAAGAAAATCCTCCAATTGCTCGTTATTTTGCATAGTACGCAGGGACAGCAAGCAGTCGCTTTAGTAACACATCAAAGCACTATTTGAACTAGCCCCCAAATCACATTCAAATTACCCTAACCTTTGCCCAACCTTACGCTAAATCTCTTGCACCAACCAATCATCCCTACCTTCCCAAAACAGTCTTTACCCCTTCCATGCAGAAACCAAACAGTTTGTTGCCCCTATCCTCATAAATAGCAGTATTAGATCTTATTTGTAGTCACTTTTACAGTGCCGCAATAGTCCCCTTTCCTCAATCCATTCCGGAACTCCATACTTCTTATTCTTTTTATGTACTTGCAACCAAATATCTTCTATTTGAATTTCTCTTAAGTCGGTATGAGAACCATAGACCCCTCAAATAAATGTCAAAGAACATATAATCAGTACAAATATAGAGACTGCTTTGAGCAGTTCATACTTTGAGGCAGGAAAATTGGACGGTGGAAGAATAAAACTAAAAATTACATGAGTAGGTTCATTTTTATGCATTAGAGGATGATGAGACACATCGTGATTTAGTTCGTTGTATGAGAGGTTTAAGAGCAGACGCATGGGAAAATAAGACTTCGTGCCAACCACAAAACACATAATATAAAGCTCTCTTTGCTGGAGATAGACTCAGAAGGTGTACATAATAATAAAAATAAAATAAAATAAATCTAATCCTCAAGCAAGAGGGCCACTTCAATGCAATGTCACCAGCTTCCAAGTCCAAGTATAATAAAGAAGCAAGAAAGAACGATGAGACATCCAAGCCAGATCAAGAAAAGGGAATACAAACAACAAGACAGATTGAAGAGTAATTGGATCAGAAGAATGAAATGTCTACACCCTCAACAGATTTAATTAAACATATAATTGCAAGAGGACGAGCTGAACCATTAGATGATAATTCCATTCCTAGTGGTTCCACAAGAAGATCCAGCCTTTAACGCTAGCGCCCCCCCCCCCCCCCCCCCCCCCCCCACACACACACACACACACACCACCCACCCACCCACCCACGGTAACTTTGTTTCTAGGTATCAACTATGGATAGTCGAAGATTATGATCTGACTATACAAAATTAGTGGTTGAGGTATCCAGTGGTCTGTGTTGGGCATCCAAGCAAAATTCAACCATTAAAATAAGCAATGCCTCCGTCCTACTTCTTGTAGGAGGAAATTATCTAATAAAGGCTCCAAGCTACATCAAGAGAAGGAAGACAGACCAGTAGCAAGAGAGTTTGTACAATAGATCTTTTATTCAGGCAGACACCAATGGAACTCGACGGCGAGTTCTCTCCAAGCTAGGGAGAACAGATGTAGTCAAGTCCACAGTCGAGCCCCCCTAGCAAGGCCATGGACCAACCCAGGCCCATATGAGTTACTCAAGGAGGCTGAAGCATCCTAACTTTCTAGTCATGCAGCATGACACATAAGGATGGTCTCTACTGGTAATTTTATTAGTTTTCACTTCATCTTAGTATTCCTTTCTGTTTTCCTAACTCTAATTCAATGTTCTTAATTATGTAGGAAAAGAGAATACTTGGTTAATTTAATCGAAATAGGAAGTCTTGCTTGGAGGTATGGCATGTCGACAGAGGTACTGTTTATGGCCAAGAGGCTTGCTTAAAGAGGCCCTAACACGTATTTGGGATATTAATTCTATTATCAAATAAATAGGAGTCTCTCTGGTATGGTTGTGCTTGGATTCTAAATAAACATCCTAGACCTACAAGTGGTGCTAAGCTAGGCTTGGAAGTTCCTTTGATTGGTCTGATTCTCTTATTTCACACTTAAAAGCTTGCGATTTGATCATCAGAATGAATCCGTGGTGGATTGGCACAATCCCATGCCTTCCCAGTTTGCATCATAACCCCCAAAAACTAACTTGTTGCTTCTGAATTCTACTTTCCAAGTCTACTAGTCCCTTTCCCAAGTACCTCGTACTTGCAAAACTTCATTAATTCTACATGTATTGTTTTCCAGTCTAATCACATGCTTGAACCATCTCGGTTGACAATCTGTTAATGTATTTGGTCGTTTTCTTCCAATTCATACTTTAATTTCTGCTTACCATGCTCTTAAAATAAGAACCGCTGAACATTAAACAGCTACTGGTAAAGGACATTCACACACACAGCATGCCGTGAAAAGGAAATTATGGATAAGGGATGTGATCATCGAGGAACTAACCTGAGGGTAAAGATCACAACTTCCCAACTCTTTCACAGCCAAAGGCAACCTTTCTCCATCTGTGACCTGAAAATTGAAGTGGCAAAACAACCCTGTCAATATCAGCAGAAAAGAATTTCCACTTAATCACATAAGGCAACAAAAGTAGATGTTGATGCAAGTAGGGTAGCCAAACCTCAAAATCTGCTCCTACAGTCTTGATGTTCACAGTTTGAATTTCATTATGCTTAGCCCATATGATTTTTCCACTGCTATCCATACTAGCCACTGGTTCTTCGCGACCAATTTTGATCATGATAGTTCCTTCATCATATCCAATTACAACCCTGCATATAAAAATGATACAGAATAAAATAAATCCCAATGAAAAGTTCATGCAAGTACATGGCTAATGCGAAAGATGATTCTTTAGCTAAGGAGGGGACACTCATCATATCTATTCATGGCTCTATAGTGTCTTCTTACTTGTTCTTTTGATGGTGGTTCACTGGTTCCTTTCAGTTTTGTGTTTTGGGATTTTAGGTTGTCAGTATATATATATCTCTTGTACTGCTAAGCTTTAATGAATGAAAGTTGTATATATATATATATATATCACTTTTTGTAACCAACAAGCCCTATTTGTAGAACTTCTTGTCGCTCCTTAATTTGAAACCAAACTAGTGAAAATACTAGTGCACTAGTGTTCTAGAATATAAACCGCTATGATGAACATTGTTAAGGAAAAAAACAAACTCGATCAGTTTTACCATGTTTACATGTGGATGAGTTCTAATAGTAAAATAAAGGTAGTTTCAATGAACTTACCGCCGTGAACCTTTCGTATACCCCACAGCCCATACTCGTTCAAGACCATAATTCAGTGTATTTTCAAGCCTATACAGTCAAGAAACCAATTAATGGCAGATGGCATCAAATATTATAAGCCTCAGCTTTAAATAAAACATGATACTCTAACCAAGAAACACAAAAATAATGAAGCAGTCTCATTATAATTTATTACCAGAGGTTTGAGCGGTCCAAGTTCAAAATCACTGACATTCAATTAGCATCACAAGTAGATGCCATCAAATATTAAAGACTTAGGTTCAAAATTAAACATAACATGCTAACCAAGAAACACAAAAATAATGCAGCAGTCTCATTATAATTTATTACCAGTGATTTGTGCAGTCCAAATTCAAAATCATTGTATTCATTCAATTAGCATCACAAGACTAAGTAATTAGTGAAAGGGAAATATGTTTGCATAGAACCATCCACCATCCATAAAAGAAATACATAATGGACGAAAGAGAGAAAGAAAATGTTACATGAGTTTCGATCCATTGATGTTAATAATAAAGGCTAAATAAATCGGCAGTCTAAAGTTTCTCCGGTCAGGGACTGTGTTCAACTGTAACCAGTGACTTGCATGGTCTGGTCAAAATTAAACCGTTTACTTTGTCAGAACCAATTAAAACTGATACAAGCAGGCGGAAATTTGACACTGTAACCGTTTACTTTGCCAGTAGAACCATCTGCTTTGACTATTTGACATTGTTTTAAAACCTTTTTATTTTTTATAACACATCGTGATTGGACCCAATCAAACAGGCGGAAATTCAAATCTAAGGGCCCAACCTTCAGTTTGGTTTTAAAAGCATAAGCATATACCAACTTACAGGCAAATGGACCACATTAAGTGTCTTACATTACATATTCTACAGAGAAATACTAGAAATAAAGTAAAATGTAAATAATAATAATAATAATAATAGACAATGTGTATCAAACAAGATACCCTCCAAACATTCCAAAAAGAGGGGAAAAAAGGAAGAGAAGAGGATACACTTTTCAACACTTTCACACACACGTCAAGATGCTACATCAAATGCATGCAATCTGCAAAGCTAAGTCTTCATACTTGCATCCTAGTGAATCTACATGAACTAGCCTCCCAAAAACTAAACTAACCTTCCCTTCTTCCAGATACCACAATATTTTTTTCAGAAGCAGGGTTTGTCTACAAGCATCAAACATGCACTGCAAATAAATGTTTTAATATATTGAGGAATGAGGACATCAAAATATATATATATATATATTGAGGAATGAGGCAAAGTGTTCCAATTGCCCAAAAAGTGAAAGAATAAGCCTCATGAGCATACCTTTGTTTTAATAGATAAAATATTGAATTAGAAAAGTAAATATTATAGAATAGAAAACAGTAGCAGTTTGGCTGTTTTTAGCCTTTTAAAACAGGGCTGAATTAAGTCCAATCTAGCACACATCTTTTTTTTTTTTTAAGATTTTTAAATCCTCAGAATTACAAACTTCCCCTCCCTCTTTCTCAAAAACAATGTGCCAGTGGGGCATATGAGGACATGCCCCTCCACAGGAGCATTACAGAAACACACGTTTTATCTGGGGTGTATGCCTCGCATTTTTCTCATACAATGACACACATGCACTAAATGCAAGCCACACCTCAGACATGACGTGTAGGGCGTGAGGCACAGAGCATTTTTGGAAAGCCCTGTCCTACACAAGCCTCAAGATGTAACCTTCAAATGCTTATAAAAATATGTGCCTGATTCTGATCTGTGTATTTGTAGGAAAGGAATTTTGAGGCAGACTCAGTTGCCAGAGGGGTGGGCAAGTATTTCTTTTGTTGTCAGCTTTCCCCTTTTTACTGACATAATCAGCCTCTTGGAGTTGTACCAAATTCTTTTTTTTCTTTTTTCACAGATATTTTTTTTTATCATTGCCAGTACAATATTGTGAACTTTCTTTTCTTCCTTCTTAACAACACAGGAATAACTGTTATATCATAAATTAATTTTAATCAACCTGATCCTTGCAACTCAGCAGAACATTAAGAGGGGAGAACTAACCAACCTATATGTTGTTGCGTGCCATATGCGTACAGTCCCATCCTCTGAACCTGTCATTATTATGGGAAGTTCTGGGTGAAAACAAACCGCAGAAACATTGTGTGTATGGCCTTCTAGTGTCTGAACACAGCTTTTGGTTTGGTAATCCCACACCTGCTCCATGGAATTTTACATCAAGCTGTCAAATTGCCTACACACAAATAGCTCCCAATGCTTAAAAGAAAGAAGCAGGAGGTAGACCTTAGCAGTATGATCATCAGAGCCGGTGATCAAATAAGGTCTGTCACCACCAGTGAAGTAATCAACACAGTTCACTCCTTTCAAATGGGCATCCAACGTAAAATTTGGTTCCGGAGAACCAAGATTCCAGATCTGCAATATTTTGCATTTGACAGAGATTATCAGCATCACATAGAACAATTGGATACATCATCTATGAGAATTGAGAAACAAACTGCACATCACAGCAAACCAATCTCATACATTTTGAACCATACCTTTATCGTGCGGTCGAGAGAAGCACTAGCAAAAGTGTTTGTATCTTTTGGATTAAATGTTACTTGCATCACATAATGTGAATGACCCTCAAAAATCTGAGTGCACATCCAGCCCTTCTCCCAATCCCAGAGCTTTATAAGCATGTCATCAGATGATGACAAAACATACGGAAGGGTTGGATGGACAGCCACACACCTGATGTAATCCGTGTGTGCTTCAATCACTTTAACTTTGTCCATTGTATTATAATTGTAAACACGAATGAACATATCATCTGCACCAGCGACAACCCACTGCTTGCGTGCTATGAATTTTGCTGATCGAACTGTAAATTGAAGAATAAAATACAAGACAAAAGATGAAAATACAAGAACAATTTCTATGTTCCTCTTCCTCATATGACAAGAAAAAAAACAATTATTTCAATTAAAGTAAGTACCTGGTAACTCAGTAACTTCAAAAGACTTTGCCATAGTCTGGGATAATAAGAACATATTGTCAATCAGTTATATGCCACAAAAAGCATCATGAGGAAAGTTGGATGTTCAACAACAAAGTGAACTTCCGAGTCCCAGAAGAAACAAATTTGCAAGATGATCTATAGTTGGTCTTTTAGAAAAGTCTGTGCACAGTTAAAAGTAGTATATGGACAATTAGAACAGTTGGTTGACTCAATTGTTGAGTACAATGATCACCGAGCACATGAATGTGCATGTTTATTGAGGAACTGGCTCAGAACCCAAAGACGCCAATGAAGAACAGTTACATGATGCACAGGAACACTCTAAAATCTAAATATAATCAGCAACACAGATAAGCTGAATATACAGCAGAAAAACAAAATCCATATAAATAGTCAAAATTTTTGTTTCATTTGGGAGAAAATGACCAAAAACTTAGCATTCTGATAAATCATGGCTTTCACTAAGTTTTTCACTAAGTTCGGAGAAATCAATATTAAGTGCGCGCTGTCTTCTAAGTTCTAACAAATTATATAAAGTCAATATTTATATAAGCATTCCTTACCTGAGACTGATAGTCCCAGATGTAGACACTTCCAGAATAAAGACTTGCCAGGATCCTGCAAGAAGGAATACAATGCAGATTAAATGCATTCACAAAAAAAAATCTGTTAATTTGGTCTAGGTAGAACAAAATCAAAGAAAATAAAGAAGTTTTTATTTATTGGCAACATGTCTGCCACACACAATCTCATAGTTGCAACAATGAGCACTTGCCAACTGTGCTACAACCACTTGTTAAATAAAATGAAGAACATTGAAAAGGATCCCAAACTAGCAGATATATCGCAATCCAAGCAATACGCTAACTAGTTCCAAAAGCAATAACCAACTAATCAATCGCCAAATGCAATTAAATTGCCCTATAGCTTACCATGGTTCCGTTGGATGTAGATCCACAGATTTCACTCTTTCAGATCTTTGCGCAAGCTTTCTCTGATCCAGAAATTATCATAAGCAACTCTCAACGTAACAAATCACAAAAACAAAATCAAAAGATATAATCAACCTATCAGTAATTGAAATTGATGGAAGAAGAATACCTTGATATCGAGTCTAAGAGGCTGTCGGCATTGTCACAAGCAATCAAACATAAAAAAAAACAAAACAAAAGAGTCAGTTATCGCTACGGCAGATCTCTGTAAAATACAAAACCGTAGCCGATTCGATTCGATTGCAATATTCTCAGCTAAGAACTGAAGAAAACACGATTTCATGATAAGAAAGAGAATTCGATCGAATCGAATAGGATTCAAAACAGATCTCAGCTATCTACAGATGAACAAAACAGAGATTGGAGAAAATACGATAAACCCTACCATTTTTTCTACCGAGACCGATAAACAGGACTCGGATATGAAGCTGTAGACGAAAGCAAAGAAGATCCGAGATCAAAACCTATAGAAATCCCCAAGCACGAAGAAGATCTGAATGAAGGAGATGGAGAGATGGCGGATTTTCGCTGGATGAAAAATAACATATAGGCTCGCAACGAAGAAGTGGTTTCACCGTAAAGTGGTTACAAATGATGGTTCTCAAATAGTCAAATATTTAGGTGGTGATTTTACATTAATATATAGGTGAATCATGAGGGGTTGCTCAGTTGGTCTCGTACCCAGGTTTGTATTTTGGGGATGAGGAATCCAAATTGTACTACCACATGGGTCACAAGGGATTTACCAAGCTTTCTTTGGGTCAGTAAAAATTATTTTGACGCCCAAAGTACTGGGACACACTCCGTTATATATATATATATATATATAAATAAAACATCAATATCGGTGCATATAGCTGTAAAAAAATTGGTTTATTTAAGTGCGTAAGTTTGGAAAAGGTGAGAATTTCTAAATCATATGGAGGTATGTTTGATCCGAGAATTTTCAAGAAATATGGATCTCTATAGGCCTAAATCATCGGGGATTTATGATTGTCGAATGTGGATTTTCCAACAATTTGTAGAAAGCGAAAGTCATTTTTCAAGGATCTCCTTGCCAAAGGTGACCTTTAGGGCCTTTTTTATTAGGGGTGTTTTTGTGGGGAATTGGGCTGTTTTGGAAATTTCTGACATTGCTTTAAACTTTTGCCCATAGCATTCCAAATGCCTTATTTGATACAAGAGTTCTAATTCTAGCTCACAAGAAAGCCACTTTTGGCTTTTCAAATTTCCAGAATCTCAACATTCAAAATGCTAGGCATTTGGAATTCAATATTTTGGGGACATCATTTGAAATTCTTTAAATACTTCTAGACAAGAATTCTCACAATTCTTGCAAGCAAAAGGCCCATGGAGAAATCTCAGTCTAAGGGAGTGGAATTCCACGAAGTGGCCATATATTGAAAATTTGAGCCTCTCAAAAGAAACATCATCATAATTTTGAGATATTCTCAAATTTTACTTAAATGAGAGATGGTTCCTTGGCAAGATTTGATTGTGTCATTGAAAACATGATCAACAAGATCTTATATATGATATTCATTAATCATGTTCTTTATCAAACATTAGTTTTACAGTTAAACCAACTCGTATCGAAGTAAAGTTTAAGGATATCCCATAAATTGAGATGGCATTTCTTTTGAATAGCTTGGACTTTCAATAGGTGGGCCCCATTTTGGAGTTTCACTCCTTTAGTTAGGAATTTTCTAAGTCGAAGCCTAAGGAGATCAAGACTCCTTCAAAAATGCATATTCATACATTCCACTTCTTGATGTTCTTAAACTGAACTATATATATATAGGGAGATGCTCCTATGAGAGATATCTCTCACTTTATATGAGAGATTGGGTGGGGGCCCTCATATCCATATCCAATGCCAACAACTTAAATGTGAGGGCCCCCACCATTGTCTCTCATATAAGGTGAGAGATATCTCTCATAGGAGCATCCCTCATATATATATATATATATATATGCTGGAAATTCAAGCAGCAATTTGAACCCATCAAGCATAGATGGTCATGGTTTGGTTAACACATATTGACCTACAACAGGTGTAAGTTAAAAGGTCAAATAGAAATGAACACCCTAGTGTAAGAAAATTCTCATTTCATTGTCACAAGTCCATGAGCGAGCTCGCTTATAATTATGAAATTCAAAACACTAAAAACTCATCCACTAAATCCAATGATTGCTTGTGTACAAATGTGATTGATTACATGCAAAATTAGAGATGTCAAATGGGTCGTCCAGTCAACGGGCCGTGGCACGGCATGGCTTGGTCAACAGCACGGCCCGCGGGGCCGAGCCTTTGCTGGCCTGCTGGTCCGTTTGGCAAGGCTCGCCGGGCTCGCCTGGGAATGGGCTGGCCCATGTGGCCCGCCAGGATCGGCCCGCCAGCCCGTCAGGCCCGCCCAACAGCCAAAAAATGGCTATATTTTTTAAAAAAAGACAATTTTAACCCCCCAAACAACTATAAAACGGTCTTATAAGGGGTATTTTATGTCATTTTTCATTATACTAAATCTATAAATACCTAACCCTCCCATTCTCATTCCTCACCAATTTACACAACTCTCTCATTCTCTAACTCTCTCTCAAAGCATTCAACTCTTTCACTCTCTCTAAGAAGTTTTTGGAGGGCCAAAGATCAAGTCATCAAGAGACAAGATTAAAGGGGCCTTCAAGGATTTAGAGGTATTTATATTATTTAGATTTGAGATTTCATATATATAAGTTTATATTATATTATATTAACTCTCATTTTCTACCATTTCTTATATTAATTATCACAAAAGAAGGCTATTAGCCCTATTACTGTTATTATTTATTAAACTTTATTTTTTGAAATATGGCTAGAAGATTTCCCACAAAATATTCTTCCGTTAATTTAGGGGTAGATGAAAATTTTATTGAATTACAAGATGAAGTTGGTGATTTACCACCCCCTTTCCTCATGTTCAGAGTTCCCGTAAACCAAATAAGAGGAATAGAACTTTAGCAGTTTGGGATATATTTACAAGGTATGAGGACATTGAAAATGGAAAGAAAATTGAAAAGGCAAAATGCAACTTTTGTAGTAAGATTTATAGTGCCGAGTCTAAAGGGGGTACCGGCCATTTGTCAAGACATAGGAAAAAATATTTAGCCTTGCATAAGCCAGAGGATGCAGGGACAGGAAGGCCTGGTTCACAGACCCAAATTTCTACTACTGGTGGTGGTAGTAGTAGTAGCAGTTTGTGTCTTTTTTCTTTTAATGCACAAAGTGCTAGACAAGGTCTTGTTAAAATGATCGTGTTATCCGAATTACTATTTGCTTTTGTTGAAAATGAGTTTTTTGAACAATGGGTCCAGCAATACTGTCAACCACAATTTCACAGTATTTCAAGAAATACAACCAGAAATGATGCTATTAGACTCTGGCAGGAAGAGAAAATAAATATTAAAAATTACCTTGCAGAAATTCCTGGTAGAACAGCCATAACCACAGATATGTGGACTTCTAGAGGCGGTGATAGTTATCTTTGTTTGACTGCACATAATATAGATGCAAAATGGATTATGAATAAACGTATACTTAGTTTTAGTAGTCTTGAATGGCCACACAATGGAACTAGTATAAGTACATTTATTTTGGAAAAACTAAATGAATATAATATTAAGAAAAAAGTTTTATCTGTAACTTTAGATAATGCCAGTAATAATACCGTGGCTATTAAATTAATGAGAATGCAGATGTCACTTGCAACTTTAATAGATAGTTCTATCTTTCAAAATAGATGTGTATGTCACATCTTAAATCTACAGTAGAACCTCGATAATTTAATACCCGATTAATTAATAACCTCGCCAAAATAATATTTTTTTCCGGTCCCGACTTGGGGACAGTATGCTAAATTAATAATTCGTTAAATTTATAAGATAATAGAAATTTGAGAATTCATATAGACCCCATGCAATATATAAATTAATAATGTCTTAATACATATGTAATTGATTATACATTTAGGATGACTTCATAAAGAATGAATCAATTGTGACTTGTTGCTTCTTGAAATTTATGTTACCTTGAATCTCATCTCGGACTTTTCTTAACATGGTAAGAATTTCTGGTGTTGTGTTACAATGAGTTTTGCTTATTTAATGTTCATAAATGAAATATTTTTTTTAAAAAAATAAATAAATAAATGAAATAAGATAATACATTGAACATCATACAAATATAATACATTGACCAATGTAATGTACATTGAAAAATGTAATACATTGAACAAAATAACACATTTAATAATGTCTACACAATAAATTAAAAAATTAAGTACATTGAACAAGGTACAACAATAAATATTTTGTTGAATTTTTTAAGAAAATAAATAATAGTTTGATAAATTAATAAGTTATTAATTAATGAATAAATTAATAAATTATTAATTTATCGATTATTTAATATCATGCTAAATTAATAGATTTTGCCAGTCCCGAGGCTATTAATTTAGAGAGGTTTAACTGTAATTGCAAATGTTGGTTTAAAGTATATTGTAAGTTACATAGATGTCATTAAAGACATGGCTAGATTTGTTTTCTGCTCCGCACAAAGAAGATAATTGTATGCCCAAATATGTACGAGGCAAGGCGTATCAGCGATTAAACTGCCTAAAGAGGTAGAACATAAATGGAATTCTATGTATGATTTGTTAAACAAGGCACTTTCTTGGAAAGCTGTTTTGAATGAATTTTGTGTTTTTCATGCACAAGAGTTGATGATTAGTGATGAACATTGGGAGTTATGTGCCCATATAAGAGATTTATTAGAAGCTTTTTATATTTCAACATTATTTTTTTCGGGATATATTATCCCACATCTAATGAAGCTTTTTAAAATTACTTTACAATTTAGTAGATTTAGAGATCATTTTTTTACTGAGTAGCACTGTTAGAGATATGGAAGAAAATTTTAATAAATATTGGAAAGAGGCTCCAATGACATTTTCTTTAGTTGCTGTATTTGATCATAGGTTAAAATTAAGTGGTGTACAATTTTTTATTGATAGAATAAATAAAAGTATGAATTATATAGATTTAAATATTTTTTCAAATATAAGGGCAAATTTATAAGCACTTTTTCAATTTTATTGTGAGCAAATGGGTACAACTGGACTTAGTATGGGCCATTCAGAAGTCCAGCAGACAGATGTTGGTAAGTGGGATGTGTGGTATTCTTCCCTGTCTACGGGCATGGCATCCAGCTCAAGCTCAATTAACATATGACGGAGTTAACATCGTTTCTTGTCGTCGGTGTAAAACAGGTGCAGGTTAGCCTAGTGGAAGCAACAAGAAAGTGTTTATCCGGTGTTGGCCGCCATAGCTCGTGATCTATTGACTATTCTTATGTCTTCTGTAGCATCAGAACAGGCTTTTAGTGCAGGTGGACGTGTAGTAGATGACAGAAGAACAGATCTAATTGAAGAAACGGTGGAGTGTTGTGTTTGCCTACGAGACTGGTATTTGGCAGATAAGAGGAAGCAAGAGTTGGCATCAATTGAAGATTTTGATCCAGTAGAATGCATTAGTGGACTACAGATCTGATTTTTTACTTTTTCCTTCATTGTAATTTGTAAATATATAAGTTTTTCATTTTTTTTTATTTTCTAAAAAGATTGTAAGGTTTTGAAGGTAATCTTATTTATAGACCTTCAAGAAGTTAAGATCCAAATGATTCTCTCTTCTCAGTGGAGTAGGTCGAGTTTGACCGAACCACTTAAATATCTTTGTCATTCTCCGTGCTTGTGTTCAAATTTTTATTTTTAATACTGATAAGAAAAAAAATTTATATATAGCACTTAAGTAATATGTGAGTAAATATCTATAAATTATTTTGAACCACTCAATCATTTGTTAAATGTTTGTATAAGTTTGAATTACTTTACGTATATATTAATTAAATATTTAGGAAAAATAACTATTGAAAAACTAATATGTCTATTGACCGAAAATTAAATTCAAACTTATGTCGAAACGTAACTCTATAAAAAAAATGGAGGCAAGCCTGGCCCGCGGGCCCGGCCCGGCCCACTGCGGGCCGTGCCACTGGGCCGTGCCGTGCCAGATTGCCAGGGGTTTTTCCTGGCGGGCCGTGCCGTGCCGGCCCGCTAGCTGGGGCGAGCCACGTTTGGAGTGCCGACACGGCCCGTTTGACATCCCTATGCAAAATACGTGATTCGATTGCGTTATTTTTTTTTTAATTATATACTTTTTAGACTGTATTTTTCTATTAGAGTGGAATATTCAGTAAAATAAGATGAGATGGTGACTGAAGTTTGAACAGATGGATTTATAGCAAAACACAAGATCTGAACTCTCTTTTTATTTTGTCTTATTCCAAGTTGCTGCTTTTGTTGTTGGTATGTCTTTATTTTTATTTTTTTTTAATTATGTACTTTTAGACTGTACTTTTTTATTAGAGTGAAATATTTGGTAGAATGAGATGAGATGGTGATTTTGAACTGATGGGTTTTATACCAAACCACAGGATCAGAAGTCAGAACTCTCTATTCTTCTATTTCAGGTTGTTGCTTTCTTTGTTGGGGTGTCTTTCTTTTTGCAATTTTGTACTTTTGGACTGCACATTTTTTATTAGAGTGAGATATTCAGTAGAATGAGATGAGATGGTGATTTTGAACTGATGGATTTATAGCAAACCACATGATCTGAACTCTTTCTTCTTATACTTCAAGTTGATTTTGTTGTTGGTGTGTCTTTTTTTTTTTTTTATCAATGTAGATATGGACTACTACACTGGACTCCATTGAGTGAAAGGCTATCCTCCATGATATATTGGACAACACCATATAGGGCATGCTATTAGAAATAATTAAAAACATCTTTACTATGAACTCAGAGCCTACAAAAATAAACCGGCACTACTTAGTAGCGAAGGTCGGGCATGGGCTTCAGGAGTGGGTCTTGTTTTTCTACCAGGTTTTGTCTGTTTTAGGCCTGCTACAATACAGGGTTTTGATTTCTCCTAAGAAGGGCCTCCCTTTAATGCAAGGACCCATTTTATGTGAATGATAGAGATTGAAAATCCGGTACCTCATGATATGTGGATTACAACAGGAGAAAATTAATATAATATGTACACTATGCATGTGCGTTGCACTTGCACTTGCTTTCGGCCATCAAAGGCCAACACTACAATTATTTTTTTTTTCTTCTGGACTTACACACTCACACTACCCAAGTCCCTATCCAATTGAGATTTACAGTAGACTCGAACTCACACATCCAAGCATACTTAGGAATTTTTTTTATTTGGAAAAATTTTCAATTATCATCATCATTATTCTCTTTTTTATTATTATTATTTTCTACTAATTCTAAACCTACATAATATTAATGTTTCAATCAAGCTTTTATAATTAACTTTTTTTAGCCCGGACTTAGCACGGGCCTTTATTGCTAGTTAGTATTGTTGTGTTGTATAATTTATTCATAGCATGACATCAACGTCAACAATTCATCTTGTGAATAATATATTGTACTATGTGGATGAACCACAGTACAAAACTCATATGAATTGGATAACGTATCCAATATCTAAGTCCATTTGGTATGGGAATTCTAGAAACACTCATAATAGGATATGCTTAGGTGGTGACAAATTAAAAATGCTATGGAATTGATGTATTATATCTTTATTTTCTAATTTCCAATTGCTGAAGGAATATGATTCTCTGTCACATCAGTATTTTTTTTTTATAGCCCAATGTATCTCCCACTAAACCTTGCCCGTGAGCCTTTTGGCCCAGAGCCCAAAGGACACTTGATTTTGATCAGACCGGAACTAATCTCAAGGGACACTATCCACATGTATTAGATAAAATTATAGGAGGTGGTCAGCAAAGATAAGTGTCACATCATCTTTCTATCTCAACTTCTTCAATCAAACTACAAAGCCCATAAATATAAATATATAATACATCTAAAGGCTCTCTATGGTATGTTTTACAAAATGTCCTCCAAAAATGATTTCTGGGCAAGGATCTTCTACAAGCTTACCAAACACACAAGTTCACGGCTACAGAAAAAGAGCCTTGCATTGTTTTGAGTTGAAAATGTATTGTTTTGAGGTGACTTATCGATTGTGGCACATCACTTCAGTATCTCTGTCTGTGTCATCCAAGATGTGAGCTTTGGTTACCATTGATAGAGCTTAGGATGAAATATTACCAATAGAATTTGTTTCCACCAAATGACCTGTCAAGCAATATTAGCCTTCCGCTTAAAACTATTTGTCTTGTTGGTGACTAATTATCTAACATGGCATATAAGCATGTCTATTGATGCCATTCAAGATTTGACTTTTACCACTGGTTGGATTATCAATTAATTATAGAATGTCACCACCAGATGAACTGTAAAAAAAATAATCATTTCAAATTCAGTAGGTAAACTCAGATGGTTGGGATTGTTCTTTCAAATATTGGTTGTGGGGTCATACTCCCTCCATCCGAAGCAAGAAACAATTTTTTAGACTTGGTATATGGATGAGTCTCCCCAAACTTGACTGATAATTTGCTAAATTGAGATCCTCTGGAAGAATAGATGGGAATAACACAAAGTTTGTTGTGTGGCCTATTGACCTTTCTCATCACCAAACATCTATTTATGCCCTTCCTTTATGCTTGGTGGATCTGAGTCTTGGTAGATGATCAATCACCAAACCTAATTTTTCTAAATAATAAAATTAGAAAAATTCTCATTTGTGTTTTGCCATTATCTTCTTCTTCTTTTTTTATGAGCTGACTCTCCTGCAAAGATTGAGATTTGAACTCATATTTTGACTCAATGAAAGCTCTTGCAAGCAAATCTTCTGTAATTTGAGAGACCACTTAGAACATGCCCAAGTGTCATTAATTTAATTTCTTTTAAAAGCCAATCTTCTAGGCCTCCATTTTTTGGGCTTAACAATTTTATGACTTTGTTGTACAAATTTTTATGATTAAGTCGATCCAACAATGAATAATGATCAGACTTAGTGCTCAATATTCAGCCGAGTGGGTGTATGTGTGAATTGATTCAAATGTTCACAGCTTTACCCCCTATATGAAGAGACACTTTTGTAGGGTTGTTCTTCAAGTGCTAACTAATTAAAAACACTAGAAGGCTTATGTAGATTCTTGGATATTAAGATCAATTAAGGGAATCCTTGGTACCAACAGATTCAGCATTCCTGAAAATTTGAAATTGATAAGCCTCTGGTTGATGTTTGTTTTGCTTGAATGCTTCCTTGTACAAGATTTCAACAAATTACAGTAAAATCTAATACTTGTCCCAATCCAGAGTACCATTATTCCCAACGTTTCTTCTCTTGCTCGATATCACGAAGTGAATGACATGCCGTCACTGCCTCACTTACCGAGAGGAAAACCCATTCCTTTCCAATGAGATCCATGATTTGAGATTCCATGAACTTCTCTACAATCTCAATCCTGGGATTTGCTAGTGCCATCTGCACAGTAAACAATACAACACAAGTAGTTAAAATTGTGATTGTGTGAGAGAGATCTTCTCTCTCTCTCTCTCTATATCTATATCTATATATGAGTGTGCTCCACCGGAAAGCGAGTATTTAAAAGTAGAAAATTGATGATATTAGCACTCCTTTTTTTTTATTATTATTATAGAGGCACTCCAATTGAAGTCAATTTCCTTCTCACCATTTACATTAAAAAGGAGTGCCTCCATAAAAAAAAAAAGAGTGCCAATATCAATTTCCTAAAAATATTTATGTTGCCTCTACTAGATCTAGATTTTACTATGGATGGTTAGTTAATAAAATTTTAAATAAGGCCTTAAGTTTTTGACTTATTTCAAGAAAAGGAAATAAGTTTCAAAACTTTTCAAATTAGTCCCTAAGTTTTTCAACATATTTTCAATTAAGGACATCCAGTCATTTAAAGGTAATTTTTTGAGACTTTTTTTCTCATTTTTCTAAAATATATGAATTACCCTTCGTCTAACGCCATGACATGGTTTTGACAGCCACTACATGCAGCCGATTACCATGGGGATGACGGTTGTCTTCAATGACCGCAAGGATGCCGATGAAAAAAAACGAGGAGAGTATAGAGAATCTAAATGAGGGCTTTATTTTCAATGAAGGGTAATATGAGTAGTTTATATAATTGATGGAAAAGTCGTCGGAAAAATATATTTAAATGAACAAATGTCCTTAATTGAAAACTTAGGGACTTATTTGAAAATTTTTAAAACTTGTGTCATTTTTTTAAACAAGGTAAAAGTTTAACGCCTTATTTGAAAAAAATATTTTATTTGGTATTAGAGCCAACATGTCGCGAGTTCGAATCCAATGATGAATGAGTCGGAGTTGAAAAAATGTGTTTCACCAAAAGTGCGCCAATTCTACTATATTAAGTAAAGAGATTTTGGGGTTGGATTTTGACCATCAGTTATAACTTTGAATCTTTTCAGTTTTCTTTACAATTATCTCATACAAATTACTTTTTAAACGACCACTCACATCTCTTCCCACTTTTTCACTTTTGAAACTTCTGCATACCCCCCTTTCTATCCATAACTCCATCATTCCCTTTCTTCTTCCGTTCTTCTCATTCATTCTTATCCCATCAGCTCTTACATTACGTAAAGATGTACTTTCATGGTGACATTTTCTTTATTTATTGTATTTCTATTATTTATGACTATTTTTTATAATATATAAATGTTGATCATACCCGTGCTGAGCATGGGTTATTATGCTAGTCGGGTTTTGGTTGAGGAGTGTGCTACACCAAAAAAAGAGTACTAAAAGGTATTTATGGTGCCTCTACTAACATCTCGAGGTTTTAGTATGAATGGTTAGCTGAAAATATATATATATATATATGAAAAATATTCATGCGCATCCATCCCTCACTATGTTATGGTGAAGGACTACTATAACATAGTAGGGTTGACTTTATAATACATCTAAACTATCCTTACATATGGAACCCCCTTAAATACACTAGACTCATTGATTTTTCACCTATCCAAATGGATTGGACCGTTGGATCGAGGGTTAAATTTTTTTCTCAAATATAAAGTTGTTAAATTTGTGGGTCACGGATGAAGGGGTTAAATGCATCGAATTGACCCTGAATTTGACATATGAGCTCATCCAAGATGTCTCATTCCATCCCCCACAAATCTCATGATCAGTAGATCTCTAGGTGGGTCCCACAAGTCAATATATGAGCTCATCTAAGATGTATCTTTCCATCCCCCACATGTCTCATGAAGGATGCACATGAATATTTCCTAAATCCTATATATATATATATATATATAATATAATATCATAATGAAGCAAGCTATACAAATACCTGCATCCCTCTTTTCTCTATGTTTAGACAAACTTCCTTTATCATGTCAATACCCGTTTTGTCGACAGTTGTCACCGCTGCAATGGAGACGAAAATAATGAGGAAATGATTAAAGGGTTTTTAAAATATCCAGATTATCATCATTAAAATCTTATCCCATCTCAAATAGCTTTTGTGTTTTTCCATTCTAATCAATCCTATATATTAACTTACTATATATGATATATAGTAACATTTTTATCTAGATTGACATAGTAATTGCAGTATAAATTATTTTATGATTTTAGCTTCTTAATCGAATAATAGGATACAAACGTTTTGGTATAACAAAACCCAAATAATTGTTTGAAAGATTAGAAAATGTACATTAACACAAAGGTTACAGCATTATTCGTACTGAATAAATAGTATATGCACTTACTTGCCTGAATATGCAAGTGTTATATATCCTAAATCATTCCCATATGTAAATATCTCATTTTCATCGTTAAAATGAAACTAGAAACAGTTTCAAAAAACATACCACCCATATCTAGTATAATATAATGCAGTTCCTCTCCATTTTTAGCAGCAAGACTCTGTTCTTCTTCCTTGATCCATCTTGAAATCCTGGATGAAGATATATGCTAAGTCATTTACAGAAACATGGTCAAAGGATTTTAGTCAAGGAAATTTGATTATAAAGGATATTGAAATAGAACAGTGGATCCTAATAGAATGTATATCTAGGATCCCA
Source organism: Litsea cubeba (assembly GCA_012931725.1). Taxonomy (NCBI): domain Eukaryota; kingdom Viridiplantae; phylum Streptophyta; class Magnoliopsida; order Laurales; family Lauraceae; genus Litsea; species Litsea cubeba. Next base: position 28,900,171 of record CM022945.1, on the reverse strand, counting down.
CACAAATTTTGCAGTTATTAAATAAATGAGAGAGCATTATTTTGGTGTGTACGTGATTTCTCAAGAAATAGCCTTATGAAAAGTCATGAATATAAGAGCTTATATGAAGTGAGTGTTAGCATATATTCACCTCTCCCTTGAATAGCTAGCATTAGCGAAGTAAATATGGGAAGACATCTGGAGAATGAGAATGCCAGGTACTCCATCTGTGCTAGGATACTGCTCTAAATCACGATAAAGTTTGGAGTTTGGAATGTACCCAAGCTTGTAAACTCCAGGCCTAGCCATATATAGGAGTGCTCTCAATATTGAAAGTCCTATCTGCAACAAGCACCAAATGATTGTTAAATATTTGGTAGTATATAATAAAAGTTTGGTTTTAACCATCGATCTATTTTTTTTTTCTTCAGTTATGTACTGTTATTGTCAATTTTGGCAGCTACTTAACAATGTCTATATAAGGTTGTTCCTATCGTTTTGGAAAATCCTTAAATTTTTAGTAGAACTTTCTTTTTTCTTTTAGCATTTTTCTAGTTTAACAATCTTAACAAGAGAAATAGATAGCTTTTTTTGTTTTTGTTTTTTGATGATGTGGAAATCGCTATAGAGGTTGTTGACCCAATAAGACTGGTACCCTAGGTGGCACCCGCTAAGCTCATACAAACGCAGGTAAATATGAGATGAGTTTCGAAGACAACACGTGGGGAGCAAACCCTTAGATGGGTAATTTTTCATAGCAAGCCGTTTCTCCACCCTCCTAATTAACTCTAAAAGTGAATACATTCAATTGTGTGAATAATTGATGCTTCACACTACACCTTCACCTTTCATCAATTATTTGAGCTCATTCCTATAGTTTTATTAGTGAAACCACAGAAAACAAACATTCCCCGTGCATATGCTCCAGGTCAAATCTCACACCAACCAAGTGCAATTGTCAAATTGATCGTGGACAGAACATGTGATTGCAGGATTTCATAGGTAGGTTCTATTGATGGATCTATAGGGACGGGCTCACAAATTCTGAGTCTTTGCCTCAGATCACATGGACTTGCACTAATTCTGCCCTTTCTAAGGAAAATGCAGGTCATAACCAAACACCATTAATAAGAAGGAATAGTGGGGGCATTTTTCTTCTTCTTCTTCATTTGCTCTGATAAACACTTATGGACCCCTAACCAACAAGGCAACAATCAGGGGTTAAACCCTGGCACTCCCTATGGAAAGAAAGTTGTTGTACCACTTAATCAATGGCTGAGGTTGTCTAAATGTGAGTTCGAGCCCTGGTATGTGTTACATATGCCATAAGATTTGTACACCCCTCTAGAAGTTCAAAATCTAGTATAGCTCTTTTCCTTCTTTTGAATTATCCAAAAAGTTAAATACAATTATGAGCATGGCCATAGATCGATACATTGATCCAAAAGAGAAGGTAAACTAAGTTGTAGTGAGCTTTACTTTTTTGGACTATACACTTAGCATGGAAATTTACCTTATTTTCAATAACAAAGAAGCTATATATATTTCCGTGGAAATGAAAGCAACCAAGGGAAGTCATCTCCTCTTTATCAAGGAGAGGATAAAAAACCATGAAATAAGGCATGGCATAAGATAGATGGGGAAATGTACTTGAGGCAAATTAGCATCCAAACATCAGTTACTATTTGGGAGATAGGCCCACCTATGGCCCCACTCGATCAATCCAATCCAGTAAACCTACACACCCCCTCACATGTCACGATACTATATATAGGTCGTCTCACATCCTTCTGAATGGATTGGACTGTTAAACTGAAATTAAAAAAAAAGGCGCATTTCATAAGCTTTAAACTTGAGGGCCATCGACTAAGGAATTAGGATGATGAGATTGACTTGGAGTTTCTATTTATGAGCTGGTTCCCCATTTCCAAGTATGTACATCACCACACCACGTAAATCCTTATCCTTGTTGTGATATAGGTAAACCTTTTGTATCATCGGAAAATAAGATAGCAAAAACCATCTTAAAAGAACATGAAACTTCATGCTTACCGACAACATGAGACCAATATCCATGCTAACGAAGACGACGCCAAGAAATGCAGCCATGCAAATGCAGAAATCGAACTTGTCGACCTTAAAAAGGTAATAAGCCTGTTTGTACTCAATGAGGCCGATCATGGCAGTGATGATGATAGCAGAAAGAACCACAAGAGGAGTGTAACTGAAGGCAGGAGCCAAGAACAAGAGAATTAACATTAAGCAAATCGACATCACCGCATTCGACATTGCCGTTTTGCATCCAGAACTACTGTTTACTGCAGATTTAGAAAATGGCCCTGAAAAATTCGAACACTCCCACATGTGATATTATCTCTTGTTATATTATGCTGCAATGATATAAGGAGAAATATGTATGTATGATCATGGTTTAAGATATTTATAAAAATGACGAATATAACAATGGGAAATGTTATTTGGCTTCTCCAGTTCTCCTCCTGGTCACTTATAATTTGGAAAGCTATTTTACTTCAAAAATCATATATCAAGGCCTACACATTCTTACAAGTACTATTCGACTGCTTTAGAGTCATGATTTTTTTTTTTTAACAGAATGTAGGCTTATTGCGTTTGAAATGCATTCCATGTTTAGGGCCTTTGCGCGGGTAATTAAGAAGCGATTATTACAGATCAGCCGTTTTTTAAACAATATTAATTATGAGTAAATGTCAGTTTTAGAATTGTACCAGTAGTCAAATAGCATGAAGTAAAAGAGCCCACAACATTCATGAGACCAAAAGCTATCATCTCTTTGTTCCCATCAATTTGGTAATTTTTGCTCATTCCAAAGCTCCTCCCAATTGCTATTCCTTCCTGCATTTAAAGGGAAAAAAATCTAAAAACTCAGCTCAAGAGTTGAAACTTGAAAGTGCTCAATCAATAATCTAGTGAGTTTTGAAATCACCTTTATTTGAGAGCTTAAGAAAATATTAGATTGAGAGCTTATCGAAAGGGGGGTTCTGCGGTTACCATTTAAAATAATTACATTCATTTTTACTGCTATACATTATATTTAGACCTTAAGAAAATATTTGCACGCTGCCATTTTCGCATCATATTTGTGTTGCGAGCCCATGTATTCACATGGATATTTTGCTAGTAACTAATTATTGAAAACCAAGATGTTAAAACACTAAACTATCGATTTTCATGAATTTATTTACAAAATGATCGAGTGCCTAAAAATAAATAATGTAGTTATAGAAAAAGGTAATGAGAGATCATAAAGAGAATGTGTGAGATCCAGGCCATTCATATTAAGCATCCTAATCTACATGGACCATGGCCAGCCAACACACATGAGATGCCTACATCGTCCAATGAAGCCACAAAATAGCATAAACAAAAGCCATGCAAGAGATTTTCTATAGAGATGCAAAGAAAAGAAGAAGAAGAAAAAAAAAACACATCATTCAGGGGTCATAGTGTTCTTACAGCCAAAGCTATGGTGCCTGTAAATATCCCAGCTTTTAAAGTTGTTAAAACATATGCGGAATGGAATTTCAATTTTTGTATAGAAATAGGATTCAATCCCTTCTTCAATGGCCCCACCTGCAACAAAGGAAGAAAAAAACAAGCCACAGAGATAAATATTTATTTTACAAGAACTATCAATCACAAAGAGAATCCACTATAAAATTGAATTGGTTTATTTAAACACAAAGAGTAAGAGGACTCAACTATCTGGATTCCATGCTTTTCAATATGAAGGAAATAGGACAGTAGACAGCCAATGACAACGATCAACATGGGAGATATTGCCGACACCCAAAACAGCTTTGGATTTCTTTTTCTCTGCATTTGATCATTCACAGCAGTTCCTTCTGTTTAAGTTAATTTATATGCTAGTTATAATGGAAAAAAAAAAGATTAAGGTTTTCTCCTTACTATTTGTTGTGTGGTAAGTAACACGCAAAGACAGCAGACACCTAATACCACACTCTCCCATCTCCACTGCAGAAAGAACGAAAAAAGAAGGTTAAATGAGATAATTTACAAGTGGGTCATGGAATATATCTAATTTTCCAAGCCTCATGTTCTAATTTTGATCTGTTTTCAATTTGGGTGTCAGATGATGAAAATTTGGATAAAAACTCAAGTAGGTTAAGCTTTTAATCCATTTTCCCGGATAATTGATTAGAGCTTTTTGCGCATATATATATATATATCCATAGGATTTGTAAATAGGCCCCTATGGTTTTAGTATTTTCAAATAGGCCCTTATGATTTTCATTTTAATACCTTTCGTGTCCCCAAAATCAGTAGCCAACCAACTATCCAAGAATTTTTAGCGTGAAATGACACATTTGCCCATCTCTTTATCTTTATATGCTTAAATTAAAGGGCTTGAATTTATTTTTCTCTAAAGCTTGTAACATTGGTAATTGCATTTAGTAGGAGAGAATAACCGTATGTAAATTTATTTTTATCAATAGAGCCTATTTCATTAAATCCAAATCTACTATAACGACAAATAATGCATGTGTTTATAATTAGTTACAATTGATCCAATCCATGCATGACCCATCATTAAATTGATGAAAGTTTCAATTTGGGTGTTAGATTATGAAAATTCGGATAAAAACTCAAGTAGGTTAAGTTTTTAGGGGGTGTTTGGAAACAAGATATTTCAAGAGATTTTGTCATATTATATGCTAGTTTAGAATATAATCTATGCACCAAAAATCTATCGAGAAAATGATATAAACTAGCCTCATTATATGGAATAGAAATGGGTTGGAAGAAAACTTGGATTTTCTGGAGTTTAAACCAAGAAAGTAAAATGAGACATTTGGGGATTATGGATAAGACTAAACATAACCTAACGTCTGACTTCGGATAATTGATTATGAAGATCTTGACATGATTCTATATTTATATTAAATTGATAGTAAAGTAAATGTAATTCTATATTTTGATATCTAATGAAAATCTGGAATTGATTCTAGTTTATCATAAATTGAATGTACATTTAATCTATTCACATTTCTACCAATAAAATTAATATATAGAAACATGCACTGGATGATTTTTTCCTCTATTCAACTTTTTTTTATATATATTTAAGCCCATTTTTTGTCTCTCTCTCTTGGGCCCACCATGGGCAAATACACGCCATTCAAAAGCACCTGCCCGTTAAGAGTTGACACTCAATTTTTTTTTATATATAAAGAACTGCACAAGCAAACTGTTGATTTTTTAGGCTTTAAAGTTGAATGGTCAGATTATCTTATGAAAGAGATACTTGGCCCACCCTCTCTCGACCCCAATGAATTGGATTGATTGCAGGGGCCCCATTGAAATCATCCCTCTTTTCTTATCTAGTAATCAAGGATTGAGAAACTTGTGCTTTATTATCATTACAAGCCAATATCAAACCTGCCATCTAATCTTAATCTTAACAAACCTATCTAATAGGGATTTATAGTACTATTTGAACTTTTCTTATCTAGTAATCAAGGATTGAGAAACTTGTGCTTTATTATCATTACAAGCCAATATCAAACCTGCCATCTAATCTTAATCTTAACAAACCTACCTAACAGGGATTTATAGTACTGTTTGAACTGTAGAGATAATTTGTACAAAGAAAACAATTCTACGTAGCCTAACCTCATCAGTGTGAGAGAAGACTGCCTTCAAAACAGCCACCACATCGGTGTGAGTTGTGAAATGGGTCATTCCAAGCAGCCCTTTCAACTGCTGAAGGGAGATGATAATCGCCGTGCCACTCATGAAACCAAGTATAGTTGACCGAGACAAGAAATCCACCAATATCCCAAGCCTGCCATACAAAACCAACACCATTTTATTCACACAACATAACACCACCTTCTTCTTCTTCTTCGATCTTAACTATACGAAACTTACCTGAAAAACCCCAACACAAGCTGAAAAACTCCTGTGAAAAAGGTGGCCGTAAAGAACAAATGAAGATACAATGTGGGGTTATCTACAACTGATACTTGTTCAGAAATAATTGAAGCCGCGAGCAATGAAGCAGCCGCAACGTTGCCCACCGCAAGATCCTTAGAGCTACCAAAAACGGCATAAACCAAAGGTGGGGTGAAACTTGAATCTACAAAAATATAAACAAAAGAAAAAAATATATATCAATCATGATCATATCGTAATCATTATTAGTTACAGCACTATCTCATCTATCTAGGGTCGATTTTAAGAACTTTCTATATAAAAATTACTCCGTAATAACACAAGATAAAATGTATCATCTAAATATGGACTTACAAAGGCCGATGATGGGAGGCAAATTCGCAAGCTTGGCATAGCTGATGCCCTGAGGGATGGCGAGGCTGGCGATGGTGATGCCGGAGAGGAGGTCGAATTTGAAGAGCTTGAGGGAGTAATTGGGTAACCATTCAAGCATGGGCACATAGTATTTGAGGGTGGAGATGAACTTGTTGAGGGGTGTCTGTTCCTGAAACTGGCTGAAGGGGTCATCAGGGAACAAGGTCTCTTTGAGGGAGGAGATGAAGATGGTGCTGAAGTTCCTTGAACGGCTCAGATTGACTCTGGTACTGCAAGAGGATGGCCCAGCATCATCTATGGATGAGGATCCTTCTTCCATGGCTGTGTGAATACTTTTTTGTAAAAGTATTTGCTTTTTTTTTTTAATTATTATTTTGGTAGAAGGGCTGAGTGTTCTGTTGAAACTTGAAAATGAAATTGCTCAGTGGAGGAGGAGGGGGGTTTGTTATATAAAAAAACAGGTTGGGTGACACGTGGAAGGCTCTGATTGGGGATTGAGGCATTTGACCGAAGCGTTGAATGCTGAAACGATCCCACAAAAGGCTTGGATTAGACCAAAAAAGATCGATGCAACAGTTTAGGGTAGCCACACAGCTGTTCTTAATTGAGCACGAGTCCGGATTTTCTCCTGCTTCTTGCGGCAGGCAGGTCGGTGGTGGGGCCCGCTGATATGAACTAGATAATCTTTTTGCAAAAAAAAAAAAGAAGAAAAAGTCCTATAATCTATAATCAGAACAAGCCATGTCAGCAAAAAAGTTTATCTATTTTTTCTTTTTGAAAGAACTAAGGAACTTTTCAAAAGTTGTCCCATTGATTTGGAATTCCAAATCGATAATTTTTATGAAGCATTTAAAATTCCAACCAAATATATAGAGATTGAAATTCCAAGAATTCTAAAAAATCATTTTAAAACTTTTAGAAAGCTGGAATTTAGAATTATGATCAAATAATATCATGACAATTCTAATGGTAGGGGACAAGATAATACATCACATTAAAAAAAAAAACCCCAATAACATAGCGTATTCTTATCACAAATGATGGTAAAGAAAAAGTTTAGACATTTTGCAAATGGTCAAAAGCTTATTTAGCTAATGTGGCACATGTTGATGTGGCATTTTGTTTGTGTTTTAACTCTACCACAAATATATGAGACAAGATCGACTAGAAGTAAAGGGATGAAATGAAATCTATAAGGTACCCTAACCATAATTAATTGTGATTATCAACTCAACTCTAAAATGTTTCAAATTATATGTTTTTAGTTAGGGAATAAGATCATTACGATAAAAAAAATGAAATATATATAAATAATAGATTCGTGTTTAATATGCTTATACTGAAATAAAATAGGAAAATATATCTCAATATAAGATGTATGCGAGTCTTTCAATTGAATTTTCAGTCTAAATATTTAGTTTGCCTTTTGCAAATCGTTAAATTTGAGCTTCTATTTTTAGGTTGCCATACTTTGCAGAGTACCATATCAGCGCTCTCAAACTAAACAGTGCCACATCAGTTCTTTTGCAAGCCCCACCATGTGGCATCACATGAAATTCTCAAACTCAATGGGATCTCTAAAATTTCTCTTACATCATCCCTTTTAAACTATCTTAAGAAAATCTCCTCCTTATCTTTTCTAAATCTCCACCATAGATATGCTCGATCTCCATTTTCATGATCACGTTAAATGCATCATTCTTAAAAATTGGCAAAACATGTGGGTCCTAAAATCCTAAAATAATATTTCTTCCTCCAATCGTGACTCATATATCTCTCTCTCTTAATCAATCAATCTTTTTAGAAAGAGATTTTAAACCAGCATTCCAACTATTCAATATGCAGCACGATCTTAAAATCCATATATAGCATGGCCAATGATTTCTTTTTATTTACTATTAAATCTCTTATAAATCAGCATTTCAACTAATCCTCTCTAAAACCTCTCTCAATTCAAACTAAATCCGGATCTTCTAAGTGGATGCACGCATGGTGATCCTGAGTGAACCACTCAGAGTCTGCCATATCTACTTACGGTCACACAATGGGATTTTACGTCATCTGACTCTCACACTTTTAAATCTACACTTTAACTTTTTCCTTAGAATCTCTGCATGATTATTCTTTCTTATCTCTAACCATCATTCAGTGCAGGCCCAAGGGGCAGGCGGGAGAGGCCGCCGCCTTGGGCCCCCAATAATTACAAAATTTTAAGGGCCCATATTATTTTATGTATTTGTATATATATGTGTAAATATTTAGTCTAATATGTAAATTGAACGGCCCAAATTAATAACACATGTGTGTAAGTATTTAGCCCAATAAATAAATTAAAAGGCCCAAATTTAAAGCCCACCTTATTTAAAATAACCATTATTTAAAAAGTCAAACTTAAGGCCCATCACCATACCACAATAAGATAAGACTTTAAAAGTCAAACATGGGCCCACCACCAAAAGATAAGACCACAAAACTTTTCAGCTTTCCTCATTTCTCGTGAGCATCAAAAAAACTTGATTATACAAGTTTGATTAGTGACTTTGCAGCTAAAAATGCGAGAATATCTTGTTTTCAATAATACTTTTTTTTTTATTCTAAGTTTATTAGCCTTGTTTTTTGGAAGTGAATGTTGGTGTGTGAATTGTAGGCTTTTGGCCAGGGTGGGTAGTTTAAGAGAACTACATTGTGCTTGATCATTGGGATTAAATATAGCCTCCTTCGGTATGTAGGCAGTCCTAAAGTTATCTGGATGCAGCACTTTTTTATAATAAAAAATATCTTTTTTGTAATAAAAAATATCAATTTTTTGTTAGAAAATTGGAATGAATTAAATTTTTTTTAAAAATAATTGTATAAGGGCCCCATTTTTTAGAGGTCGCCTTGGGCCCCCTAAACGTCGAGGCCGGCCCTGCCATCATTATCTCTCTTTCTAAAATCACTCTAAATCTATCTCTCCGACTCTTATCCCAACTCTCTCTCTTCCTCTATTCAACCATCTCATCCAAAATCTAAATCTCACCTCTCCGATGATCATATACTCCTCCAATCTTCTTCTACACCTTCCGCAACAAACCAAGAACCGAGATGGTAGATTAGTTGGACTATTGAACCACATGAAACCCACAACAAATTTTAATCATCCTGCTGGGCATATGTAAGAGTCATACCATACAAAGAAGAATGTATAGTTCTATAAATCTGAAGAATGTATAGTTCTATAAATCTATCAGTTAGGCCCAACTCTGATATCACATTATATTACCCAGATCATCCAGGCAGGGGTTTGTCTTGAAAATAGATGCTTGAAAATCCTTTTTTTTTTTTCTAATCTAATAAATTGCAAGTATCCAATTGTAACCATGTTGTCAATCAAATGTTTAAGCTTTGAGATGTAAGCAGGTGGATATGCAGTAGAATGATCCCAATCATTTCTTTTTTATTTTTATTTTGAGAAAGGGCTTCCAAAAGGTAAGTTGGTTCTTTTTCTTTTTATATTATTTACAAAAGTTATTTGCTTTTGATATTTACCTTGAAAATCTCTGAAATAATTAAAGAGTAGCCTTTTTCTAATGGAGCTTTGAAATTATCAATGTATGTTAAGATATTTTTACATGTATTAACAAAAACTACTTTTCTCTATTTTATTTAGTTATTTTTCTGGACATATATATATACGCATAACTATATTTCTATATGGTTATAATTAATTTTGATATTTTATAAATTATTGTAATTTATTTATTTATTTATTTTTGCCCCAGGCTAAGCATGGATGGTTGTTGCTAGTAACTTTACATTATACTTGATCTTGCAAGATTTCCTCCACTCTAAAGGGGGGAAAAATTATTCGCCATTTAACTCACATTATGTTTGATTTTGAAATATTTCCTCAGCTCTAAAGGATGAATAGTTGTCCGCCATATAACTCTCCATTATGTTTTATTTTGTAAGATTTCCTCCCCTCCAAAAGGAGGAAAAGTTGCCATATAAGTCTACATTATATTTGATTTTTCAAGATTTCCTCTACTTTACAAGGAGGAAAAGTTTTTTTTTTTTTCCATAAAGATTTCCAGATTTTGCAAGATTTGATTCATTTAAAGGGACAATTGTTTACCACCATATTAATTGGTGGCGTACTTGAGTTTTTCAAGTTTTCATCCATTCTAAGTGGAAGAAACGTTATTTGTTCCTATAAAACTTCTGGAAGCTTGGATACAAAAATTAAAAGCTAATATGTTTTATTTTTCTATATTCAAGTTTTTGTGCGTCCAACAAGATCAAAATTCCAAATTCAAAAGTTCAACAACTTATTAACTCGAAGAGTGAGTTTTAGATTATTAATACTGATACATTGTATATTACATTACGATCACTAGTTCTTAATTTATAGATATTAAATATATTTGTAATTTTATTAAGATAATTGATTAGAATTGTTAGTATGTTGTAATTGTATGGCTACGTTTGTTTCTTATTAGAAAATAATTATGTATTAATCTGAGTCTTCTTTTGTAGATATTCAATAAATCAGTTTCAAAATTGTCAAATTGTGAATGACAGTAACAAGGTAGTTGATCTCTAATGTAGAATTTGGATTACTTATTTTGTTTATGACAATGATTCATTGGGAAATGGTCTATTTTCTTTTTATTTCACCTACAAATCATATAAAAAATTAAAGTAAGTAAGATTTTATAATCTCAAATTTATACTGTAATCTATGTAATATTAGTAAATATTTCTCCTTTAATATATTTTCTTATTTATTTTAGATTTATTTTCTTTGCATATATATACCAAAAAAAGCTAAAATTAAAAATATAGTTTTTTTTTCATGGGTATAACAATCCCTTTGATTTTTTAGATCATACAAATATTATTAAAATGAAAGCACATTTACACGAGTATTTGGTGGCTATGATCATTTAATTTTTTGGTGGATATGATCATGAGGTGAGATGCTTTTTTTTTTTTGTGTGTGTATGGATAATGCACCTAATAATATTTTCTATCTTTTATTGTTATTTATATGGTTTGCTGGTCTCTTGATCACTTATTTGGAATATTAATTATTCATTTTAAACTATTTTAGATTTTCTACTCCTACTATATATTAGATAATATATTTGTTTCTTTTATATATATTTTTAATATTTAAAGAAAATTAATTATTTTTTTATTTTCAACACGAGCCTTTCAGACTAGTTTATTATCAAACAAATTTATCTTCCGAAAAAGCAAATAATTTTTAAGGAAAACAATATCACAGAAATAAATGAATCAAATCGTTAACTTGTATGCATTGCCAATTATATTGTAAGATTTTGATGAGACAACTATGATGATTCTAGATAATGTAATTCTAGATAATTTATTAATTACATATCTAAAATGGCCTATGATATAGCATCCTTGTCCTTTGAAGGGCCTTCATTGTAACCGAAGCCAAGGAATTGTCAAGCAAAAAATCCTGAAACCACCGTTGCTACAATGCCCCTCTTTTTAAGGTTGACATATCAACTACGTTATTTTAAACACAATATCCACCAGAGATTGAGATCAGAGAGATAGCCAAGTGGAAAGGGGGTCCCAAGGCAGCCAAGTTATCCCACATTCCCACATGTATTGTACGGTTGTACCACTGATCCAATTTAAGGACCCGTTTCGATGTTAGCATAATAAAATATTTATAGATTTAAATATTATAAAAATTGATCGGACCCAAGTGTAGGGTGCGATTGTAGTAATAAAACTGGTGACACCAGGACGATCCACAGGGAGCTTTTAAAAATAAGGCTTTCCAACTTTTTCACCCGCCCTAAATAAAATCTAATTTTAGCCTAAATTTGAGAAAAGTACATTCATCATTCCTACTTCAAATTAAAATTAAATACATTTCAAAAAAAATTCCTAAATCTAAAATGAATCACAAGTTGCTACAAAAGAATACACAAATTAGAACATCAAATTAGAAACAAGTCAAAAATAAAACTTACCAAAAATAAAACTAAGAAGCTAAATTAGAAACAAAATAAACATAAGTTAGAAACCAAATTAATCAAAACATGCTCAACAAAGATTGGTAACAAATCAAATCAATCAAGAAAAGAAAACAATCTACTTTCAAAAATTAGCATGAAAATATTATTAAATTAGTTTTCTAAATTAGAAACTAGGTTGGGCAATTAGGGTTAGTATATTTCCTAAGTTAGTGAACTGAATTAATCAACTCCCTAAAGTTAAAGACTTTCCAAATAAATAAAGATTTTCAAATCATAACAATTTTAGAAAGCATTAAGTCAATCATACCTTACATTAGAATTTTCAAATATTAAGAAGCTTCCTAAGTTAAAATGTTCAATTAAAAAAAATCAGAAAGATCTTTTATTTCTGAAAATTATCTAAATAATAAAAAAAACACAAAATTAGAAACTAATCCTAAAGTTAGAAAGTTAGTAATGCAATGTATGCCATGAGATGTTAGAAAATTCTAAGGCTAGAAAACTAGTATGCAGGGCTGTTTTTATGCATGATTTTTTTCTAATCTAATGCAACCTAAAACTGAGTTTAATAGCTGGATTTTGAACTACAATGATGCATGAATCAAATAAAAAAAACGGAACTGGAAAAAGATTTAAAACGAATGAGATGAGTGCATGAACATGACCTAAAAAAAAAAAAATTGTGCAGGAATTCTGCACACAGGTGGGTCCGACCAGCCATGTTTGAGCCAATGGTTCACCAACTTTTCAAATTTATTTTTGCATGAAATTCTGGGGTTTGAAAGTACACTGATCAAACTTTAATTTCCCCAAGTTTCATCGAAAAATAATGTGTTTTGATCAGGTTTTTAATTGCAAACTTTTTCACACAAAATCTGTCCTGAAATTCCTGCAACAATGTGTTGAATTGTGCACTTTATGTTGGTATCCGAATTTCCAAAAAATATTTGGCCAAAATTATTGACTCAAATCTCTGGTTTTTCTTGCTTATTCAATTTAAAACTCTAATTCCAGCAACTTAAATATATCTAAACTCCACCAATATGAAAATGCATGCAATGCTTACTAGTTCCAACCATAAACTATGCATAAAAAAAAAATTCACATAAACTTATAAGAAGCATAAGAAGAAAAGAAAGCAAAAGGTACTTGAATTTAAATGTGTAGTGCAAAAAAAAAAAAAAATTATGTGGATTGCATAAAATTAAATGTGTGGAATTAACAATAAATTAAATGTGTGGGAATTGCAATAAAAATAAATGTGTGGGAATTGCAATAAAAATAAATGTGTGATAAGTGTGCTCTTTTTTTTTTTATTCTCAAATCGAGTTCATAATTACTTATTCCATGCCCTTAGGATCTTGGGTTGTCAATCCAAGAACAACAACAAAGGAACCACAATTCAAGCATTAATCACATAAGAAAAATAATAATAAAAAAAATCACACTTTTACTAATATGCAATATTTTTACATAAAAGATGGAGAATTAAAATTTCAAAATTAATTACATACTAGGATGAAAGGAACCTCTCTAGTTGAAGCATCAAGTTGGGACAAGCCTTCTTGAAAAGAGATGGGCTATGGTAGAGAAAGGAGATGGGTAGAATGATGGAGGAATTACACTAGTGAGGGGGGCTTTTTCCTTCATGAAAGGAGTGGACGTCCAAGGGCCTCTTTAAATAGGGTATGGGCTGCCCTATTCTTTCTCCCTAGTCCCTTCTTTGTTGCAAGAATCTTCTTCACTTAGTAAGTCTTCTCCTTTCTTTTCTCCATTCTATCTTCATGCAAATGTCATATTTCCTTCTTTAGCAAATCTTCCTTAGACTTGACATTTATGAGAGATACATGAGGTGGCAAGCTCTAAGTTGGAATCAAGAGAAAATTGAATGCCCAATATGTGTAGATTCTTTCCACTTTTCTCTCTTTGAAAATCTTCTTTCTTGATTTGGCCCTTCATGGATTTTCTTTGATTATCTTGAATTATCTTCAAAATTAACTTGGGATTTTGTGCAAAGAAAGTGGACCCCCCTCTTGGACGCCCCACATGTGTGACCTACACATGAGCATGTGTGGGACCCTTTTTTTCTCATTTCCTGCAAGCCAAAAAAATAGAAAAATTAATTTCACGTGAAAAGACAAATTTACTGTTAATTCACAATTGCATGACTGCGGGCCCATCTCTCATGAAATGATGAATGAATGCACTTGATGATTAATTAATTTCATGAGAAAAACACGTTGAAAAAAATCTTTCCAAAAATAAAATTAAAAATGGCAGGTTTCATGAATTGATGCAAAAATGATGGTTTTTGAGCAAATTATGCATGAATGTACTACAATGGATAAAAAAATGCATAAAATCATGATATGACATAAAATGAGGCTCTCTTGGCTTGATAAGTCCTTAAACTTACCAAAAATAACCATGAAAATGTGCATTTTTAAGGACTTATCAAAAATAAAATAGCATAAAATAAAATAATGAAATATTAAAATAATTTTTAAAGAATATTATAGATTTTAAATTGAGTTATTTGAAAGGTGCTAGGATTAAAGTAAGTTTCATCATTAGAATAATTTCTTATTAAATACTTTAGTTTATTTGTAATTTACCACGTCTGGATAAAAAAGTAATGTGGTAAAGTAAAGTTCAACTGCACTATTTTTTTTTTGCCATAAGTTATTTTTCTTTTATCACATAAAATCATGGTAAAGTATAGTAAAATAAAATTAATATTAAAAATAACTACTTTACAACTCTCTCACTTTACTTCACCGCATACTTCATCTTACCTTACTTTACCTCACATTTTATCATGATGTGACGTCAATCTTTATCTTACATTACCACATATGTAAACAAGTCACTTTTTATTTACCATATAAAGCTATGATAAATGTGATAAAGTAAAGTAAAAATAAAAAACTACTTTACCATTCCCTCATCACCATATACTTTATCCCACCTTTACTTTACCCCACTTTTACCATGTTTTGACATTTACCTTTACTTTACTTTACCATATGTGTTAACAAATACATCATGATGGATTTGAAAAACTAAAGTATTTACTTTACTCTACCACTTTGTAATTATCATTTTGAAAGATTTTTACATTGTAAAAATTTTTCTATACAGGGGAGCTATAGGAAAAAAATATTGGGTTTTTTTCAAAGAAAATAATTGTTTCTTCAAATTTTTCTCAGGTTACCAACCGTACAAGATCTTTTTTCTTTAAAACATAAATGATTATATTCTAAAAAATACTACTTTCTTATAATATTTTTTATCGTACTTTCATATAATATTTTATTGTGCATTGAAACAAGCCCTAGAGGAAAAAGAAATCTACTTCTTACTCCTCATTTCAACAAAATAACTTATTATATAGTTATTACATTATTAATGCTAATTACAATTGATGCCATCAACAAAACTGCAAAAGAAAACTACTTAATTTGAGGTCGAGCTAGTATGTATTAACCTATTTTCATTAACAAATGTTACCGTTAGTGAAAAACCAAACGTCCAATATTCATTGTAGCCAAAGTAGTGAGGCATCTCCCTCTCAACAAATACAGTGTTTTCATCAATGATGTTAATGTTGTTAGTAAAAAAAAATAAACTGAACTATCAGTCCACTTGTAACCTAAATAATGAGGCATTTCCCTATCCATAGATACAACCGATCATTGATCCCGTGGTCTATTAGATAAAGTGAGAGTGTGTAGGTGTGTGAGGATCTACTAGAGAAAGAAGAAAAGAAAAACCGTAAAATTCTTAAAAAAAAAAAAAAAAAAAAAAACCCCACTATTTATATAGTGCCCCAATATTTTTTAAAGCTTTTGAGTGTTCTAAGCCGACACCACGACCCCCTTGTAATCCTTCTATCTCCTTTATATCTCTAAATATAAAGGCTAGCTACTCTCTCCTAAGTTTAACCAAATCTCTCTTTATCTTCCTTATGCATGACTCCTAATTTTAACCAAATCTCTCTTTATTTTTAGAGAATCCCTCATTGTCTTGCTTACCCACTTAATTTGTAAAAGAGCAATCTTTTATTTTGTGACACATACTTTTCTAAATCTAAGGAAAACAAATGTCTCTCTCACTCACCTCCGTGATTTCCATTGCAGGCTGAGCTAACATTTACTCCCAGTCATACATCTTACCATATCTCTGAATTTTACATGTTCTTTTATTGGTCATTTTATGGCCTGGCGTCGTGATTTGGTACTAGTTGGGGGGCCACATGATGGATGTGTACCCAATCATACATCATATGCTGGTGGGACCCACTAATCCATTGGCTAGGAAAGCTGGTCACCCTCCCGTATCATAATCATAGCCATACACTATTTAGATCGGAGCCATCAAATCTAATCTTGACCTCGTAGAATGATAGAGACTTGAATCTCCCTTCCAACTACACATCTGTCAAAAAAGTCAATTTCGTTTGCATTTTTGCTCATTCAATGGAAGGCATTGTGGTATTTATTAACAGTTAATTCTTACTTCTTACATCAGTTGATAAAAGATAGTAGATTATATCATATTTAGTACATGGCTAATCCACACCATCCTCATGTATTCCATGGATCCAGTGGACTAAAACACTGAAAAGTTACACATATGGCTCTAACTTGTCAACCAGTGTGCCTCTGTTTTTTTCGGTCCCATCCACAGTGTTTGTGACCTGGGTCAAAAAAATATACCTTCTCTCTACCAGAAAAGACCATCAACACTCAAGTAGGCTTGCCCATGCAGCAACATCATCATCATTATCATTGAAGCAATATCCCAGCTAAATTGTGTTGGCTACACGAATTATGTTTCTCCATTCCTATCTATTTTCAGCCAAATCAATCTTCTGATAAATAACTCTAATTCATATTTACTTTTACTATATCCATCCACGTCCTCTATGGCCTACCCCTTCCCCTTGGTGCGGTACCGTTGTCGGCCTACGCCGGACGTGCCTAAACCATCTAGGCTTGCCCATGCATATGCAGGATTATAAGGATCCCAAAATCCTGTGTAACAGTATATTATATGCTCCATGAGCTATTGTGTTGGACAAATTTCCAAAAATCTCATTTTGCTTGCAAGCTGCACCCCTTACTGCTTCCAGATGCATTGCTCACCTATGGCTATGAACAATCCAATCCTTCCAAAATTATGTGATCACCTGTTCTACTCAACTGCAACTCCAAATACGTGTTCACCTGTTCAACTGCGACTCCAACGACCTAGTATATCATTCAAGAGTTCACCGGAGTAAGCCTACCTGAAATTATTTCAGATATGATTGGGAATTAAAATATTTTCCCTTACAGTGATATGGGAAGCTAAAAAACAACACTACAATTACAAACCCGTTGATATGATCGTCCTATATTCAAATTTAAACAGAATAATTATGTATTTAATTAATTTGCTTCAAATTTCTTGTTAACGCTAAATCCAGACTACAATGCGACTGCAGTGCCTTCAACCAAAGGAGAAAAGGAAAAAAAAGCCTAGTTAAAACTAGACATGAAACAAGGGGACGATTTTAGTCCTCAATTTGCAAAATCAAATGGCCTACGAATTTGGGTGTCGAAAATTCCACCTTTGGCGTGATACTGGAAAATAATGCAAGTAGAGCTGCTGAAATCTTTAGGAATCACCAGTATAGTCACAGAATGAAATTGGGTTGCTGGTAAATAGAAAACATGACCAGTCGTGAGAAAAAAATTGTGGAGTCCCCTTCTTCTACCAAAGCTTCTTCTTCTACCAAAGCTTCTCTAGTCAACCACCTGAAATTAAAAAAATATAATAACAAATAAACTTTTAACTCATTTTAGACCTGTAGTAAAGAAGGAAAGATACTGAGATGAAGAGAAAAAAAATATATTAACACTACCATTTAATCTGCAAGAATCTTTAAGAATTTTCCAACAAATGGTAATTAAAACAACTCATGATGGGCAATATTTTTTAAAACACCCAAGTCATGACCAAACATCTTGATGTGATACTCCAAATGTTGTGAGAAAATAAATATGATTAGGGTTTAGAATGATCCTTGCATTCTCATCCTCACGTATGAAATTACTTCTTTTGATCCATGAAATAGAACATAGCTTATATTGGAACCATGGCCTTCCCAGAAGAAGTATGTGCAACCTTTAAATCAAAATTACAACATTAATCACACTGCACATTTCAAGAAGGTACTTTCCAATAAAAAAGGAAGGTGTCAGAGACCTTCAGCATGTCCATCTCTTGAACCAATACACGTCTTTAATGGTACATCCGCCTTGCATTAACCAATCCCAGCTTCAACCAATGCCATGAAATATCGCAGCTCTAGTTTCATAATGTTCTAAGACCTCTTTGAGTATTTCTGAAGCATAAAGAGGGCCATTACATACAGCATCCAAGGTACATTTGACATTTTTTCACGGACTTCATCCACAGCCAGATAAAAGGTACCTATTCCAATCTAGGGACATCCAATCTGGCCAACCAACATGCAAGTAATGTTGCTATTATGTCCCTGGTAATGCCGGCAGACCAAGATTACTCCTAGAACTTATGTGGAAGTGAAACTTCAGCACTTCCAGGCTCCAGCAGTGGTCTTCAATGTGATGATAGTTGAAATTTGTATTTTGTCACTGTTATTTCTAACCACCCATGGAAAGATCATTGTGCAATATCCCTTCAAAGCTTCATCTAGGTACGGTCCATAAAATGATTCCTGCCTTAGCAGATGATGACCTCTTTTAACAACTCTATTACGAAAAAAAAATTCATATTACTCTTTTCCAGTGAAACCCATATTTAAAATTTTAATTGGATACCAAAAGAGCATGTTTGGACTTAGGACATCAACCAGTTTGTAGATTGCAATTTGCATGGCCCGGAGTCTCTTAATACCATCCCACCTGTAAATCGTGGGAATGTTTATCCTATACATCCACACGGTTTCTACAACAATTTGCATTTTCTTGCTACATTAGCTCGCCCGAATCTCCTTACCTTTAGTTATTCCATATGAAAATTTACTAATTGTGCAGGTGTCTACCCAGAATATTACAAATCCTATTACCGGTGAAGCTAATGTTTTCCATGACAGTGCATCACTCCCCCCCCCACCCTAAAAAATAGGCTAGGTATTTTTTTTAATCACGATGAAATACATCAATAGTACATACAGGCATTTTAGAATTAATAATCAATGGAAAAAATAATATTTTGCTTACTTGGACCACTGAACGGTATCGTGGGATAGGAATCTCTTGCAACTCTTGTCGCATGCATAACCTTTCACCAAGTAAAGCCATCACTGCAAAACCAGTACCATTTACAATCCACCACGTGACTGAAGATGGCCAGCCACCATATACGATGCATATAAAAAGATGGATAATGTAGAGAGTGGCTGAAAAATCTAAACACTTTTTAGCCCTCCTAATCAAATGAATCATAGAGCCGGCCCTGCTCAAGACAAAGAAATGACATGTCAGTAGGTCTTTTCTTCTTTAGATATTCTACCTGATTCAAGTCATATCGCAGTCCAAATAGTAGAACCACATAATCAATATATAACCTAGGTGATCTGATAGTTTTATATATAGACCTTCTATTTTTTTTAAATCCATTTATTAATAATCGCTACAAAAAACTGCTGCTGCTGCTGTTTTATTATGGCTAAGTGCCTTAAAGAATGCAAAAAGAAAATAAATTACTATCCACTTTAGAAAAAAACAACTATGGACAACATTATTTCTTTATATCCAAGAATTCACATTGAAGCAGTAAAGACATCTTTTTAAAGGTTGAAGCCATTATTATTCATTAGAATTTTGTTTATTTCTTGATCCAGATGCACAAAGTTACTTGAATTCTAAACAAAACACAACAGTCAACGTGCTAAACAAAATACTTTCCTCCAAGAGCACAGCTCAAACACGAACATTGGGCACAGTATAACATTAGGAATAAAAGGGTATCATCATTAAGTACCTGCTCAGTTGAAATCATTGGGTTTAAAAGTCACGAAGGAGAGCTCCAAGTTGAGCCTTATTTTGGTATATCTATTAACTAACAAGAGCTTAAAACGGAGGCATGGACAATTAGAAGTTGTCAATCAGTGTCTAGGTAATCTCTTGAGGTGATTAGTTGGAGATAGAATAGGAAAGTCATTCTGATAATAGCTCAATTAAAATTTTCTTCAACTAGCTCACAATCAAAGCACTATCAGAATTCGCTTACAACACCACCCGTTGAACTCAGTACCTCTACCACTACTTCCACAAATGCAATCTAATTAACATGTTGAAGCCTATGTAAAACATGTTCCAAATTTTTATGAAAAATAATGCGGAAAGTAATTCAAGAACATAAATGCATGTATGAAAGTAGAGCACTTTTACATAAGTGGTCCCAGAAGTTAATCTGGTCAAGATGCATTTCAATTGGAGCGCTTCCCACATGGCACCCATGAATTAGATAGAGAAAATATAGGGAAACAAAAGTTATTGAAGATAGTGGGACCAAACGTGATTTCAACAATCAGTATAAAACACAAAGTGTATGTTCTGTATGACTGTAGAGGACATGACATTGATGACAAGGAAGATCAAACAACAGCAACCAAAAAAAAGGGGCATACATAATTGAAGCAACTGTTAGGAGAGCAAAAGAGGAGATTGATAATGGTGTGTTCTCT
This sequence comes from Litsea cubeba, assembly GCA_012931725.1. NCBI lineage: Eukaryota > Viridiplantae > Streptophyta > Magnoliopsida > Laurales > Lauraceae > Litsea > Litsea cubeba. The sequence continues at coordinate 28,879,141 of CM022945.1, read as the reverse complement.
TTTCAACCCAGGTGCAGTTTCTAAACAGTGCTCCCTCCTTTGTGGGCCATTCAGGACATATCCAATTCATGGATACAGGTTTTATGAACAGATGACATAGAGGGTGAGGTGAGATAAACAGCACCCTAATCAGGTAATCCTAACACTCAATTTTAGGCATGATATTTAATGATTTTTAAACGTGCTTATTTTTGTGATCGAGTCCAATGATTGTTAAAGGATGGATCAATGTCTAATTATGGTGAGTGCAAATTCATGTGGGTAGATGAGTATGAATGGCTTAGATTATGTGAGCCCCACCTTACAGGATAAAAACAGAAAAGGGACTAAAATAAACATGGGTCGATTTCAGGAAAAAAAAAACATAAAAAAATGCTCAATGCATGCATAATGATGATAGCATGGAAAGGAAAAAACAGTTCTTGATACCTCATGAAATGGGAAGGTAAAATTCAAATAGGGACTGTGTGGATAAATGAAGCCTAAATCAAGTTAAGACCAAGGAGAATGATGTAGCACAATAGAAATTGTTTGAAGAGAATCCATAGCTATGAAGAGAAGACATAATGTTGACCACCATGAATTAGTAATCATACTTGAGCTTCTATAAAATAAGGGTTATCAGTAAATACTTTTATGACTGATGTAAACATCTATTCACTCAGAAACCGGGTAAGAAAGCCTTGAGATGTCTGTGTTTAGATAGGAAGCACTTTGATAGATGAGTATATATGATTCAAGGCAGTATAATATTTCATTATTACAAGTTTTTAACTATATTCTCTTCTTATGCAAATCTAAAATCCCATGTCTGTTTCTTGGTATTGCTCCTTTGTCCACTTATTAAATTTGGAATCCCTCCCAAGTTCACTGGTAGCAAAGAATTAAAACCCATAAATCCATCAACTAAAAGCCACAAAAAAAAAAAAAAAAGAAGCTTAATGAACAGAGAGTGCTTAGTGCTTACCCCACAAGCGCGCTGAGAAGAAATGAAGCAATGATGCACCACCCAGTGACTGTAGAGGCAGTAACAGTCGAGTAGTCAAAGAAATGTACAAGGCTCATCCTCGAAACACGAACGCCAACGAGAATCGATAAGAATACTCCAAGAGTAATATAGTATAGGCATTGAAGACAAACAATCTGGGCGACGATGATCCATGGATCCCATACCACCGCCCCATAGAACATGACTCTTTACCTCTTTTCAAATAACAAACTCCTACGACTCGTCAAATCTTCAATAAATCCTTCCAACTCTAATTGCGATCAAAACCACCGAATCCCTCTCTCTTCTCCAATTTTCCAAGCTCAAAATCACGAATTATTGGTGACTGACTTCGTTTTTCACCCTATCTTTAGAAAAACACTAGATTCAAGATTTCAATCCCTCCCTTTTTGTTATGACACAGATCAAAATTCACGAAAGGATCGAAGTCTGGAACCCTAGAGAGATCCTTGTGAAGAAAAACATGGGTTTCCTAACCCTAATTCTCGAAATCTTTCCACGCGATCATACTCTCTAACAATTGTTGGAGAATGAATGGGGAGAGCAAAGAGGGCTAATTGCAGAATCGATTCCTCATATTATTTTGTCAATTGAGGGATTACATTCGTCACTCGATTGAATCTGAAAAAGGATAGAGAAGTGGAGGAACTAACCGCGACGTTTTGACGATCTTCCCTTTTATCTCCCGTCTCTCGTATCATTGAATTGCGATTTGCGAGACTAGAGAGAGGAAAGGTACTGAGATTTGGTGCGCTATTTGCCCAAATTTATTTTAAGTGATCCAGATGCTCTGCCTCATAGCTGTCTCTGCTTTTCTCTCCCTCCATGTCAGCACTTGAGAAACGAGTTCGTTCCCGAGTTGACCCTGGACCTCAGCTGTTGGATGTTTTAAGATTCAGGTCCACTATTTTAATGGTGGAACCATCGAACCCATTCTAAGCTTGGCTTGGGCTGCACTCAAGGTTTGTGGTTTTGAATTTTGAACATAATGATTGCCAAGCAAATGGATCAGCATCAGAACTATCATTAAACAGAAAGTAAAGCGAACATATGAGTTCAATAAACCCAAACTTGGCTAGGCACCCAGCAACAAAACAACACATGCAACTAACAAAAAATGCAAAATTAACATTACCAAAAACACAACCAAAGAGCCATTTAACTACGAACCTCCTTGGAAACCAGACCCTAGCTTGATAGCTAGAAGAAATATCAGAATTGTCTGATGTTTGACTGGGTTGACATGGAAGTAGAAGGTCCCGGAATATTCTTCAGTGAATTAAGGTCAATACTTAGAATATTGTATTTTATATACAATGAGGCAAGCTAGTGTTGGGGATTTGTTTTTTTCTTTTTCCGCCCTACAACTTAACACAAATACAGCCTTAACTTTTTATATAGATCGGACTGGGCCAGGATCCTACAAGTTGAGTCCGGCTGGCCCTCATTGAATGCGAGTTATGTGGGTTGGGTCTGGTTGACTTACATCGGGTGTGAGTTGAAGTTACTTGACCCATTTTAAAATGGGTCAAATATGGATTAATTCAACCCATAAAACCCATTTTAACATGGCCTGACTCATTTGCCAGCCCTATCAGTAACATTGTCATACAATTCTCTCTCTCTCATCCCTTTTTTTTTTCTTTTTTCCCCTCTGTTACGTACTCACACACCCAACACGTTCACGCTACCCAAGTCCTCATGGGCAGTGCCTCCCCATTGGGCTACCATTATTTCTAATATATCTCTCTTCTTATATCCATAAAAGAAATTAATAAGTGACATCTTTACTTCCTAAGTAGCATCTTATTTTGAGGATTTGGGTCATGATAAATGGGAATGAAAAAATAGAATTTATATAGCTGACTCCAACACAATTGAGAGTTGGAATAAGACTTTGATGATGATGATGATCTTACTTAATTATCCTCTTCTTTATCTATACAGTTCCACTAGCAAAGTCCTGACCCAAGCCTAGCCTGCAATGAGCTGGATTGGTGTGCGTTTTAAGGCCAATGGCACAGGCTCAACCTAGATTTCCTGGGCACAATCGTAAAATGGTCTAAGACTTGGTATTTATAATGTTAAAGGCCCAACCCATGCATTATATACAGCACAAAAGTGCATATGAAATTTGCAAAAGTGTTGAGCGCAAACCAACTTTCATGCCCATGGCTTCGACTTGGCCCACAGAGCCCGTTTGTTTGTGTGGGAACTGAATTCTAAAGAATTTTGTGAAAGTATTCCTAGAAGTAACTGGAATTGACAAAACGAAGAGGCGAAGTTCAGTTTCCAAACCTGATCACAACCCATCCTTTGCATGTGCGAGTTTTGGTATTTTTACTTGTAAAAGTCAAGTAGAGTAATGTCAAAAAGTCACTTATATTTTATTCATACTTTCTCCAACTTTTCCAACAAAAAGTAAAAAAACAACAACAATTACTTACTAAAAGACAAAAAAAACTTCATTTCCCATACCAAAAGTCAACAATATTATATCCCCAACAACTAAAAATAAATTACCATCATAACCCACTATATTTTTTATTCATACTTTTTATTTCACTTCACTTTACTTGATTTTAAAAGTAAAGTGCCAAACTGGCCCATTATATTACCTCCTATGTGTAAGTCCTCCTTGCATGTATGAATTCCTATTAATTACCTCGTATAGGCAAGTCTCTAGGATAGGGATGGCAACGGGTCGGATCGGAGGCGGACAATATCTGCCCCCATATCCATATCCGAATCCAATTCTCCGTCTCCATATCCACTCCGATCTCCGAACGGATATCCATTCTATCATCCATCCTCGCCTCCAAACGAAGATTGGATATCTAAACGGAGAATCGGATATCCGAATCATTAAAAAAAATATTAAAAAGACAATACAATTCAAAATATAATTTAAGCATTAAAAACATTAAAAAGACAATACAATTCAAAATATATCCAAAAATAAACTTCTAAACTAAAGTCATTCAAGTTTTAACACACTTACACAAGTCATACAAATCCCAATTACTGAAGTGTTCTCTGTAATATATTGATATATATATATATATGGTGTAATATATATAATATTATATAAGATAAGGGGGAAAACTGTAATTAAGGGTTAAATGGATATCCAGACGGGTCGGATACGGGTCGGAGATCGGATATCCAAACGGATATTCGGATCGGATATCTCCATATCCGCCTCTGATCCGATCTCCGAATTTTTTTCAAAATCCATATCCGAATTCGACACGATCTCCGAAAAAATCTCCTAAATCCATATTCAAACGGAGCGGGTATCGGAATGGACCGGACCGGACGGAATTGTCATCCCTACTCTAGGAACCCATTCCCTTTAATGGGAATACCAAAAAAAAGGGGTGAAGTTCAATAAATGGAAATCAAATAATATTTCCCATATCCATTTAATTCATTTTCCATTAAAGGATAACATATTTGATAACCATTTGTAATATTTACCTTTGTTTCTTAAATTTTATCTATTTTTAGAAATACTTTCTTAGAACTCTTACTAATTTAATTTCCTAGGCTTTTTTGGTTACATAAGATATTTAGAAATTCATGGTTAAATGAGTTTCATCTTTAAGATTATTAATTAAGATATGTGGGTTTAAGGTTTTGGAATCCCAAATTCCATATTTGATACAATTTAAATGGTGAGAATTTGCGTAGTTAGCATGTAAAAAAGTTGCTTTTGGCATGCGGATATCCTCATAATTTTGTATTTAGAGTGCTATTATGCAATTCGGGGCGGAGGGGGTAGAGTCTTGCATTTGGAATTATCTAAATCATCTAAACAAGATATCCCTGAATGCTTACGACTAATTAGGCCCCAACTTTCATAGGATTTGAATGATTAGGGTCAAGGTTGTATATATATTTCTCATATTCTCTTGATTTAATTTTTATAAAATTAAATATTATTTGATGTTTATTTTTTATATTCACCTTTGATCTTCATTTTTAACCAAGGACTTATTTGGTTAGAGGAAAACTAAAAAATCTTTTGAAGAGCTGTGAGTATTATGAAAATTGGATTCTCAGAAATTTGAAAAACTCTGCAAGTTAGAAATATAGAAAATTCTAATCCAAAATGGATATCTATACACCATGGGACAAGTAACTTGCATCAGCATGGTATTGAGAATTCCCAACAGCAAGGGAATTCTTGCAAGCAAACGAGTTACGACTTACTAAGAGCCCTTTCAGAGTTTCAGAGATTTTCCTATGTATTCCATGCGAATAATCATGCCCCGAACAAATAACATGGCTTAGATCATACAAGCTTTGACCTGGCCGGAACCCGGACACAAAGGCTTGCCCACGAGACAGATAGTAGCGTCCCGTGTGGAGCAAGGCGATTGGCCATAAGCCTTATCACTTCCCTTAATCCGGAGAGTGTGGCCCACTTTCTCAAAAATATAAAGTAGTATGAATCAGATGGGACCCACCATCTTCTTGCTCTTGTCTTTTGCTTCAAAGGTTGGCTAGCTTGCATGATTTTTAAAGGGTCGTTGTCAATCGAATGGCAATCCAATCCCATATATTTATATCATATATAATAAAATCATCATGGCGTAATATCAGTGGCAACAATAATTGAAGGGATCATGATAGAAGGTTCAGAAAGATAAGATCCACATGATATTATATCATTCATACAACCTTCCTATGATTTTACAAGGAATAGAAGACGACGAATTGAAAACACTTAGGACGTTTACACTGAAAAGGACATTGCTTAACACCCAAAGTTTGTTGCTGTGGTTGAACCATACTTTGCAAAATCATCGTTTTCCTTTTTTTTATTAGCCCAATATCCTTTGGTCTTGTTATGAGTTTTAAAGTATCACTCCTTACTGGCACAACTTAGAAAAAGTAGAAGTTATATAAATTAAAGAAAAACTACCTTAATCTATCCACCCGTGGATCCCGTGAGCTCAGGGGTTGACCCATCGCAGTGAGCATTGAGCATACTTGCGAACGTTGAAAAAATAAATTTATATGCTTTTAAAAGTATTTATTTAATGAGCAAGGCTTCCATAAACTTGAGCTTAAGAAGAAAATCTCGTAAGCTCGTGCTTGTGGGATCCACCTTTGGTCCATCCAAATGGACCAAACACATGACGCCCTTAAATTGCACGTGTCCACAAACTTTCGGTAAGATCCGAATTTACTGGACCGTTGGATTGACTATATATCAATCCGAATGGATTGTTGACCATTAAACTCTTAGGCCCATATGAAGATGATAGAAATTACGGTTGGAGCCGATTTTTTATAGTGAGGAAGATCTTAGGGAGTCCTTGAAATCTTCCACACCTCATCCCCATGTGGGTCCCCAAGTGAACTCCATCACACACTTGAGCTTATTTTATCCTAAGCTTGAGCTTAGAGGAGCCTTGCTCTTATTTAACTCAACTATAAAACAAAATTGATACGGACAAAAAAGTACCTCACATCTTAGTGGAAAAGAGGCGTCTCGCTTTAATAGCCACCCTACGCGAGTAGATCACATAGTAGTCTTCCCAACACTACTTTATATAGCAAAAATTAAAAAATAAATACATAATGTGGAACAAAGATGGCAAAAGGGATGATTTTACACAAGATATGCATGGTAGAAAATGACTTGAATATCTGACATATTTATATGATGCAAGCCAAAGAATCGAATGATGCTCCATGCTTGTTTATATACATACGCAAGTATCGCTCTCATTGGAGGGATGATGTCTTTTGTGGGATCTATCTAAAGACTAGAGGGTGTGAATCTGTATTTTTATCACAAGATTGAGTGAGGTTCACAAGGAGCCTTATCATGCCTTTTCATACCAAAAGTTACGAGACAGAATATGTTAATTGACATTGTGGCCATATATATGGGGACACCTTTTGGTTATTTTATAAACTAGATTGGTGGATGAATATTGGTAGAATATTTCTCAAATTTGCTTGTGCGAGTTCCAAAACATCAATATGGGTAACTGTCAAGGGTGGTGGGCTTGGGAGGGCTTTGGTGGAAAAGGACTTAAATAGTAGTGCTAGCTGATTTGAAAATTTCTCTCAAGAATATGATCATACTTTCTGGCATAAACCAAATATCAGTTTTCACGTCCCTCACTCCAATTGAGCCATCCTCACCACTCATTGATAAATCCAACAGCCCCTTTTCATCATCTGTTAATTAGTGGTTGTTTTGCAATATACAACTATTACATGGGAATCATGAAACACATGCAATCCATCTTCACCATGGGACTCACATCAGGGGCGGATCCAGGAATTCAATAGGGGGGCTGCACTACGTATATTAAAAAAAAATTGTTTTTCACGATTTTTAAAATTTGGAATGCATAACCCAGTGCCACCGGCAATTCATACGACAATGTCACATTACATTAGGATATATATGTATACCAACATGTTACGTACATGTCGTTATATTCTAGCTTTAAAATTTCAACTTAGTCGTGCTTTTCGTAATTCGGTGAACTTTGAACACATTCTTTTGTCAGTAGTGCTACATGGACAAACTTTTTGGCCAGAATCTTGGACAAACCCTATGATATCCCCTTGAATATCCTAGGATAATATTCAAGGGGATATCATAGGGTTTGTCCAAGATTTTGGCCAAAAAGTTTGTCCAAGTAGACTTTTTGTTATTTTGTAAACTACGATATGGAATCCATTTACGATATGTAAGCATTTTCTTATATGACTCGTTGAACACTAGCTAGATTTATACTGAATGTGACTTAGTTAGAGGGTGAAATCTATCAAAGGCTGTAGGTTAGGTTGTGATTTAGCAACTGTGAGTACATAATCGATTACTTTACTGTTCATCAAACAGATAAAGTACCACTTGATAAATTATAATACTATATATATTTTTATTTTTTATTTTTGGCCCACCCCAGCACCCCCCTCTATCCGCCCATGACTCACATAGAGATAAATCAGAGATATTGTCGAACTTCAGCTCAATATAAGCAGGTCCCACAATTCAATTGAGGACATGACAAAAATGACGCCACATAAACACCCATCATGTTTTTTATCATGTGTTCAATCTTACAATACCACCAACTCCGGCAAAGTGAAAATTTAAAAATATGCTAAAAGATGAGATGAAATTCACCTTCGATGACCTACATTATCTCTACGTGGACACAAGGGAGGCTCCACCTTTTCAAACAGGGGATCCGGACTCTTCTTACACGGTTCCTTGGAACAGTTGCGACAGCTGATCCATATCGATGTTGACGTCAGTGATACGATCCCAGCTCACGGACAGGTGTCTCGCTAAAAATGACGTGGTCCACAGACTTCTGAACCACAGTGCGACTCTGTAGTCTGCACCGTTTCGCGCAAAAGAATCCACCGCGTGGGGAAATTAAAAACACCGAGTGGACAATTTTCGTAGAAGTCTCTGGAATCGTCGGATTACAAAAATCTTTCTTCACATCTATAAATACGAAAGCGTTTTCTTGTTGGGAAGATCAATTGCATAGAAGCAAAGAAGAAGAAGAAGCGAAAGGCCAGTGTTGAATGCTTTCGTTCGTCTCAGGCTCTCATTTATCGATTCTCCGAGATCAGCGTCTTCTTCACATCTCAGAGCGAAGTTCGTTTTCCTGTAGAAGTTCGTTTGATCTACGGTTTCCTATTACCTTCCCTTTTCTACGTTTTCGATTCTTTGATTTTTCTTCTAATCGAGTTGGATTTCTTAGGTATATATCTGTCAAGATTTCTAGATCTGGAGCTTTTGTTTCAAGGATTTTAGGGTTTAATGCAGAATTGACTAGATTAGATGTATAGTTTCTTTTTTGGATATTGAGATTCCTAACAATCTCGCAGATCTATGAACTCATGGAGTTGCAAATTGAATCCCTAGGCTTTTTGGTTTGAATTAGCATTTTTTTTCTTAACATTCTGAATCTTCTCTCATTAGGTTTTCTATCATTCTGAATCTTCTCTGATTAGGTTTTCTTCGCATGATCTTGTAGAATTATAGCATATTGTCTGTGGTTTTATGAATCTGCAGCGTTCTAGATGTAGCTTACAGTTTCTGCTTTTGAACTGCTTTTTGAGCGAAAATGGATCGAATGAGGATTGCATTTTAGTTTAGCGTGGTAATTTGTTGTTTGTTATGATTTTTTTTTTTGTGAATGGTATTGTTTGTTATGATTTTGGTGATGCTTCCTCTTTCGATGCTCCTTTTGATGATTTTGACTGCGATATATGATAAGAAGAAAATTCTAGAACTCGTTTGGTTGCTATTCTCTATTATATGCTTCTACTATGTATTTGCATAGATCATTTTGTATGATGAGAGGTGAAATAAGCCTCGCTGGGCTGTGTCATGTAAGAACCATATAGTTGTACCGGTTTGGTGTTTTGAATAGCATTAAGAAGGGGAAAATATAGGTTGCAATTGCAGGTTTGAATGATAACAGTGTGGGAAACATAAGGAAAACCGAGAAAGTGGAATGGTTGTAGTAGTAGACGTTGCCAACTTAGTCTTTTAAATGCTTCTTTTGATTCCTTTTCATATTAGCCTGCATTTGCAGGAATCAGTTATGCAAATGATTTCTCCAACATACTAGGTTAGATTTTCATGAATACCTTATGCAAATGAAAACCTACCCTAGTCTTCTTGTGATGTCTATGATGAGGTCTCCATTGATCAGATGATTACTTCGTCTTTTTTTCCGCTTAAATTCAAAACTGGTTCATGTTAAGTAAGGCTTTACTGTCAATTTGCTGTCACCTGTAGGGGTGAATTTTTATTTTTTAGGATTTAGGAATCTAGCCGTTCAAGTATGAGAACGGGTCTTGTAAGATTTGTTCTTCTGGCATTGTAGATATGAGTAGAGACTCCACCACGTGGGACAAAGTATATTGGACAATTTCTATTTTAAGAAACTAGATGAAAATCTAGTTTGAATGGTGGCATTGAATTATTTAAAAATTTTCATTTTTCCTGTACTTTTTTGCCTCATATTATTCTATTGCCACTGGAATGTTATTTTGAAGAGGATGATAGAAACTTTAGTCCATAGCATATAGGGAAGAAACTGATTTATTTATTTATATTTTAATGTTTGGCACTCGGGCTACTGCCTACTTGTCTAGAAGTGGTACTTTAACTTGAGAACCCAGAGATTGACCCTTGGGCCTTGAGCATGTGTGTGAAACGAAGGTGCCAACACCACTCAGCCATGAGTGTATTGGCAAAGGAGAAAAGCTGATTATATAGTTTAGTTTCACTGATAATTGGATTCCAGAAAGATGGTTGGCTCTTTGTATTTAGAATGCTTTCCTGCAGTAAAGGTGACTGTTGAATTCAAGCCTGAGATCATTTTTTTGACCGGTCAAAGATAATTCTACTAAAGGGAAAAGAAATTAAATGGTACCAAAGAAGAAGTTAGAAGATGTAGCATGGAGACTCCTTGTCCAGCAAGGATGTCAGCTCCGATGTAAGAAAAACGATGTAAGAAAAACAAAGCATGCGAGAAGAAAAAAGAAAAAAGAACTGGAGAAGATGTTATTTCTTTATCTGATCCGTTTCCACAGATAATCACCATTTCCATGTATATTTGAGCTATAATGTGATGCTCCCAATGAAAATCAGTTTGACTGTATAATATATATTTTTTCTGCCGGACATACATTTATGAACTTTGAAGACACTAGCATAGTTTGGACCACACCATTATATTTCTTCTATTGTCTCTAATGATCTACATGAAAGTTCGCTTGGAAGCAACACATCGCAACGTGAAGCAGAACCCAACATCATATATTCCATTGTTCTAATGATATAAAATGAAGCCCCCCTTGGAAGAAATATACTGTCAATTAAGAAGAAGGACATTACCTTTTATTTTACATGATAATGCAGCATTTTGTGCGCTGGTGGGACAACATTAAAACTGGCGGGACTTTGCAAGGTATGACATGGGTTTTGAACAAATCTAACAATGCATTTTGATGTATGTTTATCCCTCACGATAGCAGGATGACAAAAGGACCTTGCAAGTTACATCTATCTAACAATAGCTTTTTACTAGAGTACCTTGCCCCCAGTGCTTTTATTTTTCAGAGATGAGCAGAAGTGCAGAATGCAGTTCTTATGCAGGCTTACTTATCACGGTCAGCTGTTGTGCTCAGATTGGTCATTTGATCAAGTTTTGGACTAATTAGGTACCCGATTAGCTGACAGAAATTAAAAAAAAAAAAAAATTGAATACTTGAAATAGACCACGACATTTTTGTGAAGATGAACACCAGATATGTGGTTAAGGTTCATCGATCAAAGAAGACTGTTTGAGATGAAGATGGGAAGTCCAAGCCAAGGTAGGCCTACCTACAACTTGCTGGTTGTGATGGATGGCTGCAGCAGTGTCCTTCTGCAGTAACATTTCTTCTCCCTGTGCCCTTGTATGTGTTTGATGTTGATGTATTGCTTTTACCAGAAATTGGAGCTTATCTGATGCTGGTGCACATTTTATTTCAATTTGCTTTCCAGTCTTCTTCAAGAGATCAAGTGGTTACGCACTATTGTTTACTATTTACCACTGGAGATTGAAGAGTGCTTCCGTGCCGCATTATAATTATTATATGGGACATTTTATCTCAGCATGATCTGATGAATCCTTCTCTTGGAGTTAAGCCAAATGGAGCTGTTCAACATTCTAGGATTTTGTACTTGCTGATTAGAATACGTCTGCAGAAGTTTACAAGAAAGCAACAAATATGATACGGTGTTTGCCTGGTTTGATCGGTGGCTAAATGCTTTTTGAGTGCAAAGCAATTTAACTAACATGCTCTTTTGTGCAGGTTTAGTAAGTTTAGCTGTTGACTCTTTGCGCTAAAATGGAGGCCTCCATCAGTAATTCTCAATCTTTAGAAAGTGCTGGGCAAGAAAAGCATCATGGAGCAGTTAAACAGGGCCACAGATCAGAAAGCACCTTCACTTGTCCTCACTCATCTAATGAAGAGCACATGCCCACTGAAGAAATAGGACACAGTGCCAATGCCAATGTGACTGTTATAGAAAGATTAGAAAGAGGATATATGCAGTACGGGTACGCCATTTATAATTTTTGAGAAATTATATGGTTCTCCACCTAAGCATATTTATAGTATTCTCAAGCCTTTCATGTTTAAGAGGGGACCAGATGGGGAGATCCAGTTCATCAATCTGATGTGCATCACTATGGAGACACCATGTCCAAAAGATTTCCTATAACGTTTCCATTCATAACTTTGGTTAAAGATGTGGTGCTAAATGGATGGTTAAGAATGCTATGTGAAAAAAAATGACGGTAAAGAGAAAAAAAAGAAAAGAAAAAGAAAGCTGTCCATATTCAGCAAGGTCAGACTGGATGGCTAAGATCTTCCAGCCCTTCCAGAATAGGAGTATGGTTTGTCCCTTATGGAGCACGATGATAACCCGGCATGTCAATGGGTCAATTATCATATTCTGGGATTGATGCCTCTTTCTTTCTTCTGCAGATGTTCACATTACCGACGACGGTGTCGTATTAGAGCTCCATGTTGCAATGAGGTTTTTGATTGCCGGCATTGTCATAATGAGGCAAAGGTGAGTGACAAATGAAGTCCCATATTCCTTAATCTTTTAATTACTAGGTAGCTGTCATGTGAATGATAAACTGATCTTAAGGCCATTTCTGGTCTTCGCCAGTGGGAGAATGCCTTACCATGTGCTAGCCCTGTGTTTCACATCCCATTGTTTTCTTCAGTTATTAAGCGTGTAGTTTGCAGGTTCTATAATCTATGTTTATCTAAGAAGTGAGAATTAGGGCCAGATTCCCTAGGTGCTTAGTTTTTGTTTGGTTGCGAGACTGCATTCTTCTTTTCCCTTATTTCTTTGGTGGTCTAGTGTCTGTATGAAGATTAGAAATGGATGATGAGTATAAATTAATTTGATATCACCCATTACGATAATTACCAATCAAAGAGAAGCTTCTTCTACTCCAATATCAGTATTTGACTTGAGACAAGGGGATGCCTGGAACTGACTTTTCTTCTAGGAAATAGCAGTAATGGCTGTCTAACTAAATGTTCCGAGGGATTTGGATTTTCTTGCCATTATTATATCATTATTATGATCATTGAAGCCTTGTCCCCTCTATTTGGGACAGGTTGTGTGAGCTCTACTTCTCTACCCATGTTTATATGAAAATCCATGTTTAACATGTCAATTAATCATCTGGAGTCTGTATGGGTTGCCCCCTTCTTCTAGGTATTGTTTAAAACCCAATCTAAAGAATTTTTTTGGGAGTAGGACTCATTACAGCATAGAAAACAACTAACAAACTGTTTCAAAAGCTTCTCTAAATGGCTCAGTATTTTATTATCAAGAAAATACCTTTAAGTAGTTAGGAAAAATTAAAAAAAAAGAGAAGTGGAGGTTGGACTGTTACATGAGTTGGTTGTACCTTTTGTTTTGGCCAATCTGATCAATCAATGTGTGAAATGTTTCTCCATTCCCACTGCTATTGTGTTCAATAGGATCTTTTTATTTTTATTTTTTTTTTATCATAGATCTATTCTTGATCTTACATATCCATCCTTAACAGATTCTCTAGTTACCCAACATGCATATTGTAGTAGTTGTCGATTATTCCAAATCATCTAAAATGCAATCTGCAGTAGCTGATTGCACTTTTTGTTCTTTTTGTGATGTCTGATTGATATGTCATTAACAAGAAAAAACAATTAGTGGCGTTTGCTAAAATTTGGATGGTTTCAGAATTATTTTTTTAATGGAAAGCTGTCTCTAACCTGCAATCCGTGGTTGTGACATGAGCCCCTTTAAACTGTGCAATGGGTTCCTGTTACTTTTCCACATCATCATTATTATTTTTAAAGTTAGCATTGGAAGCTGTTGAAACTCACGTTTTCATATGGTTTAATAGTCTGTAGGCTTTTCGGTATTCACGTTGCTTCTTTTCTTGCATACTGTAAAGTAAGTTGAGTTGAATTAGACAGTATTTTATACTGTCAATTAGTTAACTAACATTCAAACAAAGAAAATTTTAACTTACCAGGTATTCATGTTGCCTTTTCATGCATACTAGAAAGTAAGTTGAGTTGAATAAGATTACTATTTATATTGTTAGTTTATTACCATTCAAACCAAAATTTTTTTTTGTTAACAACCATTTTAAAATAGATGATAGTTTTTATCCATAAAAATGTTTATATCTTGCCTCCATTTATCAACTGCGCCCTTGTTTTAATTTTTCTAAGTTACGTGCATACTAACTAGAGGTTTGGTGGGCAGAACTCTATTAATGTTGAAAGGATGCACAGACATGACCTTCCACGTCATGAAGTGCAACAGGTAGATTCATTCCCTTCAAATATCATGACCAGTAGTTCTTGTGTTTTGTGTAAGTATGAAGAGCATCTTGATTTGACCTTTGACTTCTGATTATTCCTTCAGGTCATATGTTCACTTTGCGGAACCGAACAGGATGTAAGTTCCAGCATTCAAGTGTACCTTTAATTGTTACATGCCTAAGTACTTTAGATTCTAAGAAGTATTCACCATAAACTGTTTGCTCCGGTAATTTTACTGTCAATAATAATACCTGTAGTGCCTTGATTTATTTTCTTTTTCTTGTAGAGTATTAAAGGTCTCGATTTCTGTTCTTTCAGAAGATGTTAACACCCTTTTTTTCTAATGGAAACACCATATATAATCTTCAATCATGTTTAATACAATAGTACATGATTGAATCCATTTCATAATCTTTAGTCTGCCAAAACATTGGACTGCCCAGTTTTGTGTCCAAGGTTTTAAGAATGTGACAGTGTTCTGCACATGTTTTTAAACAAAAGTAAAAAAGGTTGTTCTGACAAATTTTGTGCACGGGATTGCTGATTGTGTCTGGTTTATGGCTTATCATTCATTATTATTATTGTCTTTATTATATATGGTTGTCATTTGTTGTTGTTCCCATAATAGTTTTGCTGTTTTATCCACTATGGCCTTCTCAAGTGCAGTTGCTTCCTGATACAGAAGACTCGATTTCATTCTTGTGTTATTTATGTCTCCTCTCTTTTCTTGACTGACTTCTGATTCCAGGTTCATCAATTTTGTATCAACTGTGGCGTGTGTATGGGCAAATACTTTTGTGAGACTTGCAAGTTGCTTGATGATGATGTAAGTGAACAGATACTTTACCTTTGAACCTTAATTTCTTCATTGTATATGATCTATTGGCAACTTATTCTGTAAAATTAGGTAGGCTGATTTATTTAAATTGTTTCTAGCTGCTATGCCTAGTTATAATGTTATGTTTTTTTTGCATTTACAGCTGTCAAAGAAGCAGTACCACTGCAATGGTTGTGGAATTTGCAGGTTTTCTTTTGAATTCTGAAACTTTAGTTTCTTTTGATCATTATTCTTTTGATGTATCTAATAATTACATTGTGCTTCAGGATTGGAGGAAGGGAAAATTTCTTTCATTGCTTCAAATGCGGTTAGTATGGTATTATGATTTTCTTCCTGTCATTGGCTTTTTTTCATTCTGCTTGTATTCTAATTACTTGACTTCTATTATATATTATTCTTTATGCTAGTCTTCGTATATCAAGTGAGATTTGTGTGATATTCCTGTTAATTCTTAATACAATATGATATTCTCTCAAAAAAAAAAAAAAAAGTGAGATTTGTGTGTATATATATAAAATTGCGAACAGTAAAGCCAACACATAAATAAATGTTTTGGTGTTAGAAGCACTTGAGCTGGCAGGCATGGAAATTGAAAATATTTATGGGAATGTGTACATTAATTATCCCTGGGTGCAGCAGTTAATCTGCAGTGTCATAATGTGATAATGATGACACTGACAGCGGCAACAATAAGACTTATAATTATTGCTGTTATTGTTACTGTGTGACGAATATATGCATGGGTGTTAAGCCTCGTGACTCTAATGAATGATCATCAGTGGTCATCATTGAAGACCTATCCTGAGTGTGTGTGTTTTTTTTTTTTTTTTTTTTTGGGGTGGGGGAGAATTTTTAAGCCTTGTGACTCTAATGAATGATCATCAGTGGTCACCATTGAAGACCTATCCATAGTACCTATGATGCACGGATACTTCAAAATGAGCAATGTATCGTATCAAATACTTCACTTTTTATGTGTAAAATCCGTGTCCCTGCCGTGTCTATAGCGTGTCCTTGCCGTATCTGTGCATCATAGCTGAGTACTAGGGTGTAGCTTGAGTTCTACATTTTGCATTGTTACTATTCAATTCATACATGCATTGTTACAAAATGTATCTTAGAGAACTAGAGACAATCAAAGTTGTGTAATTGATATATAGTAATACTATAGAACCTGATCGCAGCATCAATCTCAAACCTTTAATCTCATTGTCTACATTAGAGGAGACGCCCTTCAAAACCAAATGGGAGACTGGTTATGGTAATAATATAGAGCCAAAAAGAAATCCCTAATAACTCTCTACATGTGTTTGGACTATTCATGCCTACACCAAGTACTTCTGCTGCTCACATAATTTGGTGACTTGTCAATTCCTTCAACGTCCATGCATGTATGCATGAATGCGAATAAATGCATTCATTCACTGTAATACATTGGGCCACTTTTAATCCAAATTTTATGAACTTTGGGCCATACATGGGCTGATAATCTTCAAAATATCAACTTTAAAATTTTACTATTGATACTGAAGTGGGAAGAAGACACTTTTTCCTGCCTAATGATATTTTGTTCTGGGTCTTAAATTCAGGTTGCTGTTACTCGATTCTATTAAAGCAAAGTCATCCCTGTGTGGAAAGGGCTTTGCATCATGACTGCCCTGTTTGCTTTGAGGTGAGATTCATGCTTCCTTGGTATTTTTCTGTGAACATGATGAGTGTTTCTTGGGGTTTACCTGTGGTTTGTTTGGACTTGCAGTATCTTTTTGAATCCACAGATGAGGTTATTGTCTTGCAATGTGGACACACCATACACATGAATTGTTTGAAAGAGATGCGACAACACTTGCAGTAAGTTTTCTATTTTTTTCTTTTTCCTTTTTTTTCAGAGTAAGAGATTTATGCCTCTTGTAATCTGTGTTACAGATATGCTTGCCCACTCTGCTCCAAGTCCGTCTGTGATATGTCAAAGGTTTGGGAGAAACTTGACATGGAGATTGCTGCTACACCTATGCCTGAATCTTATCAAAACAAAATGGTTCTCTCTCTCTCTCTCTCTCTCTCTCTCTAAATGAATAGGATGTTCTTAATTGCTGACAAGCCGGGGTCACTGTTGATTGGCAGGTATGGATACTGTGTAATGACTGCGGTGGGACCTCGCAAGTCAAGTTCCACGTGGTTGCCCAGAAATGTCTTAATTGCAAGTCTTACAACACTCGGCAGACGAGAGAGACAGTGGCCACGTCGTCATGCTCGGAAGACTAACCTCCTTATTGGTACTTCATCCACTGAAAAAGTGAAACAAGCTCCCACACCTTTTAGTGACATCTTGTATTATCAATATGGAAAAGGGTTGTAGAGCTTCAACCATCTTGGTTTCCTTCTCTAGCCTTTGTTGAACTGAATGTTGGGGATGTTCAAGCCATCTAAGTGCAAGATATGGCTATCGTTCTCCTTTACTTTTCTATATTTGCTTGTCACCAATAAAATCAAGCCCTTTATATATATATAGGGCCCGGAGAATTCTTATTTTCTTTTTCAGAATGTTATTCAATGAGGGAGATGCTAGTTACAATGCAGGTGGGGGCAAATATGTGTGTGACCTACCTATCAGGTAAAACAAAATCTTGATGCTGACGTCGGCTGTATGCATGCTCATCAGGCTAGAGAGGGATTAGGTCTCTGTGGATTAGAGGTGGCTCAAAGTCAATTTGATCTGATCACTGTGAACTTTAATTTAGTGGCCCTTAACAGTTTATCAAAAGAAAAGGCGCTTCTAATCCACTGAAAAATCTCCAATCCCTTGTACAAAATGGTGGCAAGCATCAGGGTGAGTCCCACGGCAGTTTTGCATCTGCAACCTAGTTTTTGGCTTAATTTTCCTCAGATACTTTAAGAACATGTTAATAATAATCAAAGAAATCATATCTGCAATTTATCATAGCCAAATCAGAATCTAGATAAGCACCGAAATAAAAATATTGAGCAAATACCTATAAGAGAACATAAGGGTGTTATCATAGTTATAAGCTTGGTTTTTAAAATAAGATGCATTGATTGGTAGGTGAAAGTGGTGCCTCACGAATGGAGAGGAACCATTAAAAAAGGGGCCAGGATCTGAGAAAAAACTTTTTGTATTCTTCGGCTAAACCCCCCGTTTGGATAAATGAGGAGTGGAGTAAAATGAAGTGGATTTCACATGTGGAGTGAAGTGGAGTGGAAGATAACTAGGTTGAAGTTAAAGTAGAGTATTTCACTTCACTCCATTTTGATGTTTATTTTGAAGTATAATTCACTTTTACTCAAGGAAATAAAAGTATTTAGAGTTAAAGTGAAATGGAATATATATAGCTTACAATATTACTTCATCTATCGGGTCAGACTTATCCTAACATGATAGAGTTGAAATTTTAGACTGTTAGGGCCATTTAAATTCACTCTACTATATTTTTTTTTGTCTATCCAAACAATCCTGCAAACCATGCTTTTCCCCATTTCAGCCCCCTAGATTGTGATTATATAGGTGATTGAATGTAAAATGTCATCAAAAGGCCTGAAATTCTGTGACAACTGGGGTCTGCATGGAAGTGACAAGTGATGGGAAATGGAAAATTTTTTCTCTATCCAAACAAGCCCGCAAACCATTCTTTTCCTCATTTCAGCCCCCTGGATTGTGATTATATAGGTGATTGAATGTAAAATGTCATCAAAAGGCCTTGTGACAACTGGGGTCTGCATGGAAGTGACAAGTGATGGGAAACCACATTTTTTTAACAAGAAGTTGCAATTTTATGATCAAATATTTGTAAGGTTTTAGCTAGAGATGTCAAGTGGGCCGTGCCGGGCCGTGGCACGGCACGGCCCACTGGGCACGGCCCATGACGCGGGCCGTGCTGGGCTGAGCCGCGCAGGCCCGCTGGCCCGTTAGGCACGGCCCGCCAGGCCCGCCAGCCTAGTGGGCCAGCTCCTGTGGCCCGCCAGGATCGGCCCGCCAGGCCCGCCTGGCACGGCCCGCTAGGCACGGCCCGCCTGGCCCGCCAAAAAAAATTATTTTTTTATATATTTTTTTAAATTTATAAAAATCTAATTCCCATCCAACTAACAACCCTAGGCATTTTCTAATAAAAAAAACACTTACATAACTTGGTAAGGTAGGACTTTAGTGTAAATTAGTCACACTAATATAGAGGGGCAATGTTCTTGTTTAAAGTATGATAATTCAGCCAAAAAATAGAAATTGAGTTTGCCATCTCAATTGAAATATCCTTAACCATGGCATTTCAATTTGGCTGAAAAATGAGTAGAAAAAAGGACATGATATGTTTTTTTTTTTTTTATATTTTAGGTTGTTTGAATGAAAGAGTAAAAAGTTGGATAAAAAAGGTGTTAGCTTCTCATCATCATCTAAAGTGGTTAATCTAAAGTGGTTAAGTTCTCATCCTAATGTAACTAATAGTTTAATATTCATGGTTAGGTTCACATCCTCATCTAACTAGTTTTAATATTGTTTGAATACATATTAATATACAAAAGTTAGGTAGTCTAGTGGTTGTGTTTATCTTTCACAACCTAATCACAACCATTAGGTTGTGAGATCGAGTTAACCCAAACACATTTATTTTTAAAAATCTATACAAATTACGCAGGTCGGGCCAACCCAACCCGCCTATAACTCTATTAGAAAAAAAGAGGCACGCCGCGGGCCAAGATTTTAGCGGCCGGCACGGCCCGTTTGACATGCCTAGACTTTTAGGGAGAGGGAGAGGGAGAGGGAGAGGGAGAGAGAGAGAGATATATATTAGCAGAGCTGCCTCTAAGAAGTTGATCAAGTCTATTATCGTTGAGGACATCAGAATATCAAAATCTAAAATTTTAGTGAACAATGGATTCAACTTGGAAAGTTTGCTTTTTGAAGGATTTTTTCAATCACCAGGGCAGTAGCTAGTACCCAAGCCTAATTCGGTCCAAGCGAGGAGGATAGTTAGTCAGCCTTGGTAAAGTATGAAACTTAATATTTATTTCCGAGCACAAGCATAGATGACCGCATAGCGCAGTGGATTAGCGCGTTTGACTTCGGATCAAAAGGTCGTGGGTTCGACTCCCACTGTGGTCGAAAATGCTTATATTTTTTTATAGTTCTTGAATTTTATTAAAATCAAAATGTTTAATTAAACTTTTAGTTTTTATTTTTATTTTTGTCTGATCTGATAGTTATGGTCAACTGTGAAAACCATTTTTTTACACAAGACAAAATGGTTCTGAGTGTTTTGGCATGCACAAACATGACCTTCTAAGTAATTTATTATTATCTGGTTTAGCTTCCTTGAAATCTTCCTCAATCTCATTTTCCATATCATAGGCACAAGGGGCCTTTGATCACAAGTGCGACAGCTTTCTCCCAAGCCAGAGTCGATAGAGATTCATATCAGTTTACACCCAACAAAGTCGGCCATGAAGTGATCAATAAGAGCTTAAGTAACCTCATTACAATGACGAGCAGCATTACCAGATCCATACCTGCTTTCATTCATGGGGTGATGAGAAACTAAGTCATAGCAGCAAAGAAGAAACTAGAACTTCAGTGGCCAAGAAAACGAAACAAACCCGAGGCCTTGTTGGATCATGCCTGCCTCATGGTTCGGGAGTGACCTCTTTTTTCTTGCCTGTTTTCAGCATTCAACAGAAGGGGTTTGTTGGCGAAAACTGCAGCAAAGGTGTTCATGGGCCTGTTTGTTTGCATGGAATTGAATTCTTAGGAATTCATGGTAAAATGATTCGAACGATGATTATTAATGAGGTGAGGGTGAATGATATAAGGTGGATAAGTAGATGCAACAATTTTCTAGAATTTGATTTACTAGGGTGACAGCCGGTATCCATTTTTCATATCTCTTTAATTGATTTTCATTAAAAAGGAGATCATTTGATGACCATTTTTGGATTTTTATATTTGTTTCTTCAATTTAGCCACTTTTAGGAATAAAATCTTGGAATTCCTAAAAATTCAATTCCATGCAAATAAACAGATAGTAAACCAAATCAACCACTAATGACTAAACCATCTTTCTTTCAATAAATCAACTCATAATATGAACATATTGTGTTCTTTCCATCCTCAACTTTTTGGGGAAATTTCTAAGATATTTCTGAATTTAACAGAAAAAATAGAAAAAAAAAAGTTTTGACATCAACTTTTTCATCGTACCATTACCGAGCATGGAATGATGCAACATCTGAAACTGATATTTTAGAAAATGCTGTGGTCGACTGAATCAAAGTGATTCTTAAGATTCGAGAACATCGAGAGATAGGCCCTACTGGATGCATCGGCAATGGCCATGGATGCTTTACCCATCCATTATCCAAGTATATTTAACATGCTAACCACTCAACATTGTTCAAAAGAAAAGAAAAGGTAAGTTTTAACACATTTGCCTCAACTAAAAAACTCAACAGATGTCATTTACCCCACTAAGAAATTTCTAAGTTGAAGAATTTGAAACTGCATGATTAATAAATTCACTAATTATGATCAGAACACTACCCATATCAATGCTGAACTTTAACATATATACATGATACAAAGATGAGATAAAAAGAACAAACAACATATCCTAATAAAATATGTCTTCTGCCATTTCTGCAGGTCAACATATAATGTAGAAGATTGCACTGGACAAAAAAAAAAAAAAATGTAAATTGCAGATTAGGAAAGCCCAGAATTTGCACACTGAAATTATCTTTGAGAATAATTCATAAATTATTTATATTGCGATGATTACAAGTCCATTCTTGTACAAATGAAATGCAGCAGCCTAGAATCATACAACTGAAATAAGAATAAACAATATGAGGATGGGGATTTAAACTTGAACATAATCTCTTTGAGAAGCTTCTGATGTGGGCCCTCCCCTCCTCCTCCTACCAATCCTCTTCATGACAACGGGTGTACCATCTTGAGCTTCTCTACCATTTTGCTGATGCTGTTCATTTACAGTACTTCTATTCAAATTGCACTCTCTCCTCAATTGCAATGCTTCTTCTTTCGTTGACGCCAATTCCTTTTCAAGCCTTTTACTCCTCTCTTCCAATTTCTCTACTTCCTCGCAGAGCTTTGTAAGAAATTTGTGGATCTCTTTTAAATTCATCTGTACTTCTTTTGCAGCATTTTTCTCCTCAGCAAGGGACTTAGAGAGCAGATACTTCTCGGCTTCAAGACTGGCACTCTTTGAATTAGCGATTTCTAGTTCTCTTGACAGCGTCAATGCTTTCGAATTCATCTCATCGAGAGATTTGGTAGCATCTTCCAAGTCTCTTTCAAGTTTTTCGCGGGAGTTCTTATCTTCCAAGATTTGTTTGCTCACTTCCTCTAGTTTCTTTTTCAAAGAAACAACCACCTCTCTCTGTTCTTTCAAATCATAGGCAGTCGTTTCTGCTTTCTTGTTGACCTCCAATAGCTCCACCTTCAAGTTCTCACGAGCTTTTATCACATTCTTCAATTCCGCAGTCAACACTAGAAGCTCTTCTTTAGTCTTCATCAGAGCTTCCTTGATTGAAACAAGTTCGTCTGACCGTAGTTTCAAACTTAACTTCATCTCATTCAGATTTTGATTCAGAGATTTCTGTACTTCCCCAGACTCTGCCTGAATTCTTGAAACCTCAGATTTTAGTTCTTCACATGACCTTTTTGACTGATTTAGCTGTTTCAATAAATCAGCAGCCTCAAGTTCAGATGCTCCCAGAGTTTCTTGGGTAATCTGAAGCTCACCCCTCAATTTCTTCACAGTGTTTGCTTCCTCATTCAACATAGTCCTTAAACTGGCCCTCTCTCTTGTTAATTCTGCAATCAATGATTGATTTCTGCTTTGATTGCTGCTTGCTTCATTCAAAGCAATCTCCATCTTTTCTTTGAATTGATTCAATTCATGGTCTTTGTTTGACAAGAGTTCGGCATCAGAGGCTGCTTTTTTAGCTGAAGCTGACTTCAAATCATCATATTCCTCGTGAAGATCATGAACCTTTTTGTTGATTTCATCTCTTTCTGTAACTAGCAACTTTAATCTAGTGTTCAGATCTTCCTCCGAAGATTTCTTCAATTCTAACTCTTTTCTTAATTTACGGACTTCCTCTTTCAAACCTTCAACTGTAGAATTTGCCTGTGCAAGATCTTCTCTGGTCTGATTGTAGATAGAGGTTAGGTTCTTGCATTCTGATTCCTTTCCAGCGAGTGACAAGTTGAGATTTTTTATACTAATTTCCTTGTCCTTTATCTCTAAGTTAAGCTGGTTTATCCTTTGCTGGAGGATGTCAATTGCATCCTGCTTCCGCCCAACTTCAGCCCCAAGTGCCTTTTTATCTTCACCTGCTTGAGCAATGACACCTTGAAGATGATCTATCTGAGCTCTAAGATCTTGTGTTAGTTGTTTCTCACTTTGAAGTTCTTGCTGTAATTCTGTAAGTGCACTGTTAACAGTATCCAGCTGGTTTGACAAAGAGTCCAGCTCTTCTTTGGCCTTCCTAATCTCCTCGTTCTTTTCTTCCTTTTTGCTTTGTAACCTTCTCTTCAAATTTTTTCCCATAGTAGACATAGCTGCTTCCTTTTCACTTAGTTAGTACTTAACCTGCATTTCACATGATAGGAAGTGTAAAGACCAGCCTATTTTAAAGTAGGCTTCAGATGAGAACTGCAATCCCATATGAAGCCCAAATTGGAAACCCTTACAGCAAAAAGGATTATATATATAGCCCCTTTCACGTGCGCACATGCTCATCTAAGCAATTTCCGCACAGCCTTGTGGGGCCTACCAAGGGAGTGGGGATCGAAAGATCTGGATGTGACTTAATCGTGTGTAAAATTTCATGTCCATCAGATCATTCAAACTCCTTGATTTGTGGCCCTCAACTACCTAAGCAGATTGCATGTGCAATCCAGCTCTGTGGGGCTCACTTGGGCCCACCTTTGATAAGTGCAGCCTTTTTCTCACTCTTATCCCACAAGACTGACACCATGCACAATTTTAGCTCATCAAACCTTTACTCGCCACTAGATTAAATCTATAAAAAAAACTATCATGATCAAGGGCTAGGATGATCTGACGTGGCTGACTTTTTGCAGACTCTTATCCATAATCAGATCTTTCCATCCATCCTATCCCCATTGATAGAAATAAACCCAAGTGGGCCCCATGAGCCAAACTGCATATTGTTTTGCATATGAAAGTCTGCTCATAGGTGAAAATCTTAATATGCAAAAGTCTGCACACACACACACAAAGATTCATTTCTTCAATTTGCTCTCCACTTCTAAGTTCATAGCCTACGCAGTAGCTTCATCAATGTTGCCTACCAAATAAAAGGCCTGCTCGGGAAGACCATCTAATTCTCCGGAAAGGATCAGTTGAAACCCCCTAATTGTTTCTGTAAGACCAACATATTTCCCTGGAGAACCAGTAAATACTTCTGCTACGAAGAAGGGTTGTGATAAGAAACGTTCCATTTTTCGTGCTCTTGCTACGGTTAAACGATCCTCTTCAGATAATTCGTCCAACCCAAGGATAGCTATAATGTCCTGAAGTTCTTTGTAACGTTGTGAAGTTTGCTTAACTCTTTGCGCAGTTTAAGCAACGATGGAATGTATATTTTGCTCATTTGAACAACATGAAATTTTATCCAACCCCATATACATATATATATGTACTAAATACGTATGAACGGAGGAATAAAAAAAAATGTGACTCAAATTCGAATTTGCGACAGATACAAATGGAAATGAATTGATAAAACATTCCTGGAAACAAAATTCTGCCACTTAGACTTATGGAGTCTTGTATAGAATATCAAAATAAATCCAATTTCTACCTTATGATATTACGATCAGATTGGGTACCATAAATGGATTCGGAATTGAATCTGTTCTCTATGAGTGAGATAAAGACAGAATAATCAGGAACCGTCTAGAGTTGACTTTGATTTTAGCACTTACATGGAGAGTTAGTTGCACCCACGAATGATATAAATACTACTGTTGCTTTAGCTTTACCTACGTCAGTGGCATATTTCTATGCGGGTCTTACCAAAAAAGGATTGGGTTATTTCGGTAAATACATTCAACCAACTCCAATACTTTTACCAATTAACATCCTAGAAGATTTCACAAAACCCTTATCACTTAGTTTTCGACTTTTCGGGAATATATTAGCGGATGAATTAGTAGTTGTTGTTCTTGTTTCTTTAGTACCTTCGGTGGTTCCTATACCTGTCATGTTCCTTGGATTATTCACAAGCGGGATTCAGGCTCTTATTTTTGCAACTTTAGCCGCAGCTTATATAGGTGAATCCATAGAGGGTCAAACATACACCACAAATTCTGTCCATGGACATTCTGTGAGAGAGGATGAGAACGAGCTAAAATATTCAATGTTCAACTGAAAAAAAGCCAAACATTGGAAACAAAGATATTCCGAATTGGGTAGTTTTCGGAGTAAGATGTTAGCTTACAATTGTGATTTTCACATTGTTACCAAGGAAGTTTAGGTATTTTCTTTTAATTCTTTTCTTGAAAGACAACATAAGTAAATGACTCACAGGTTGGATGGATGAACCAATGTAAGAGATGAAGAAAATGAAGAACCTAAGTGTTAAAGAATCAAGTCATTAGCAATGTGAATGTTATCCCCGTCCACTAGCTTTGGCAAAGCAATCCACTTCTACAATGTCTTCTCTTTTAACTGTAATAATGCACCATACTACCATATACAAGGGACCAAGGTTTCCCTCATCAACAATGTAAAATTACAACTATATATATAGCAACAAATGTACTATTGATAGTCCAATCAAAAATCTATTTCAACAGATGCACCTCGCGTTTTACCCAAGAAAAAAAAATGTGCCTATAATATCCTGGGAATACTATGCACATCCATCACAGCATATGCCCCAGGAAGCGACTGTTATTCTTTCCTTCTGTGCTAGTGCATGTAATGCACGTAGCACGCCTCGTCCAATTATTCCCACTGCATTCAGGAAACCCACAAATGTATTTGCTGGAGGTTGTTGTTAATTTGGGTAATAAATCTACGCATTCCAGAAGTTTCACATGGAATAAATTTGATCTGGTCCGAGTCTTTGCGGTTTTGGTCAAAAGAAAAATCCTCTCCTATTGTCAAGAAATCTGGTGCTAAGGGTACGTCTGTTTGCACGGAATTGAATTCACAGTAAAATGGGTTTTGACTTTTGAGAAAGTATTATTAAAGAGGTGAGCGTTGAAGTATAAAAGTTGGAGATGAAGATGGGACCTTGATTTCCCTAGGATTAATATACTAGGATGATGACTGGGTATTCATTTTCCATCGAAAGAGAGATTATTTGATGGCCATTTATGAATCTTCCCTTCATTTCTTTAATCTCAACCACTTATTGGAGTACATTTCTCAATAACTCATTAGAAATCAATTCCATGAAGAAATGGGCTCTACAGTTTGAATTCCCAAAATTAGGAAAAAAAAGTTCCCTGTTCCTAAAGAATATTATAATGCATTATTTTGGTTGCACATAAAAACAGGAAACTGATGGCAATCAAGAAGCACGAATTTGATTATCTTTACTTCTTTTTTTATAACTTTTTTTTTATTATATAAATTTGAAACATTTCTCGATTTGTGCTTGTCATCCGTGCGCAGGGACAATGCGCCCTAAGCACAAATATGCTAATATGCTAATAACACAAATTTTGGCCAAACATGGACCGATGTGCAGGATGACCCAAATAGAGAGTACATGCTGCATGACATATTTATCTTCAGAGGCTCGCATCTCTGCATTCCTGATTGCTCACAACAGGACTGTATTATTATGGAAATATATGCCAGTGGATTATCAAGACACTTTGGATGAAAGTTGAAACAAGACCTTCTCAATGGTAGAAGAAAGCTACTATTGGCCTAGATTACGATGTGACGTGGCGAGATTTCTGGAGCGCTGCAGGATTTGTCAAATGGCTAAAGGACATATTTGAAATACTAAATTATATACACTTCTTCCTGTTCTGAAAGCACCATGGGAAGATGTCAGCATGGACTTCATTCCCGGGCTTCCACGGACTCAAAGAAGAATGGATGCTATTTTTTTTGTTGTTGACAGGTTCTCCAAGATGAGTCATTTCATTCCCTGTCCTAAGATTTCTGATGCCACCTATATTACAAATATATATTTTCAGAAGATTGTTCAATTGTATGGTATTCCAAAGACGATCACGTTGGATCGATACTAAATTTATGAGTCACTTTCCATGCAAATTATGGAGGAAACAGGGATGAATCTATGCTTCAACAGTGTGTATCATCCATAAATGGATGGACAGACAGAACTCACTAATTGCAGATTGGGTTATCTTTCGCAGAGTTTGGTGAGAAAAAAAAAGGCAGCAACAGTGGGATTCTATACTTCCACAAGCTGAGTTCGCCTATAATACTTGAGCAACAGATCTATTCAAAAGAGTCCCTTTGAGATCATCTATGGATCCAGTCCTACAAATGTATTGGGTCTTGTACCGACTCAATGGTCAAAAAAGTCAGCGAGGATGCGGAAGAGATGGCACAACGCAATAAGACCATTCGTGAGGTAGTTCAGAAGAAGACAACACCAAGCATAAGAAGTAGCGGATCGAGAACATTGAAAAATGCCATTCAACGTTAGAGATTTAGTGTGGGTTCATATGCGGAAGGAAAAGTTTTCGAATTGAAACCTACAACAAGCTGATTGGGAGGAAGACTGGGCCGTGCAAGGTAGTTCAGAAAATCAATGACAATGCCTACAAGATGAAGCTACTGGATCATGTGAAGACATCGGATGTTTTCAATATTGAAGATCTTACAATGGCAATAGAAGATGATTCAGATGTTGATGCAATTGATGGTGAAGAAGATGCAAACTCGAGGCCGAGTTATTTTCAACCGGGGGAGAATAATGACAATCAAGAAGAAGCACAAATTAAAGCCTCAAGCAAAAACATATTAGAGCAATTTGGAGACAACCTCATGGCCCACGAGGGTTCAATCAACCTATGATTGAAATTAGGCCCAAGACAGTCCCAAACATAGGTGAAAATCGGATTTTAACGGCTGTTTGGATAAACAGAAAACTGCAGGGGCTTATTTGTATATTGCAGCTAATCTTGCAACATAAACAGAAACTGGTTTTGCAACTCATTTAAATGGGCAAAAACTCATGAAAGGCTCATACCTCCTTTGTCACCCAAGAGTGAGGAACATCATGGTGGGTCGACTCCATCAGATGGTAGGCCATCTGAGCCCCATAGGCCAAAAATCTCATGGTTTCTAAACGTTTCAGATGGCTGGAATCTTATTATTTTGATTAGTTTCCATTTATTTTCAGCAAATTCTTTTGTAATTAGAAGTCTTGGATCTTAGAACAGTTAGTATAAATAGAATAGTAATATTCTAGGGTCATTTTGTTAGGGTCTTTGGAGTTTCCAGCAACATGACATGTAATAGTCAACTGCTACAGAGGATATCCAGAGTTTCAGTTTTAGAATATTAATAACAGTTCCGAGCTGCTTTTCCTTCTCTCCTTGGTCAAATGCTATTCCTTAGATTGAGAAAACTCCTCTAACGTTTGTTTTGTGGTTAATTTGGATCCTCATTTATTATTTGCAATTCTTAATTTTCTGCAATTATCCTGTATATTCTGGTTTAATCAATTATGGGCCCTATTTGACTATCCCATCCCAAAACCATACTAAACTTGGATCAAATGCTACAATGTGCGAATTTTCTTATGAACTAGAGGCCATGTGGACGAGTCCATGGCACACTTGAAGGTGCTCACTATCACAACCTCGAGGTTGTGGGTTCAAGTCACATTATCAGTTACCAATCAGGGGAAAAATACCTAGAGGTCACATGAGTGAGAATACTCTAGAACCAAATAATCACCAATCCACTCAAATACTTAGTTCAGTTAAAAATGTGACTGATAACATGCGGCCATGGCCCTAGTACTAATTAAATGGTAATATGCCTGGCAAAGTAGGAAGGCAAGGTAGAACACAATCCTATCACTCAAGAAAAAAGGTGAAGGAAAAAAGAAGAAAAAATGTAGAATGCAAACTAGATAACAGAACAAAGATTAGAACTGGTTGCAGTCTCATACCTTCTACTCGAGATGCCTCTCCTACAATGCCAGATTCAGCAAGTATTACAAATTCAGCACCACAGAGAAAATTATAAGTAAGAGAAATCTGAATACAACTCTTAGTTATAGAAATACGGAATGGCCAGCTATCCCAAATTGGTTTGGCCAAGCAGTTGTATTCTTTCTAATTTGGACTCAGTAGAGATACTAGTTTTCCAGCTAAAGAAAAGTACATATCATGATTCTTTTCTAGTTTGCTAGTTATACTTTGGAAACTCTTGAAGATAAGTATAGTAGACATTGGAAAGGTAATGAAACATTCTTAACTAAACTTGCTACCATGTGGGCCATTGGAATTCTCTCTGCTTTTGGACTCTTCAGAGATGCTAGTTTTCTGATTAAAGCTAAATGTATATCATGATTCTTTACTCACATGATTCCTTACTTAACTAAGACTCTTAACTTCAGACAGAAACTATTCAAGATAAGTCCTGTAGAAATTAGAAAGTAGAAAAAAAACATCTTTACTAAACTTGCTACCATGTGTACCGCACATATCAAAGGAGACATGTGCCAATTTTGTAAACCAAGATCATGCTTCCTTACACACCAAATTGAGTACATTTTTATCCTTGTGCATGTGGAAACAAGCACAAAAATGTAGCTCAAAATTCACAGAATTATGAATTATAAAAAAAAATGTGCTCACCTTGAAATGTGCTGAGGCTTGTGCGCAAGATTAAGCTCAAGAAAAACAGCACTTGTTATAAGAAATCCAACTAAATCATAATACAGCAAAGAGAACTATAAGCTCTTCCATTCATTTTAGGTTTTTTGAAAGGTACCCCACAGCACAAGCATTTTAAATATTTCAGCAGAACTTATTGCCATCCGCTCTGCTAGACAGAGAGAGTGACATGGAGATAGAAGCTGAATCAAGAAGGATACTGTTTTTTTCTGTCCTCATTGGCCTTGAATAATTTTTTGTGGCGACTTTCCAATGCTGATTTGGGTGGAAAGTACCGTTTGTTTCATCTAGAGATTTAAAAGAAAAAAGGGGGGGGGGGGGGGGGGGGGGGGGGGGGGCGCGGGCGAGTAAGAGGCTTTTCCTTTGTGTTTATGTTTTGAGAGGGAGAATCTTTTTTTCCCTTGTCTCACATTGGGAGTTTTACTACTTGTACGCTTGTATATGCCAAACCTAAAAGATGGAATATTGTGAGGCAGATGAGGAAATCTCTTTCACACGCGTACGGGTCAGGTTGGGTTCTCTTGTGGATAGTGTCTCCTGGCTTCCCTTTCACCTCTTAACACATTGAAAGAAAGAAAGAGGAGGAAAAAAGAAGAAGAAGCCAAACCCAATTCATCAAATCAACAAACAAGTGAGAAGACATAAAAGTTCCTAATCATCAATCAGAATCATTTCCTCCCTTCCCAAAACAGAAAGAAAATGGTGCTAAAGAAAACCCAACTGACCCTTCATTAAGCCAGCTCTTGCTCTGGATTGCAGAAAAGGGAGAGCTGAAAGACCCAGGCCTTCCTTTTGATGAAAATTCTGTCATTTGGATTGTCCGGGTGCATAAAAGCCATGCACTAACAAATGGAAGAGGAAGTCCAAAGGCAGTTGAGAAATCAAACAACTTCCCAATAAAAATCCCATTTTTATCTTCCTTCTGCTAACACTCCACAAGCGCTCTGTTTGCGTCCTCCGGCAATGCAAAGCGATATTTTCATGCATGTTCATTACTGTATTTTTGCCCCATGCGTACGCTTTGACGAAAGGAGCGTTTGTACGTCGTGGGGTCCTCCTTTGGTGGGCTAAGACCTGGCTCGGACCGATTTGGTTGGGCCATCGGCTGTGTCGGATATGGATCTGAAATTCGAGCTCATTTAACATTTGGGCCCTGCTTGAATTTAATAATTAAAAAGTCTACTTGGACAAACTCTTGGGACCGGATTTTAGACCGGTTGGATCCGAACCTTGGGACCGGTACAAAATCCGGTCTCAAGAGTTTGTCCAACTAGCAGGGCTCTTTAATGATAGGAAGTCCCAAGCCGCGCCAGGCTTGAGCAAGATTGGTCCAAAATTTAGTGTTGGGAGTTTAGTGAAGCGGGCTCGAAAGATTAACTAAATGGGCAGGCTCGAGCCTGACATGTTTGGGGTGGGCTAGGCTCAGGCCAAACGCTTACTGCCAGTGTCACCAAATATAGGCATGTGTTTCCAAAGTCGGGCTAGAATTGAAAATGCCTCAACACAGCGTGACCCAGCCCATTAACACGCCTATTTCGCTGTTTGGCAGCTATGAATGGAGGGGGTTTAGATTTGCTCAATGGACATCCGGTGACCTGACCTGGTGACCTGACCTAAACGTATAGCTAGCTACCCTACAGTCTAAATTGCCCATTAGCAGGTAACCAGTTTGGAAACTATATATGTCTAAATGAAGTGAGGTGAAGCATAAAATCAAGAAAGAATAAATTATAAGTAAGTTGGGATGGTATTTTGATTTTAGCGTCTTAATAGGATTTTTTTTCTACTTTTTATGTAAAAGTGGATTTTTTTTTAATTTATTAAGTGGAGAAAGGAGATTGATTTTTTAGTTTTTTTTTTTCAAATGAGGAAATTTTAAATTCGTGTATTTTTGATATGATGCTTTAGTCTTTTCTTATCCGGCAAATGAAGGATTTACTACACCTTCACTTACTTTTAGAAAATTTGAATGACACGTGGTAATGAGATGATAATGATGATTTGATAGTGAGATTTCTTCTCCTGAATGCCCGGACCCTTGACTACGCCCACCACGCGGTTTAGGAGTGACAGTTTTCAATCTCCTGCTTTTAACATTCAAGAGAAGGTGTTCATTGGCCAAATTTGCAGAAAAGACTGTGCAGCACCAATATTTCTCTTAAAAGTCTAAATGGAGCTTCGTGTATGCTTTTAAGGTAGAAGACTGAGGACCAGACTTTGAACTCAGCATTAACTTTCTTGAGCTTCTGAAAAGCAACAAAAGAATGGCATCCATGAATATCAGTATTCAAATGTTTCCTAACGATACTGAAGAAATCTGGATGCTGCTTCCCTGTTTACTTTCCTTTTCTATCATCAAACCAAATTGTCGACTCTTTCATTCAATAAAGTAACTCCATAACATGATTGAATGAAGTTCTTTCCATGCTCTACATTTTTGGGGAAATTTCTAAGAACTTTAGAAGTTTTACATTTTAAGAATAGAGAAAAAAAAAAGTGACATAACCACTGGAGCAATGTATTGTTTTCATCATATCACGGTTATCACCATTGGCTTGATTAGAAGGCCATCCTCATACCATGATGGCAAATGAAATGTAGCAACTTAAAAGAGTCTTAACTGAAAGAAGGAGAATAACCAAAGATAAAAGGATGGAGTTTAAACTTCTGATCAATAATCTCTCATCGAGCAGTGTCTTGTATGGCCGGTCTCCTCCTCCCCCTCCCACTCCTAGTTTCTCTCTTCAATTGCTCTATTTCTGCTTTTGCTGATGCTAATTCCACCTGGAGCCCTTCACTCCTCTTTTCCATTTTCTCCATTTCCTCGTGAACACCTGCAAGACTTTTGTGAGCAACTTCTAGATTTTCCCGTACTTCTTTTGCAAAATTCTTCTCCTCAGCTAGGGACGTGGCAAGCATGTCCTTTTCGGATTCGAGATTGGCACACTTTGAATTAGCCATCTCTAGTTCTCTTGACAGAGTCAATGCTTTCCTATTCATCTCCTCAAGAGATTTGGCAGCATCTTGCAAGTCTCTTTCAAGTTTACCTCTTGCATCCTTATCCTCAGTCGTATGTTTCCTCAATTCCGCTACTTGCTTGTTCAAAGAAGCGACAAGCTTTTTCTCTTCTTTCAAATCATTCGCCATCCTTTCTGATTTCTTATTGACCTCCAATAGCTCCTTGTTCAAGTCCTCACGAGCTTCCATCGCATCTTTCAATTCATCAGTCATCACTAGGAGCTCTTGTTTAGTCTTCATTAGAGCTTCCTTGAATGAAACAAGTTCATCTGACCGTTGTTTCAAACTCAACTTCACTTCATCCAGATTTTGATTCAGAGATTTCTGTACTTCCTCAGACTCGGCTTGAATTCGTGAAACCTCAGATGTTAGTTCTTCACGTGACCTGTTTGACTGATTTTGCTGTTTCAAAAAATCAGCAGCTTCAAGTCTAGACGCTCCCAGAGTTTCTTGGGTTGCTTCCTTTTCACTCAGTTTGTTCTTCATCTGCATTTCACAAGATAGGAAGTATTATAAAGACGAGCCCATTTGAAAGCAGCTTTCAGATGAGTATTACAATCCCATATGAAGCCCAACTTGGAAAGCACGAAAACAAGAGGGACTATATGGTTCTCACATTCGGGATATGCATAAAATCGTTGGACCATTAGTTTGTATATGGGGGCCAAGATTGGATGATCCAGACTATGACATGATGGGATCTACTTTTGATGGAACATACACAACAACTTCCCAAGAGGACTACCTACCTCGTCCATGACTTCCTGGTTGAGAAAGAATTTAGGGGGGGAAGAGGGGAAAAAAAGTAATCAAACATTGTAAAAAAGGGTATTCCAAAAAAGGTTAGACAAGGGACCAAAAGAAAAGGGATCAATATCTCTAAAAAATTAATTTGGATATATACAAAGGAGGTCAACTATGAAAACCATTTTCACACTTAGGCTAATATGAAAAAATACTAAGATAAAAGAATAAATCTTCATATGGTGTTCATCGATCTAGAGAAAGCCTATGATAAGGTATCAAGAGATTTGATTTGGTGGGTTTTAGATAAAAGGAATGTCCCAAGAAGTTATATTGACATAATTAAAGACATGTACGAAAGAGTAATAATGAGTGTAAGAGCTCCTGCGGAGA
Organism: Litsea cubeba; assembly: GCA_012931725.1. Classification (NCBI taxonomy): domain Eukaryota; kingdom Viridiplantae; phylum Streptophyta; class Magnoliopsida; order Laurales; family Lauraceae; genus Litsea; species Litsea cubeba. The sequence goes on along the minus strand of CM022945.1, from coordinate 28,844,845 downwards.
GACTAGTGAGTTTTCAATGACCATAGGTTTACGCCAAGGGCCAGCTTTAAGCCCTTATCCCGTTGCACTGGTTATGGACGAATTAATTATTAATATTCAAGAAGAGATACATTAGTGTATACTACAAATAATATAGTGTTGGTGGATGAATAAAGAAATGGCGTAAACACAAAACTTGAGAGATTGGGGGAAAGCTTTAGAATTCAAGGCCTTTAACAAAGACAAATATATGAATTGCAACTTTAGTGAGGAAGTGCAAAGTGGGGAAACTCCTATGAGAATTGATGCTCAAGAAATATCATAAAAAATTTTCATTCTTATACCTTTGCTCGATATTTAGTAGGGATGGAGAGATTGAGGAAGATGTAGAAAATAGGATACGAGCGGGATGACTGAAGTATAGACTTGCTTCTCGAGTGCTTCATGATCATTGCAAACAACCGAGATTGAAGGGAGAATTTTAAAGGACAAATATTAGACCAATTATGATCTATGGAACAAAATGTTGGTCAATCAAGAGGCAACAAATGCACAAAATGAGTGTAATAAAGATGAGAATGTTGAAATTAATGTTTGGTTGAACTAGGAAATACAGAATCAGAAATATGCGCTTTTGGGAGCATTTGAGAGTAGCATTAATAGGGGGTAAATTAAGAGAAACTTTTTTGAAAAGGTTCAGGCATGTCCAATGCAAGCCAGCAACTACACTGCTGAGGAAAATTCTTTTATATGCAGGTTAATAGCCCACCAACGAAAAGGGATAGTCTAAATATGATATGAGTGGAAGTAGTAAGGATAGGTATGAAGAAGTGCAACTTATCCGAAGATTGGCTTAGGATAGATCAGAATGGAGAAACAAAATTCATGTAGCCAACTCCAATATAGTTAGGACAAGGCTTTTATGGTGGTGGTGGTGGTTACATTTGGGGAAAATGTTGTTACCTTAAAATTTAAATTTTACATTGTTGGTGAGGGTGGTTTAGGTATTTCCCTTCATTGTCTTTCGAGAGTTGATGTACATTAATGGATCACCAAAGTGTTAAACAATTGAAGCCATTAGAATCCACTGACTTTGGCCAAGCAATCTGCTTTCACATTGTTCTCTTTTAAATGTGCTAATGTACAATAAATGAAAAACAACCTAGCCACCACAGCCATGGTTAAGTGTTGTTGGCACCTTAGTATGAGTTTGGGTTGGCCAACATACATGCCCAAGGATAAATCCCTCGGTCTTCAAGTTTAAAGTATCACTCTTTATCAGTATTCCAACTTAGCCGCCCCCCCGAAAAAAAAAAAAAAAAAAAAACCACCTAGATTACCCTTATTTAACAAAAGAATTACACAACTATATACACTAGATGTAACCATGGTGGTTCAATTAAAAAAAAGAAAAAACTGGTTCAACCGATCTGCCTCAAATGTACAAACTCGAGATCTGGGAATGCTATGCACATCCATAAGACTGTAAGAGCATATGCCAATACTGTTATATAAATGAGAAGGAAAATTATCAAAGAAGAAAGTTGGTTACCGATTCAATAACTGAATTAAGTGATGTTGTTTCCTTTCGCGCTAATGCATACAATGCTCCAAGCACACCACACCCAATTATTCCAACTCCATTCAAGAAACCCAGAAATGGATTTGCTGGAGCTCGTAGTTGATGTTCTTGCTGTGGCAAAAAAGCTAACCATTTCAGAAATTTCACATGGAATAAGTTTAATCTCTTTTGGGTCTTTGTTGTTTGGGACCCAAGAAAATCATTTCCTTTTGTCAAGCCATTTGGTAGTAAAGTTCGAATTCCCAAAATCAGGAAAATGAATTTCTCAGTTCCTCAAATGGGAAGGACCCTAACAGTTTTAATGATCATTAAAACATATTAATTCAGTTACAAATGGAGCAGGAAACCATGGCAGAGGCTGAGACATCAATTTGGTCCTGCTGCACGAATGAACCTCCCTTAATATTTTCCAGATTGTGGGGACCTACCTCAACCTTTGTTGTATTTGGTTTGCCTAGATCATGCAGAAACGCGGCATATATGAGAAAGGACAGTAACAACAGACGTGTGAATAAAAGAAGGTGATGTTTGAATCGATTCAGTTCATGATATTTGTTTGATAAAAGTCCGGCATCAGAGGCTGCTCTTGTAGCTGAACCTGACATCAAATCATTATGTTCTTCATGAAGAACATGAACCTTTTTGTTGATTTCATCTCTTTCAGTAACTAGCAACTTTAATCTAGTGGTTAGATCCTCCTCCAAAGATTTCTTCAATTCTAATTCTTCTCTAATTTTACGGACTTCCTCCTTCAATCCTTCAACTGCAGAATTTGCTTGTGCAAGATCTTCGTTGGTTTGGTTGTAGATGGAAGTTGCGTCCTTGCACTCTGATTCCTTTCCAGCGAGTGACAAGTTGAGATTTTCGATACTCATTTCCTTGTCCTTTATCTCTAAGCTGAGCTGGTTTATCCTTTGCTGGCGGATGTCAATTGCATCCTGCTTCGGCCCAACTTCAGCCTCAAGTGCCTTTTTATCTTCATCTGCTTGAGCAACGACACCCTGTAGATGATATATCTGAGCTCTTATATCTTGTGTTAGTTTTTTCTCACTTTGAAGTTCTTGCTGTAATTCTGTTAATGCACTGCCAGCAGAGTCCAGTTGGTTCGACGCAGAGTCCGGGTCTTCTTTGGCCATTCCAATTTCTTCAATCCCTACTTCCCTTTTGCCTTGTAACCTTCTCTTGAAGTTCTTTCCTGTAGTAGCCATAGCTGCTTCCTTTTCACTTAGTTTGCACTCTACCTGCATTTCACATGTTAGGAAGTATAAAGACCAGCGCATTTGAAAGCAGCTTTCAGATGAGTACTAAAATCCAATATGAAGCCCAACTTGGAAACCCTTACAGCAAGAGGTATTATATACATCTCACATCAAAGTTGTGCATAAAATCCTGGTACCACAAGTTTGTTATATGAGGACCAGATTAGGTCAACTACAATAGTCAATGGTCAACTGAAAAAAGAAAAGAAAAGAGAAGAAAATAAGCCAAACATCGGAAAACAAAAATATTTCAAACTAGGTTGTTTAAGATGATGTTATCTTACAATTGCAATTTTTCACATTGTTAGTAAGGAATTTCAGGTATTTTCTCTTCATTGTTTTTTCTTTCTTTTTTTATAAATGAATGACTCATAAATAAATGACTCACAATCAAGCCATTAGCATTGTGAATGTCATCCTCTTCCACTGGCTTTGGTCAAGCATTCCACTTTCACATGTCTTCTCTTTTAACTGTAATCATGTACCAAATAAATGGAAAAAAGACCAATGTTGCCCCTATCAACAATGTAAAATTACAACTATATACACCAACAATGTCCCAATGCTGGTCCAATCAAAGGTTTATTTCAATGAATGCGTCTCAAATGCACAAAATTCTGGGATTACTATGCATAGCCATCACAGAATATGCCGACGTTGGTTACATCTGAGAAGAAAAGTTATTTAGGAAGCGAATGTTTTTCTTTCCTTCTGTGCTAATGCATGTAATGCACCAAGTAGGCCAATTATTCCAACTTCATTCAGTAAACCCACAATGGACTTTCTGGATCTTGTTGATTTAATTGCTGCAGCAATAAATCTACCCATTTCAGAAGAGCATTTGACAGAAGTTTAGTTTGTTCTCGGTCTGAGGTTTTGGACAAACAAAAATCCTTTCCTATTGTCAAGAAATATGGTTCTAGGGGCCATTTCTTTGCATGGAATTCAATTCCTAGGAACTCATAGTAAAATGGGTTCACAGAAAGGATGATTAAATAGGTGAGGGGTGAATGCTATAAGGAGGAGATGTAGATGGGACCCTAATTTTCCTAGGGTGTTGGCTGGGTATTCATTTTTCATCTCCCATTAATTCATTTTCCATCAAAGGAGATATTATTTGTTGGCCATTTAGGGCTTGTTTGGCAACGCTACCCTTAGAGTGAAGTAAGGTAAAGCTCCCGATTTCTATAAAAAAATTCCCACCATATTTTTTTCAAAAAAAGTCAACAAGTAACCTCATTTCTCCACTAAAAGACAAAAAAACTCCACTTTTCAATAAAAAAAAATAAAAAAAAATTCAATCACAAACAACTAAAAATAAAATATCATCATAACCCACTTATATTTTATTATTTCCTCAAAATAACCTTTACTCCACCCAACTCTTTTCAATTGTATGGTATTCCAAAGACGATAACGTTGGATCAAGATACTAAATTTATGAGTCACTTTCCATGCAAATTATGGAGGAAACCAGGGACGAATCTATGCTTCAACAGTGTGTATCATCCATAAATGGATGGACAGACAGAACTCATTAATTGCAGATTGGGTAATCTTTTGCAGAGTTTGGTGGAAAAAAAAGGCAGCAACAGTGGGATTCTATACTTCCACAAGCTGAGTTCGCCTATAATACTTGAGCAACAGATCTATTCAAAAAAGTCCCTTTGATATCATCTATGGATCCAGTCCTACAAATGTATTGGGTCTTGTACCGATTCAATGGTCAAAAAAGTCAGCGAGGATGCGGAAGAGATGGCACAACGCAATAAGACCATTCGTGAGGTAGTTCAGAAGAAGACAACACCAAGCATACGAAGTAGCGGATCGAGAACATTGAAAAATGCCATTCAACGTTAGAGATTTAGTGTGGGTTCATATGCGGAAGGAAAAGTTTTCGAATTGAAACCTACAACAAGCTGATTGGGAGGAAGACTGGGCCGTGCAAGGTAGTTCAGAAAATCAATGACAATGCCTACAAGATGAAGCTACTGGATCATGTGAAGACATCGGATGTTTTCAATATTGAAGATCTTACAATGGCAATAGAAGATGATTCAGATGTTGATGCAATTGATGGTGAAGAAGATGCAAACTCGAGGCCGAGTTATTTTCAACCGGGGGAGAATAATGACAATCAAGAAGAAGCACAAATTAAAGCCTCAAGCAAAAACATATTAGAGCAATTTGGAGACAACCTCATGGCCCACGAGGGTTCAATCAACCTATGATTGAAATTAGGCCCAAGACAGTCCCAAACATAGGTGAAAATCGGATTTTAAGGGCTGTTTGGATAAACAGAAAACTGCAGGGGCTTATTTGTATATTGCAGCTAATCTTGCAACACAAACAGAAACTGGTTTTGCAACTCATTTAAATGGGCAAAAACTCATGAAAGGCCTCCTTTGTCACCCAAGAGTGAGGAACATCATGGTGGGTCCACTCCATCAGATGTAGGCCATCTGAGCCCCATAGGCCAAAAATCTCATGGTTTCTAAACGTTTCAGATGGCTGGAATCTTTCTATTTTGATTAGTTTCCATTTATTTTCAGCAAATTCTTTTGTAATTAGAAGTCTTGGATCTTAGAACAGTTAGTATAAATAGAATAGTAATAATCTAGGGTCATTTTGTTAGGGCCTTTGGAGTTTCCAGCAACATGACATGTAATAGTCAACTGCTACAGAGGATATCCAGAGTTTCAGTTTTAGAATATTAATAACAGTTCCGAGCTGCTTTTCCTTCTCTCCTTGGTCAAATGCTATTCATTAGATTGAGAAAACTCCTCTAACGTTTGTTTTGTGGTTAATTTGGATCCTCGTTTATTATTTGCAATTCTTAATTTTCTGCAATTATCCTGTATATTCTGGTTTAATCAATTATGGGCCCTATTTGACTATCCCATCCCAAAACCATACTAAACTTGGATCAAATGCTACAGTGTGCGAATTTTCTTATGAACTAGAGGCCACGTGGACGAGCCCGTGGCACACTTGAAGGTGCTCACTATCGCAACCTCGAAGTTGTGGGTTCAAGTCACATTACCAGTTACCAATCAGGGGGAAAAAGCTTTAAGGTCACATGAGTGAGAATACTCTAGAACCAAATAATCACCAATCCACTCAAATATTAAGTTCAGTTAAAGGTGTGACTGATAACATGCGGTCATGGCCATAGTACTAATTAAATGGTAATATGCCTGGCAAAGTAGGAAGGCAAGGTAGAACACAATCCTATCACTCAAAAAAAAAAAGGGGAAGGAAAAAAGAAAAAAAAATGTAGAATGCAAACTAGATAACAGAACAAAGATTAGAACTGGTTGCAGTCTCATACCTTCTACTCGAGATGCCTCTCCTACAATGCCAGATTCAGCAAGTATTACAAATTCATCACCACAGAGAAAATTATAAGTAAGAGAAATCTGAATACAACTCTTAGTTATAGAAATACGGAATGGCCAGCTATCCCAAATTGGTTTGGCCAAGCAGTTGTATTCTTTCTTATTTGGACTCAGTAGAGATACTAGTTTTCCAGCTTAAGAAAAGTACATATCATGATTCTTTTCTAGTTTGCTAGTTATACTTTGGAAACTCTTGAAGATAAGTATAGTAGACATTGGAAAGGGAATGAAACATTCTTAACTAAACTTGCTACCATGTGGGCCATTGGAATTCTCTCTGCTTTTGGACTCTTCAGAGATGCTAGTTTTCTGATTAAAGCTAAATGCATATCATGATTCTTTACTCACATGATTCCTTACTTAACTAAGACTCTTAACTTCAGACAAAAACTATTCAAGATAAGTCCTGTAGAAATTAGAAAGTAGAAAAAAAAACATCTTTACTAAACTTGCTATCATGTGTACCGCACATATCAAAGGAGACATGTGCCAATTTTGTAAACCAAGATCATGCTTCCTGTACAAATACACACCAAATTGAGAACATGTGGAAACAAGCACACAAATGTAGCTCAAAATTCACAGAATTATGAATTAAAAAAAAATGTGCTCACTTTGAAATGTGCAGAGGCTTGTGCGCAAGATTAAGCTCAAGAAAAACAGCACTTGTCATCAGGAATCCAACTAAATCATAATACAGCAAAGAGAACTATAAGCTCTTCCATTCATTTTAGGTTTTTTGAAAGGTACCCCACAGCACAAGCATTTTAAATATTTCAAGCAGAACTTATTGCCATCTGCTCTGCTAGACATAGAGAGTGACAATCATGGAGATAGAAGCTGCATCAAGAAGGATACTGTTTTTTTCTGTCCTCATTGGCGAATAATTTTTTGTAGCGACTTTCCAATGATTTGGGTGGAAAGTAACGTTGGTTTCATCTATAGATTAAAAAAAAGGAAGGGGGGGGGTGTGGGGCGGGGGGTGGAAAGAAAAAAAGGAAAAGGTGGGGGGGGGGGTGCGGGGGGAGGGGGGGGCGCGGCTTTTCCTCTGTGTTTGTGTTTTGAGGGGGAGAATGTTTTTTTCCCTCGTCTCACAAAGGAAAGGTGGGTGGGGGTGGGGGGGCGCGGCTTTTCCTCTGTGTTTGTGTTTTGAGAGGGAGAATCTTTTTTTCCCTCGTCTCACATTGGGAGTTTTACTACTTGTACGCTTGTATATGCCAAACCTAAAAGATGGAAAATTGTGGGGCAGATGAGGAAATCTCTTTCACACGCGTACGGGTCAGGTTGGGTTCTCTTGTGGATAGTGTCTTCTGGCTTCCCTTTCACCTCTTCACACTTTGAAAGAAAGAAAGAGGAGGAAAAAAAGAAGAAGAAGCCAAACCCAATTCATCAAATCAACAAACAAGTGAGAAGACATAAAAGTTCCAAATCATCAATCAGAATCATTTCCTCCCTTCCCAGAAGAGAAAGAAAAATGGAGCTAAAGAAAACCCAACTGACCCTTCATCAAGCCTTCAAAGCTCTTGCTCTGGATTGCAGAAAAGGGAGAGCTGAAAGACCCAGGCCTTCCTTTTGATGAAGATTCTGTCATTTGGATTGTCCGGGTGCATAAAAGCCATGCACTAACAAATGGAGGAGGAACTCCAAAGGCGGTTGAGAAATCAAACAACTTCCCAATAGAAATCCCATTTTTATCTTCCTTCTGCTAACACTTCACAAGCGCTCCGTTTGCCTCCTCCGGCCATGCAAAGCGTTTTTTTCATGCATGTTCATTACTGTATTTTTGCCCCATGCGTACGCTTACGAAAGGAGCGTTTGTACTTGGTGGGGTCCTCCTTTGGTGGGCTAAGACCTGGCCCGGACCGATTTGGTTGGGCCATCGGCTGTGTCGGATATGTATCTGAAATTCGAGCTCATTTAACATTTGGGCCATGCTTGAATTTAATGATAGGAAGTCCAAAGCCGGGCCAGGCTTGAGCAAGATTGGTCCAAAATTTAGTGCTGGGAGTTTAGTGAAGCGGGCTCGAAAGATTAACTAAATGGGCAGGCTCGAGCCTGACATGTTTGGGGTAGGCTAGGCTCGGGCCTAACGCTTACGGCCAGTGTCACCAAATTTAGGCATGTGTTTCCAAAGTCGGATTAGAATTGAATATGCCTCAACACAGCCTGACCCAGCCCATTAACACACGCCTATTTCGCTGTTTGGCAGCTATGAATGGAGACGGTTTAGAATTGCTCAATGGACATCCGGTGACCAGGTCACTCATGTGACCTGACCTGAAAATTTAGGATAGGAGTTTTGAACGTATGGCTACCATACAGTCTAAAATGCCCATTACCAGGTAACCAGTTTGGGAACTATATATGTCCAAATGAAATGAAATGAAGCATAAAATCAATAGAGAATAAACTATAAGTTGCGATGGTTTTTGTTTTTAGTACTGGCTTGATAGGATTTGTTTTTTCTACTTTTTATTTAAAGTGGATGTTTTTTTAATTCATCAAGTGGAGAAAGGAGGTTGATTTTTTAGTTTTTTTTTTTTAAAATGAGGAAATTTTAAATTTGTGAACTTTTGATATGACGCTTTAGTCTTTTCTTATCCGGCAAATGGAGGCTTTACTTCACCTTCACTTTAATAGTAAATTTTCAAATGGAAGCACTATTTCTACAATGTAAAAAGACTAAACTGCGCCCAAATCTTTGCATGTTGCAAAACTTTTAGAAAATTTAAATGACATGATGCTGTGATAGTGAGATTTCTTCTCCTGAATGCCCGGACCCTTGACTACGCCCACCACGCGGTTTAGGAGTGACAGTTTTTCAATCTCCTGCTTTTAACATTCAAGAGAAGGTGTTCATTGGCCAAATTTGCAGAAAAGAATATTTCTCTTAAAAGTCTAAATGGAGCTTGTTGTAGGCTTTAAGGTAGAAGACTGAGGACCAGACTTTGAACTCAGCATTAACTTTCTTGAGCTTCTGAAAAGCAACAAAAGAATGGCATCCATGAATATCAGTATTCAAATGTTTCCTAACGATACTGAAGAAATCTGGATGCTGCGAATTCCCTGTTTACTTTCCTTTTCTATCATCAAACCAAATCAGCGACTCTTTCATTCAATAAAGTAACTCCATAACATGATTGAATGAAGTTCTTTCCATGCTCTACATTTTTGGGGAAATTTCTAGAACTTTATAAGTTTTACATTTTAAGAATAGAGAAAAAAAAAAGTGACATAACCACTGGAGCAATGTATTGTTTTCATCATATCACCATTGGCTTGATTAGAAGGCCATCCTCATACCATGATGGCAAATGAAATGTAGCAACTTAAAAGTGCCTTAACTGAAAGAAGGAGAATAACCAAAGATAAATGGATGGAGTTTAAACTTCTGATCAATAATCTCTCATGGAGCAGTGTCTCGTATGAGCGGTCTCCTCGTCCCACTCCTAGTTTCTCTCTTCAATTGCTCTATTTCTGCTTTTGCTGATGCTAATTCCACCTGGAGCCCTTCAATCCTCCTTTCCATATTCTCCATTTCCTCATGAACATCTGCAAGACTTGTGTGAGCAACTTTTAGATTTTTTCGTACTTCTATTGCGAAATTGTTCTCGGCTAGGGACTTGGCAAGCATGTCCTTCTCGGCTTCGAGATTGGCACACTTTGAATTAGCCATCTCTAGTTCTCTTGACAGAGTCAATGCTTTCCTTATAGAGGGTGGAGCTCACTCCTCCATAGATCATTTTTTTAATGAAATAGAAAAATTGACGGTGATAATCACGGAAGGAGGAGGATCATACCCGGATTGATGATCATCAGGCCCATGCTCTGACGAGCTTCCATCGCATCTTTCAATTCATCAATCATCACAAGGAGCTCTTGTTTAGTCGTCATTAGAGCTTCCTTGATTGAAACAAGTTCAGCTGACCGTCGTTTCAAACTCAACTTCACCTCATCCAGATTTTTATTCAGAGATTTCTGTACTTTCTCAAACTCGGCTTGAATTCGTGAAACCTCAGATGTTAGTTCTTCACGTGACCTGTTTGACTGATTTAGCTGTTTCAAAAAATCAGCAGCTTCAAGTCTAGATGCTCCCAGAGTTTCTTGGGTTGCTTCCTTTTCACTCAGTTTGTTCTTCATCTGCATTTCACAAGATAGGAAGTATTATAAAGACAAGTCCATTTGAAAGCAGCTTTCAGATGAGTATTACAATCCCATATGAAGCCCAACTTGGAAAGCACGAAAACAAGAGGAACTATATGGTTCGCACATTCGGGATATGCATATAATATTTGGACTATAAGTTTGTATATGGGGGCCAAGATTGGATGATCCAGACTATGACATGATGGTATCCACTTTTGATGGAACATACACAACAACTTCCCAAGAGGACTACCTACCTCGTCCATGACTTCCTGTGAATGAAGGTTGGGGGGGGGGGGGGGGGGGGGGTGGGGGGTGGTGGTGGTGGTGGTGGTGGTAATCAAACATCGTAAAAAAGGGTATTTCAAAATAGGTTAGATAAGGGACCAAAAGACAAGGGATCAATATCTCTAAAAAATTAATTTGGATATATACCAGGGAGGTCAACTATGAAAGTCATCTTCACACTTAGGCAAATATGAAAAAATACTAAGATAAAAGAATAAATCTTCATATGGTGTTCATCGATCTAGAGAAAGCCTATGATAAGGTATCAAGAGATTTGATTTGGTGGGTTTTAGAAAAAATGAATGTCCCAAGAAGTTATATTGACATAATTAAAGACATGTATGAAAGAGTGATAATGAGTGTAAGAGCTCCCGCGGAGAGACTAGTGAGTTTTCAAAGACCATAGTTTTACATCAAGGGTCAGCTTTAATCCCTTATCCCGTTACATTGGTTATGGACGAATTAATTATTTATATTCAAGAGGAGATACATGGGTATATACTGCAGATAACATAGCGTTGGTGAATGAATAAAGAAATGGCATGAACGCAAAACTTGAGAGATGGGGGGGAAGCTTTAGAATTCAAGGCCATTAACCAAGATAAATATATGAATTGCAACTTTAGTGAGGAAAGTGCAAAGTGCGGAAACTCCTATGAGAATTGATACTCAAGAGATACCATAAAAAATTTTCATTCTTATACTTTGCTAGTAGGGATGGAGAGATTGAGGAAGATGTAGAAAATAGGATACGAGAGGGATGATTAAAGTATAGACTTACTTCTCGAGTGCTTCATGATCAGCGCACTACCACCGAGATCGAAGGGATAATTTCAGAGGACAAATATTAGACCAATTATGATCTATGGAACAAAATGTTGGTCAATCAAGATGCAACAAATGCACAAAATGAATGTAACAAAGATGAGAATATTGAGATGAATGTTTGGTTGAACTAGGAAATATAGAATCAGAAATATGTGCTTTTGGGAGCATTTGAGAGTAGCATTAATAGGGGGTAAATTAAGAGAAACTTGTTTGAAAAGGTTCGGGTATGTCCAACGCAAGCCACCAACTACACTGTTGAGGAAAATTCTTTTATATGCAAGTTAATGGCCCACCAAGGAAAAGGGATAGTCTAAAGAGGATATGGGTGGAAGTAGTAAGGATAGGTATAAAGAAGTGCAACCGATCCGAAGATTGGCTTAGGATAGATCTATAATGGAGAAACAAAATTCATGTAGCTAACCCCAATATAGTTAGGACAAGATTTTGATGGTGGTGGTGGTGGTTACATTTGGGAAAAACGTTGTTACCTTAAATTTTAAATTTTACATCGATGGTGAGGGTGGTTTATGTATTTCCCTTCATTGTCTTTCGAGAGTTGATGTACATAAATGGATCACCAAAGTGTTAAACAATTGAAGCCATTAGAATCCACTGGCTTTGGCCAAGCAATCTGCTTTCACATTGTTCTCTTTTAGATGTGATAATGTACAATAAAGAAAAAACAACCTAACCACCATGCCCTTGGTTAAGTGTCTTCAAGTTTAAAGTATCACTCTTTACCAGTATTCCAACTTAGCCCCCCCCCCCCTAAAAAAAAAAAAAAAAAAAAAAAAAAAAACCTAGATTACCTTTATTTAACAAAAGAATTACACAACTATATACACTAGATGTAACCATGGTGGTTCAATTAAAAAAAAAAAAATCTGGTTCAACGGATCTGCCTCACATGTACAAACTCGAGATCTGGGAATGCTATGCACAATCCATAAGAGCATATGCCAATACTGTTATATATATGAGAAGGAAAATAATCAAAGAAGAAAGTTGGTTACCGATTCAATAACTGAATTAAGTGATCTTGTTTCCTTCCGCGCTAATGCATACAATGCTCCAAGCACACCACACCCAATTATTCCAACTCTATTCAGGAAACCCACAAATGGATTTGCTGGAGCTCGTAGTTGATGTTCTTGCTGCTGTGGCAATAAAGCTAACCATTTCAGAAATTTCACATAGAATAAGTTTAATCTCTTTTGGGTCTTTGTTGTTTGGGACGCGAGAAAATCATTTCCTATTGTCAAGACAATTGGTAGTAAGGGTTGAATTCCCAAAATCAGGGAAATGAATTTCTCAGTTCCTCAAGCGGGAAGGTCGACCCTAACAGTATTAATGATCATTAAAACATATTAATTCAGTTACACATGGAGCAGGAAACCATGGAAGAGACTGAGAAATCAATTTGGTCCCGCTGCACGAATGAACCTCCCTTAATATTTTCCAGATTGTGGGGACCTACCTCAACATTTGTTGTATTTGGTATGCCTAGATCATGAAGAAACGCGGCATAGATGAGAAAGGACAGTAACAACAACAGACATGTGAATAAAAAAGGGTGATGTTTGAGTTGATTCAGTTCATGATATAGTCCGGCGTCAGAGACTGCTCTTTTAGCTGAACCTGACATAAAGTCATTATATTCTTCATGAAGAACATGAAACTTTTTGTTGATTTCACCTCTTTCAGTAACTAGCAACTTTAATCTAGTGGTTAGATCCTCCTCCAAAGATTTCTTCAATTCTAATTCTTCTCTAATTTTACGGACTTCCTCCTTCAATCCATCAACTGCAGAATTTGCTTGTGCAAGATCTTCATTGGTTTGATTGTAGATGGAAGTTGGGTCCTTGCACTCTGATTCCTTTCCAGCGAGTGACAAGTTGAGATTTTCGATACTAATTTCCTTGTCCTTCATCTCTAAGCTGAGCTGGTTTATCCTTCTCTGGAGGATGTCAATTGCATCCTGCTTCGGCCCAACTTCAGCCTCAAGTGCCTTTTTATCTTCACCTGCTTGAGCAACGACACCCTGTAGATGATCTACCTGAGCTCTAATATCTCGTGTTAGTTTTTTCTCACTTTGAAGTTCTTGCTGTAATTCTGTTAATGAACTGCCAGCAGAGTCCAGTTGGTTCGACGCAGAGTCCGGGTCTTCTTTGGCCATTCCAATTTCCTCAATCTCTACTTCCCTTTTGCCTTGTAACCATCTCTTGAAGTTCTTTCCTGTAGTAGCCATAGCTGCTTCCTTTTCACTTAGTTTGCACTCTACCTGCATTTCACATGTTAGGAAGTATAAAGACCAGCGCATTTGAAAGCAGCTTTCAGACGAGTACTAAAATCCAATATGAAGCCCAACTTGGAAACCCTTACAGCAAGAGGTATTTATATATCTCACATCAAAGTTGTGCATAAAATCCTGGTACCATAAGTTTGTTATATGAGGACCAGATTAGGTCAACTACAATAGTCAATGGTCAACCAAAAAAAGAAAAGAAAAGAGAAGAAAATAAGCCAAACATCGGAAAACAAAAATATTTCAAACTAGGTTGTTTAAGATGATGTTATCTTACAATTGCAATTTTTCACATTGTTAGTAAGGAATTTCAGGTATTTTCTCTTCATTGGTTTTTTATTTTTTTTTTGTCTCATAAATAAATGACTCACAATCAAGCCATTAGCATTGTGAGTGTCATCCTCTTCCACTGGCTTTGGTCAAGCATTCCACTTTCACATGTCTTCTCTTTTAACTGTAATCATGTACCACATAAATGGAAAAATGACCAATGTTTTCCTCATCAACAATGTAAAATTACAACTATATACACCAACAATGTCCCATTGCTGGTCCAATCAAAGGTTTATTTCAATGAATGCGTCTCAAATGCACAAAATTCTGGGAATACTATGCATAGCCATCACAGATTCTTTCCTCCTTTTTTTCTTTTCTTCTTGTACTCTTTGTTAGTATTCTATTATCTTTTAATATAAGTTATTGTTACCGATCAAAAAAAATATGCCGACGTTAGTTACATCTGAGAAGAAAAGTTATTTAGGAAGCGAATGTTTTTCTTTCCTTCTGTGCTAATGCATGTAATGCACCAAGCAAGCCTAGGCCAATTATTCCAACTTCATTCAGTAAACCCACAATGGACTTGCTGGATCTTGTTGATTTAATTGCTGCAGCAATAAAGCTACCCATTTCAGAAGAGCACTTGACAGAAGTTTAGTTTGTTCTCGGTCTTTGAGGTTTTGGACAACCGAAAATCCTTTCCTATTGTCAAGAAATATGGTACTAGGGGCCATTTCTTTGCATGGAATTCAATTCCTAGGAATTCATAATAAAATGGGTTCACAGAAAGCATGATTAAATAGGTGAGAAGTGAATGCTATAACGAGGAGATGTTGATGGGACTCTAATCTTCCTGTTATTTAATATATTAGGGTGTTGGCTGGGTATTCATTTTTCATCTCCCATTAATTCATTTTCCATCAAAAGAGATATTATTTGCTAGCCATTTAGGGATTTCACTTTGTTTCTTTGAGTTCAATTTTCAACCACTTTTAGGAGTGCATTTCTCATAACTCCTAAAAATTCGATTCAATGAAAGAAAGGGGCTCTACTGGTTGAATTCCCAAAATTAGCAAAAAAATTATCAGATCCTAATGAACATCATAATACATTAATTGAGTTGCACATAAAACTAAGAAACCATGGTTGTGGCTCAGACATCAATTTCATCCTGCTGTAGGAATGAAACTCCCTGAATATTTTATGGGCTCCAGCCTTTGTTGTATCTGGTTTTCCCCGAGCAAGAAGAAACACAACATACACGCGTGGCCCTCAACAGCTCCCTGTTGGCTCCGCCCCTGTATCTATATTTGGACTCTTATTCTAAACCTAATTGAAAAGCAGCTCGCTAGATAGTGCTAAACCCAAACTTGGATTTACACATATATCTTAAGAGGTAAAAACCCAAAAAGAAAGGCTTGTATGACCTCTCTTCCTTCCAATGGCTTTTGGTTATCAGCATCACATCAACCCTTTGAGAGTAAACAGTAAAGAAAGCAACATATCATAAAGAACTAATGACTACCAAGACAAAGGAACATGATTCAGAGTGTACTATAGCCAACAATATTCTTGTAGTTATGTGGTAATCTTTTATAGATTGGATTTATTTATCCTCTACAAACCTATATTAATTGCAATCACCAAACAAATTTATTTATGTTACCAAATATACAATAAAGGAATGCTATATCTGTTGGAAAGTCTCACATCCCACGTTACCTAAGTCCTGAGTTGGACATGTCTTTATATACCTGTTTGGGCTATCTACCTATTAGATTAAACTTTTGGGTTGGTATATGGTTTCAGAGCGGGTTTCAATCATAGTTGTCAATTCCATTTCAGTCATCATTTTGGTCTACCATCCAAGATGTTATATTTCGGAAATCCGGAAAAACTTTTCGGAATAATAAAAAATATATACGACTGGAATTTTTTTTGCCCCATTCTATTTCCGCCGGAGGACCGGAACGAAAAATTCCAACCATTTCGACTTTTTTTTTTTTTTTTTGTGGAAAATGATGCTTAAAGGAGATGTTAGAAGTGTGGGAGATGAAAGCTAAAGCCCCAAAATTGTGAAAATGGGGAAAGAAATGGAAGAAAAAGGTTTTAAGGGTAGTCAGCCTATGTTTCAAAATCTTAGACAAGATCAATATTTTGACTAACAATCGAATCGACCGTATTTTGGAGATATTTAAGTGATATGGTATAATGGTACCAACACCGAGCCACCGCAAATTATTGCTGCGACATCGACTGCTATTAATACTGTATCAGCCGTTATTTTAAACCAATATATCTTAACTCGTAACTTATGAAGCTAATCTCCATGGTGTCTATTTACTTTGCCTGCCATATTAATGTGTTCTTCAAGTCCCTTCCTAGTCCCTGATTTTAAGGCTATGGATCTATAATATATTAGTATCACCAATCCTTATACATTTGGAGACTTGTTTCACCATCTCCCCTAATCATTTTTATTTTCCTTAGAGAAGACAATAAACTTTATTATTGAAATCCCCCTTACCATTTTTCAGCATACCTTCATCGCTCAATGCCCTGACAGACTTCTTTCCATTCAAAAAGTCTACATGGACATGGGGATATCATGACTGATATCATAGGGTTAGTCCATGGACTAACTCAATGAGTTAATCCGTGTAGCATAACTGCTTTCCATTCCCTTTTAAATCCGTAAAGGTAATGCCTCAAAACTCATTTTCTAATAAGCCCCGATCATATAGGAATGATTTCAATTTTCCCATCACTAAACCTAAAATGGAAATCACTTTCCCCACACAATTCATGTTTTACATTCCTTTCACAATATAAACTATCACCACTATCAATAATTGAGGTGGCATTTGTGAAGCATGGATGGTGACTTATCAAAATTAGAGGCAAGAAACTATACCATACCTCATGTGCCCTATTATCTCATCCCAAAGGCCAAAACCATACTAAACCTGGAGCAAAATCTACATTGTGGGAAGTTCCTTTCAACTAGAGATGTAATCAAATACTTCGTTCAATCAAAGGTATGACTGACAGCATGTTACTGCTACATAAACAGTAGAATACAAACTATATAACAGAACAAGGATTAGAACTAGTTGAATTCTCATACCTTCTACTTGAGATGCCTCTTCTATGATGTAGAATTGTGCAACAATTACACATTCACCACGACAGAGAAAATTAGAATTTCATTGATTGAATAATAACACGAGCAAGAGAAAACAGAATACAACCCTTACTTATAGAAGAGGGAATGGTTGGTCATCCCCATTGGGCTTGGTCAAGCAGCCATATTCTTGCAAATTTGGACTCAATAGAGATACTAGTTTTCTAGTTAAAGAAAGGCACATATCATGATTCTTTTCTAGTTTTCTAGCTGTACTTTGGAAAGTCTTCAAGATAAGTATGGTACAAATTAGAAAGGGAATAAAACATTCTTTACTAAACTTGCTACTACGGCATTCTCTATGCATATCATGATTCTTTGCTAGCTTGATTCCTGACTTGAGCCTGTTGGGCCTGAGGCCCAATGGAACCATGGGCTGGCCTAGTCGGGTTTTGGGCTTGGTCATGGGCATGGGCCCGCATCATCTTACTTCTACTGCAACCTCCACCTAAATCACTTCCCCCAAAGTCAGACTAACTGAAAATTGAGAACGTTTTATTATGTGATTCTGCATTGAAACCAACCCCACAAATATATCTCATAATGCACAGAAGTATGAACTAAAAGAAAAATTGTTCTCAACTTCAAATGTGCAGAGTCTCGTACACAAGATTAAGCTCAATAAAAAGAAAAGGAAAAAAAAATCATTCTCTCTATAAGAAAAAGTTTTTTTTTTTTTTTCTAATGGAGGGTTTCCAACTCTTTGCGCAGGACTATTCCCTTTGGGCCCAGAGATGTCGGGATAAAACCCCTGTGGTCCCTAGGTGGTAGCACAAGTGGACTCAACCTTCGGTTCATGAAGGGGGGAATCAGGGTCAATACTAATACTATAGATCCGAAAGAGGAAGAACCGTGGTCTTGACCACTTGGCAAGCCTCAACAAGAAAGTTAGAAGACATTAAAGTTAGTAATCAAAGAATCAATTCGAGAATCATTTCCCACCTTCCCAGATGAGAAAGAAAAAGATATTAGAAAGAAAACAGGAAATAAAGACAACCCAACTGAACTTTCATCAATCAAGCCTTCAAAAGCTCTTGCTCTGGAGAATTGCAGAAAGGGGAGAGCTGAAAAACCCATGGCTTTCCTTTCCCGAAAATTCTGTCGTTTGGATTCGCAGCTGACATAAAAGCCATGACAGCCATCATCTTTTTCTTGCCAGATGCATTACGAGATAGAAGGGGAAGAGATTGGCAAAAGGGACATTTAGGAATGAAACAAGTTCCCAATAAAAATCTCATTCTCTTCTTCTTTCCGCACACACTTTGCAAGCGCTTTGCTTCTAGCTCCAGCAGCCCCCCGTTCCGTTCCCGTTGGCGGTACTATTAGCTACTGATCACCCCACCAAATGACAAAGTTCTACTCGTGCACTTGTCGTGGACTAAAATGCTGTAAGCGTGAGAAATCACAATATTAATAATCATGAAAACCTTATACCAACTATTTTAATACAGCTTCGTTAAAATTATAAAACACGATATATTACTTTCTTAACACAAAAGGAAGAAAATTGTAAAAATATAATATGCGATTTCACACAATCAAAAATATATTTTAGACCATAAAAAAAGCTCTGAATTATATGTGGAGAATTATCTCAACTTTCATCATATTGCGTGGTTATCTATAACTTGAGGTTTTGTCGAGGCAAAACCCCTTCTTCCTCCTTTTAAATATCGCATTTATATGCCTTGTTCTATTCCACGTCTACCTACAAAATAGTGTGTTGTAGGCCTTAAGAGTAATTGCAATTTCTAGTTGTAGCACACCATGTCATTGGGGAAATGCTTTTCTGCAAGCAGATCACATACTTCTCATATGCATTCCATTCCACCCGTGGGGCTTGCATAGATGCACTTGTTCCTTGTAGGGTTTTTTTTTTTTTCTCTCTCTCTTTTGGCTAAGTTAGGTTACTTTCAATTGGAAGACCAGGGACCAATTAATCTATGGAGATGTGTGTGATTGCCAAGATGCTAACACCACTCAACCACAATTATAATAAAATGACCAAAACAATGTTTTTGTAAAGGCTTCCAAGTTCCAATTCTAAAATCTCATAAGATAGGCATCAAAATGGGTAGGGGGATGTGGATTGGACAAAACAAACAGTATCTCCCTATTTTTACGAAGTAAGGGATCCAGACTCTAAACTTTAGGGCCCTTAAATACATAATTGCAATCATTGTATTACACCTCTTAATGGATAGGTGTGTTCAGGGGCCCCAATGGACCATGTTGCCTGGCCTGAGCCTGACCCCCGAATCGATGGCCGCACATTTATCAAGTAAGAGCTAAATTAAAGAGTGAAGGAGGAGAGACCCCCGAGGGAGGGACCACACTCAGCGTTTAAGTCACTTCAGGAGTCTAAATCTCATTGTCCATCGAGTGTGACGCCTCTCACCCCGAATAAGCCTTTGGCGATATTACCACACCTTTTTGAAGAGTGAGGTCCCCAAGAAGGGTACCCACACTTCAGCAATTGTGTACACCGTGCACCTCACACCTCGAATATATAGCCCTATAGAGACCTCCCGGGGAGGAGTGAATTTATTGTGACTGATCAAGACATCCTAATCCACTGCTAACTTATATATCTCCCCTTCATGGTCATACATTCAAGTGGACCCACAAGAAGTGAATTCAAGAAAGAACTCAAGGACATTGTTTACCATGATTTACAGGGGTGCTCACAGGACAGACCAGCTCAGGGGCCTACCTGGCCTTGGCCAGTTTTAGGCCAAGTTGGGTCCTGCTTTTAGCACTTGGGCCAAGCATGAATCTAAAATGTGGACCCTTTAATATTTGTGCCAGGCTTGGATTAAGTGATAGAAAGACGGAAGCGCAGTGTGACCCAAATAACTGGGTTCATGTAATTGTGCGGCTACTTTTCCAAAACAAGTGATCGAAAGGCCAAACGAGTTATAGAAAGCCCGATTCAGCCCGGCCTGATTGACTAAAAGAATACATTTATTCAAAAATTGTAATAATCTAATTTACAACTTCAAAATAATAATAATACAATCGTCCATGATCACGACAGCATATGCATCATGTCCAGAACACTCGAGCTACAAATTAATGCACCAAAGCAAAGCAACATAAAACTTACACTAAAAACCAATAACAAGTTCAAGAATATTTCGCTGTCAAAATTTACACACAAGTGTTGAAAAATTTACTATGGATTCAAAACACCTTTGTGATAGTGATTACCCAAATGTCCATGGCCAGATGAAAACAGTAATCACGGTTGCATCAAAGTCATCTTCACCCAAATCAGAATACTGCTTTCAATTGGTTGGATTCATTTAATTGCAGCTGATGATGTCAGCCCAACTGTGAATTTGTGTTGAGAAACGCTTGACATGGCATAGGATTGTCTAGAGATTTATTAGATGCCTGCGCCCACTTCCCAGTATCAGGGTTTAATCACTGTACAAAATTGATTAAATTTATGAAACACTTCCTCACCAAGAAAAGACTTTGATGTGTGTCCCTAACCCTCTGAACTAGCAGCCCAGGGCCTTTTAAACTTTGCTTTTTGTTAAGTAATTGTTTGTACAGTTTTCAATCACCAGCAACTCTTTGATGGTATCAGAACCAACACGTCCCGAAACCAATTAGGCCCATCTAATCCCTATTCAAGCAGATAAGAAAAAACACCTGCCTACAGTTCACATGTCTCATGGGTTTGCACCAAAACCATGTGAATGGACTAGACCTTAAGGCCTTCTTTCTTTAATGGAATTTCTGCGAGGAATTTCTGAAGATGATGTGACATGCTGTCCCCTGAAATTTCTAAATTCTATATTTCTTCACTGGCATTTCTATATTCCAGCCACATGAAATGTCTCTTTTGACATTTAGGAATCCAGGAATTCCATTCCCTTTGCATTTTGGTGAAATTCCTGGATGCTCAAGCCAAAAGAGCATCCAGGAGTTCCACTATGTCTAGGAATTTAGAAATTCCTCGGACAAGAATTCCAGCAAAGAAACAGGGACTATACACCTCATGCTAATGGACTAGACTTGTGGGCCTCGTATGATCGGGTTAGGATGATTGGATGAAGCCGATTTTTGTACACAAGAGGGCTCCACCATTATATCTTTAAATCCTCCCTCTCAAGGTGGGCCCCACAGCACAGGTGAGCATGGAAAGCTTCATGCGTGCCATGCGCACAGGATCACTACTGCTTTTATAGGAAATGTATCTTTCACATTATCTATTTCCAAATCCTTTTGAACTTAATGTTTTATTAAACTAATATAATCTTTTTTTTTCTTGATTTTAATCCCCACAAATCAGTTTAATTGACCATATAGTAAATATCTCATGCACACAATTTCCTTCCCCACTGCTGATGTATGATTGTATAATATGTACATTTTCCTTAGAAGACGTTTGGATGCAGAGAAAATAGGAAGAGACAATTTTCTCCATCTCTATTTCCTCAGATTGTTTTCCCTCATCACCCATGGGCCATGGCCTAAACCAAACCCCCCCTTGAGGTAAGATGTGCAATCTGGATGCTCTTTCCCTGTTTACCTTGTCTTCTTTCTGATCATTAAACCAAATCTAAGCCATATCTTTCATTCAACAAGTAACTCCATAACATGAATGAATGTTCTTTCTTCCATGATCTAGATTTCATGGGAAATTTCAAAGAATTTTCAGAAGTTTTACACTTTAAGAACAGAAAAAATTGCAGCAACTTAGAATCTTAACTGAAATAAGAAGAATAACAAATGATCAGAAAGAAGACAAATCTCTCATTGAGAAGTTTCTGGTCTGGGCACTCACCTTCTCCCCCTCCCACTCCTAGGTTCTCTCCTCAATTTCTCTATTTCTGCTTTTGCTGATGCTAATTCCACCTGGAGCCCTTCACTCCTCTTTTCCAATTTCTCCATTTCCACATGAACAACTGTAAGACTTTTGTGAGCAGCTTCTAAATTTTCCCGTACTTCTTTTGCAAAATCCCTCTCCTCAGCTAGGGACGTAGCAAGCATGGCCTTCTCGGATTCAAGATTGGCACACTTTGAATTAGCCATCTCTAGTTCTCTTGACAGAGTCAACGCTTTCCTATTCATCTCCTCAAGAGATTTGGCAGCCTCTTGCAAGTCTCTTTCAAGTTTACCTCTTGCATCCTTATCCTCAGAGGTATGTTTCCTCAATTCCGCTACTTTCTTGTTCAAAGAAGCAACAAGCTTTTTCTCTTCTTTCAAATCATTCGCCGTCCTTTCTGATTTCTTATTGACCTCCAATAGGTCCTTCTTCAAGTCCTCGCAAGCTTCCATCACATCTTTCATTTTATCAGTCATCAAAAGCAGTTCTTGTTTAGTCTTCATTAGAGCTTCCTTGATTGAAACAAGTTCATCTGACCGTTGTTTCAATCTCAACTTCACCTCATCCAGATTTTGATTCAGAGATTTCTGTACTTCCTCAGACTCGGCTTGAATTCGTGAAACCTCAGATGTTAGCGCTTCACATGACATTTTAGACTGATTTAGTTGTTTCAACAAATCAGCAGCTTCAAGTCTAGATTCTTCCAGAGTTTCTCGGGTGATTTGAAGCTCACCCCTCAAGTTATTCACAATGTTTGCTTCCTTCTCCATCATAGTCCTTAAATTGTCCCTTTCACCCGTTAATCCTGCAATCAATGATTCATTGTTTCTTGCTTCATTCGAATAACTCTCCAGCTTTCCTTTGAGTTGATTCAGTTCATGGTCTTTGTCTGACAATAGTTTGGCATCAGAGGCTGCTCTCCTAGCTGAAGCTGACTTCAAATTATCATATTCTTCATGAAGAACATGAAACATTTTGTCGATTTCATCTTTTTCTGTAACTAGCAACATTAATCTAGCGTTTAGATCTTTCTCCGAAGACTTCTTCAATTCTAATTCTTTCCTAACTTTACGAATTTCCTCTTTCAGATCTTCAACTGCAGAATTTGCCTGTGCAAGATCTCGTTTGGTTTGATGGTAGATAGAAGTTAGGCTCCTGAACTCTGATTCCTTTCCAGCAAGTGACAAGTTCAGATTTTTTATACTAATTTCCTTCTTGTTTATGTCTAAGCTAAGCTGGTCAATTCTTCGCTGAAGGATGTCAACTGCACCCTGTTTTTCCCTAATAAGTGCCTTTTTATCTTCACCTTCTTTAGCAATGACACCTTTAAGATGATCTATTTCTTCTCTAAGACTTTGTGCTAGTGTTTTCTCACTTTGAAAATCTTGTTGTAATCCTGTTAATGCTCTGTTAGCAGATGCCAGTTGGTCCGACAAATTGTCCCGTTCTTCTTTGACCTTCCTGATTTCCTCCATCCTTTCAGCCACAGTTGCTTCCTTTTCATTCAGTTTGATCCTCATCTGCATTTCACATGATAGAAGTATAAAAAAGACCAGCCTTTTGAAATCAGCTTTCAGATGAGTACTACAATCCCATATGAAGCCCAACTTGGAAAGCATGAAAACATGAGCGACTGTATGGCTCTCACATTGGGGATATGCATAAAATCCTTTGACCATAAGTTTGTCATATGGGGCCCAAGATTAGATCATCCAGACTGTGACATGATGGAACACACTTTGGATGGAACATACACAACAACTTCCCAAGAGGACTATCCTACCTCTTCCATGGACATCCTGTGAATGAAGGCTGAGTAAGAATAAAAAAAAAAAAAAAGCCAAACATTGGAAACAAGGATATTCCAAAATTGGTTATTTTTGGAGAAAATGTTGTTAGCTTACAATTGTAATTTCACTTTGTTAATAAGGGTAGTTTAGGCATTACCCTTCATTATCTTTTGAGAGTGAATGTACATAAATGGATCACTGGAGTGTTAAACAATTGAAGCCGGCCATTAGCAATGAGAATGTTATCCCCATCCATGGCTTTGGCCAAGCTATCTACTGTCATATCGTCTTCTCTTCTTAAGTGTGATTATGTACAATAAAGGGAAAACAACCTAGATTACCCTTATTTAACAAAAAAAAAAAAAAAAAACTACACAACTATATACCCTAATAGATGTATCCATGGCGGTTCAATAAAAAACCGGTTCAACAGATGCGCCTCACATGTACAAACTGGAGATCTGGGAATACTATGCACATCCATAGTAGCATATGCCAACATTGTTATCTCTGAGAAGAAAAATTATCAAGGAAGAAAGGTGGTTACCGATTCAATAGTTGAATTAAGTGATGCTTTTTCCTTCTGCACTAATGCAAACAATGCTCCAAGCACACCTACCCCAATTATTCCAACTCCATTCAAGAAGCCCAAAAATGGATTTGCTGGAGCTCGTTTTTGACGTACTTGCTGTGGCAATAAAGCTAACCATTTCAGAAGTTTCACATGGCAGAAATTTAATCTGTTTTGAGTCTTTGCAGCTTGGGCCCCAAGAAAATCCTTTCCTATTGTCAAGACATTTGGTAGTAAGGATTAAATTCCCAACATCAAGAAAATAAATTTCTTAGTTCCTCAAGCAGCAAGGACCGAAACAAAAGGACCGAACAATCTTAATGATCGTTAAAACATATTAATTCGGTTACACATGGAGCAGGAAACCATGGTAGAGGTTCAGACATTAATTTAGTCCTGCCGCAGAAATGAACCTCCCTGAATATTTTCCAGATTGTGTGGACCTACCTCCGCCTTTGCTATCTTTGGATTGCCTGGATCATGAAGAAACATGACATGGATGAGAAAGGATAGTAACAACAGAATGGTGAATAAAAAATATTGACGTTTGTCCATCAAAATAGCATTAACAAATAAAAAATTTACAAATGAAAGATTTCTATATGCACTGATGATAATAACCCAGAGAGGTTGAAGGTCAACTTGCTGATTGGCAGTGTTCATAACCTAAGCTGCAGAATAGCAGACTGATACTTCATTTCTCATCAAACAGATAATAGCAAACAGATTGTCATGCTTAGTGAATTCTGGGTTGACTGTCTAATGCACCGGATTTGGAGAGTCAACTTGCTAAACCCCTTACTGTGGAAGTAAATGACTGTCTGGATTACAAGAAAAGTTGAGGTAATCAGATGATGTAGGCGAGAGAAACAAATAATGAAAAAAAAAAAACTAGGAATCGTGTACAATGGAAATTCACATGGGTGCTAGCTTTGATCCAAATGCTACATTAGTCCACCTTGGAGCAATCAGCCTTAGTAGACTAACAAATTGGTGAGGAAGGAAGTATCAGTGGGGGGCTTAGCATATAAAGAACCTCTCACAGATCTTTCTTTCTTTCTCTTTTTTCAAGGGGAGGGGGTGAGGTGAACAGGCTTACAGTCTGCATCTGTCCACTGTTGGCTCCACCATTGTATCTATGATTGTAATCTTATATGAACCTAATTGCAAGGTTAGGTCATATAATGCTATGCCCCAGCTAGGATGCACATCTATACCTTAAGAGCAAAAACACCCAAAACTATAGTTTAGAAATATCTTGAACCTGCCCTCTGCTCAATATGCCTGTAAGATAATAGTTCCTATAGCTAATTCACTCCTAAACACCCCTTCCTTAGAGAGAACATTGACCTCCAGTCCAAATTATTTCATATAGCTAATTCACTCCTAACCACCCCTTCCTTAGAGAGGGCATTGACCTCCAATCCAAATTACATTCTCTTGGGATTGTGTACCCCCACCTCCATCGAAGGCACCACCTTCCTGATCTCATTACTTGTGAGGCTAATCTCCATGGTGCCTTTGATTTAGCATTCGCACACATCAACATCTTCATTCTTTCTTTTTTATTTTTAACAATTTTAGTCCCTCATTTATGGCTATGTAATCTGCTTTATTGTTATCTCTAGTCCCGCAGGTTTGGAGAATTGTTCCACCATCTCCCTCTTATCATTTTCTTTTATAACAATGAACTTTATTGAAATCTCTCTTGACCTAGATTTCTACATTGCGCTTCCATTATGTTGAGTTCCCACTTGCAGATCTTGGTTGCTGCCTTCTAAACCTCATCGACTCTGCATAAATTGCCCTTCAATAACTTCATGCCATTTCTTCTAAATTTGTAAAAATGACACCTCAAAATGCTTTCACTAATAAGCCCCAATTGAATAGAAATGATTTCAATTTCGCCTTCATTAAGCCTAATGGAAAACACTTTCCAGGAAAATCTTTCCATTTCTTTCCTTTCACATACTAGAAGCATTACCACTATCAATAATCGAGGACGCATTCGCACAGATGTATCACATTTAAAAGGCAAGAAACTATATTCTATACCTCATGCGCCCTATTTGGTGATCCCATCACAAAATTATACTAAAGTTGCAGTGACTTCTATATTATGGGAAGTTCTTTACCAACTAGAGGCCATATGAATGAGAGTACTCTAAACCAAAATAGTCATCGAGGCAACTCAAATACCAAGTTCAGTTAATAGTGTGGCTGAAAGCATGCGGTCATACTCGTAGCACTGATTAAATGGTAATCTAAGCATATTGTAAAGAAAGGAAGGTAGAATAAAAACTCTATAGCAAAACTTGGATTAAAACCGAGTTGTAGTCTCATACCTTCTTAAAGGAAGGTAGAATACAAACTATATAGCAAAACATACATTAAAACCTAGTAGTAGTCTTGTACCTTCTACCTAAAATGCCTCTTGTGATGCAAGACCAGGCAACTATGGGCTCTACCAATCCGCTGGATTCAATTCATATGGTCAATTCCCAAGCCTAAGCTTGAAAAGATCTAGGATTCAGAACCCAAGATCAAGCATAATCTTAGGACATCACAATTTGGGCTGTTCAACTGGCCCTACTACTACTTCGGATTCTATAGAGATACTCGTTTTCTTGTTAAAGATGAGTACAAATATGATTTTTTGCTAACTTGATCCCTTACTTAACTAAGACGTATACTTCATAATCTCTTCAAGATTGGTCTTGAATATATTAGAATCAAGACAAAGCATTCTTTATTAATCGGCCACAAGGCATATCTCCTTCATGGGAAATACCAGAACTGTACTTTGGTGTTTATATTAAAAGGAAGAAAAAGCTAGCAGTGAGGCAAGTGGCATGCCTAGAATAATAATAATAATAACTTTCTACTACATGGGGCACCCTAGTCTTTCTAATTTGGATTCTCCAGAGAAACAAGTTTTACAATTAAAGAAAAATACAAATCATGATTCTTTACTTCACAAAGAGTCTTATACTCTAGAGTTTATAGACTCTTCAGGGCTCCTAATTTTTTTTCTTTCTAATGTTATCTTCATTAAGCAAGAGCAGACACAGCAGAAAGCATGGACAACCAACAAGGACTAAGAATTAGCATGACAGATGCCCTACTTCTTGAACTGTCAGAAAGTTCTCCTATTAATTCAAAAGAAGATAAGCTGCCATGTGGGCCCCACATGTCTGAAGAGACATGCAAAAATTTGCAAATTAACCCTATGATTTTCATGGGGATATCTTGTGATATGACATGATATCCCCATGGATATCATACAGTTAGTCCATGGACTAACTCAGTGAGTTAGTCCATTTAGACTTTTTGAATTAAAAATCATCGGTTCCACACCAATAAACAGGCAGAAGTAGGACCTAGAAGGTTGTGGATCTTTCCATTGCCAAGATGGGTCTTCGGCCAGTTGGGCTTGAGGCCCAATGGATCCACAGTCTGGGCCAGTGGTCCGTGGGATCCGCCTGAGTCTGGCCTGCTTCATTTGGCTTCCATGCAGCCTCTCAATTAACCACCCAAAACATAGTCCACTTGAAAATACGTGTCCCACATTAAAAGCATTTCGAATGGCATCGGATCCTTTATTAAGGGGAAAGCTAAGTCTGTGGAGCCCATTGACCCTTTGAGAAAAGGGGGGATTTGGTATTTTGCCAGGCACAAAAAGATCAATTTTTCAAGCATTAGATAGCACATACCAAAATTTTGCTTTAATAGTAGTTGGTCTGATTGACCAC
The DNA here is from genome assembly GCA_012931725.1 of Litsea cubeba. Lineage (NCBI taxonomy): Eukaryota > Viridiplantae > Streptophyta > Magnoliopsida > Laurales > Lauraceae > Litsea > Litsea cubeba. The sequence continues at coordinate 28,816,647 of CM022945.1, read as the reverse complement.
TGTCACTTGATAACGGACTTAAGACAAGTGATTTTAATGAGTCCGGATCACCTATCGCTTCTAAATTTAAATCAGATGAAAGAGAATCACCTAAATTCTTAGATGATGTGTTCTTGGTCCACTCACATGTATAACAAATGCGATACGTGATCCAGACTCATGATATGATTAATTATACATAAGGTTATGTTAGTTATGATATCATTTGTCACTGCCCAATGTTAAGGTGGGATCAACTCATACGTATAAAAAAATTTGTGGATACTTCATTAGAGGGAATAGCATTTATCTTGAACGGACCAGATTATCATTAGGTGGGCCTCACAGTGGAATTCTATAAATCCCATTAACATAAAGACTCTGGGAAACGCCTAACTTGGCTTCAAGATGAAGTGAAGTCATTGCAAGAAGAAGATCCTAGAAAAGAAGAAGAAGAAGAACATCTCACAGATCATTCTCTATATAAGAAACTCTTTCACACATTGAAAGAAAGAAGGAGATAAAAAGAAGCAGCAGCAGCAGCAGCAACCAAACCCAACTCATTAACTCAACAGACAAGCAAGCTCCTAACTAGAATCAGTTAGAACCATTTACTTCTTTCTCAGAAAAGAATGAAGAAGATGTTAGAAAGAAAAGAAGAGCTAAGGACAACCCAACTGACCTTTCATTAAGTCTTCAACAGCTCTTGCTTTGGATTGCAGAATGGGGAAAACTGATAGACCCACAAGCAGAAAGGCCCTCCTTTTCATGAAATTGGTGTCATTTGGATTCTCAGGCTGCATAGAAACCATGATAGCCATCTTCTTCCTGCCATGTTTTCTTTGGGATGTAGTCTGAAATGAAGGAGGAAGAGAACGGAGAAATGGAGATTGAGAAATGGTGGAACTTCCCAATAAAGACCCCATTTTTCTTTTGCTTCTGCAAACACTTCAGAACAACCTCTCTGAGTACCTCTGCCTACCTTTAGCCGTGCTGGTTTTCCTTTTTCCACTTTACTGTGTCCTTTTGGCCCTTGTTGTTGTCCCAAATTACGAAGGAGCACTCTATGGTCCCACGGGTCACGGCTCAAAGCCATTGATCCAACCTGGCCCAAACTCGATCCAGCCAATGGACATCTTGTTCCCCGCCGACCCGAAGAATAAATCAAATGATCTAAAACATTGAAATTTAATTGTATGAAAACTTGTGATACCCCATATCTTTAGGAATCGAGTATTGAGTCCACTTGTGCTACCATCTGAGAGTCATATGGATTTTACCTAGTTTTTTTCTGAATCGAAAGGAATTAGTACAACACAAACGATTTGAAAATCTCTATTTGCCCAAAAAAAAAAGAATTTATTTTAAAATTCAACAACTTACCACTATTCAAAATAGTATTAAAGATAGTCAAAACACTCATACTTAAGCCGTGTTGCACCTAAATTTCATCTCATTCCCAGAGATTGGTCCCTGCTCTTCAAATTTAAAGGTGGGCAAAAGATAAAAAAAATTGTGGGTGGATAATTTGGCTTGAGCTCTATTTGTTTGTTGAAACCCAAAAGGGTGAGCTGTCATTTTATAGAGAAACAAGGGCTTGCTTGGAATTGAGTAGCATTTATGATCCATCGGCTCCCACCACGCCAGCAACATCATTGCACTTTTTCGTGCTCAAATTTTATCCCGAACGTGTGAATGTGGAGTGGACACATCTGCTTATCTTAATCTATCTTTCTGAAATGCAGTGATCGGATCTTCTCAATAGCCGGCCGATTAATGAATCGGATCTAGAGGTGCACATGGGCTAGGACAGTCCGAGCCCAATCCAAAGTCATCTCGCTTTGGACCGAGCTTAGATTAAGTGATAAAAGGCCCAAATCTGACCTATCCAGCTTATATAAGGAATGCATGTAATTTTAAAAAGAGCTGAATCGTGCAATAGTTAAAAGAGGATGGACCATGTAGTCAACCTTATACAATCATTTCGGTCGTACCATGAACCATGAACCGTAAATATATTGAACACAATAACATAATTATATTAAATAAATATGTCAAATATAAAAATAATTTTTTATTATTTTCTTTAATTTTTTAATGAATTTAAACTTGGTCATATAGCATTGGCTTTAAACGGTTAGACTTGATCCAAGATATCTTAGATCCATGTAAAACTAAAATCTACAATCATACCCCACAATTTTAAACGAACTCACTCAAGTCTGGACACGCATGAGAGAAATATACACCGACTCTTTGCAGGATAGGAATACGTGATGAGCAAAAGAGGAATTTGAATCTTTCTGCTTGCTTGAGTTACATGCCTCTTGCTTTTGCTTTTGCATTGGAATTTGGAAGGCTTCATCTTTTTCCTAGAAGAATGCAAGACCAACAAAAAGGAAAATTAATGAGAACCCTGTAAAGGTTGGGGCTTTAGAGCCTTTTAAGTAAGATCTTCTTAGTGGCATATTGAAAACGAAAGGAGAGGCTAATAGTGGGCACTGCAGTCCACTTGGGAAAAGAAAAGATCTTCCTCCTATCCCACAACTCAAAGGTCACTGTACATTAAATACCTATCTTCTATCAGAAGAAGAGAAGAAAAGGAGGGAGGGGATATCAGGATCAGCAAAGGCCATTGGGTTCAGGTCATGGTGCCAATCAATTATCTGTCTGTACGAAGAAATGGAGAAATAAATAAATAAGGATTGGCATCGACAGTTAGTTTCTAAGGGCCATTGGCTTCATGGTGCTAACTTTCTCAGGGTCATTGTGTGCGTGAGCGCGCATGTGGGCGCGTCACAGGTTTGCGCGGTTGCATGTGTGGGTGCGTGCATGTCATGCACCAGGCTGACCCAAGCCCAATCCGGGACCAGCCTGCTTTGGGATGGGTTTGGGCCATAGGTTTTTATACTTGGGCTGGGCTCAAACACTTTATTTAGGTCTATTTAATAGATGGGCCGAGCCTGGGTTCAATGGTAAAGAGCCCGAAGCCCAGCCCAGCCCGAACATTAAATTACTAATTGAGAGTGATGGAAAGGGAACTCCAGCTGCTCAGCACCATCTCACACATGCATGAGTGGTGCCACCACTTGAGCTACAACTTGAAACCACAGAAATAAGCCCTTTTTATTTTTTTAAAGGAAATTCTAGTTGGGCTAGGACTCAACTCATTTTCAGATGGGCCGGCCACTTAAGGCCCGGTTCTGGAAGTGATTCTCTGGAGTAAATAGTACTTCATGAGAAGCCTGGCCAAGTATGTCTTTTGATATTTGACATGAACCATTTATTTGTTACGCATTGAATGATTGAATCCCACAAGTCTCTGTTTAGACATTTATTTTGGGAAAACATCTTGCTCCTTGCCTTTTGTAAAGACAAATTATTATACCACCTTAAATAAAGGAACAATAGTTCTTTAGACACGCTTTACATGTATATTTTCTGAAGCTGATCTTCTCTTTTGTAAACTGAAGACCAACATCTACTTGAACTTTTCTTTTCTTTTAGATCGAGCGGTGTGACCATAGGAGACTCCACCTTATATCACAGCCCAAATTGAACACCAACTCCAAAACGTTTCTAAAAAATAAAAAATATATATCAATTACTTTAATTCATGCGTATATCCAGATAATATTTTTTGTTTAATCCATACATACATACATACTCTAGTACACAGGGTATGATCGAGTCGCACACAAGATAGAATCGAGTGGAATCACTCCAAGAGATTGCCTTGTTCTTCATTCATCTTTCTTTAAGAGAAATCTAATTAAATAGCTTGGATGATCTCTCGCTTCACCATTCTTTCAATTAGCAGATTTAGTATTAGACACTCATCAAAATAATATCTAAACAGAGACATATTCCAAGGCTGCACCAATGACTTTTTTTATTTAAATCAGTACACAATCCAAGTGTAAGACAAAACTATAGAATGTAGAAAGATAATGTGGCCAAAGTGGTCTTAGGAATGGAATAGAATCTAATGAAACAGTAATCTATTTTTCATATTGGTACATATGCATGTGAAGTAAAAAGGTCATGTGACACGGCGCAAAAAGAAGAGCCTTATGGGACGCAAATATTGCTATGTTAGAAGAGCTTCCAAAGATCAATGTGCTAGTTTCTCGAGAAATAATTGAATGGAATAAAATAAAATATCCAGTTTTTTAAAATATTTTATTCCTCTCAGGTTCTTATGGTGAGAATCTTATGAGAAAATGAATTGGTTTTAGACAATTAAAATAACCATAAACACAAAAAAAAATAAAATATTAAATAATGGGAATGTTCATATGCATATTTCCCTCACCATAGGGGGTGAGGGACACTCTCCTTTTTATACATGAAAAGTACATTTTGTACCCTCACCTATGTACTTGAAAAGTACAATTTGTACTTAAAAATTTTCAAAAAGAAAAGTGTTCCTCACGCTATGGTGAGGGAAATATGCATATGAATGTTCCCCATTAAATAATGCTAAAAACTATTTTTTTATAGATTTTTCCATTTTTTTCTGATTTTTGGTTTGATATCATTATGATTTCCTTGCAGCCGTTTTATGTGATATTTTTGATATCTTTCAAGACATTTGTGACAATGTGATGAAACCAGCCGTTTGAGTGGTAATTTCTTGAAATACTAGAATAACTTTGTATGATTTTGGGGAAAATAGAAAAAGTAAGAAAATCTGTAAAAACAATTATGAAGTTACTTTATATTTACATCTTATTTTAACTATTAAAATGCATTTATTTTCTGAAATATGTTTTCGATAATATTTTGAAAACCCAGTAAATTTGTAAATATCTCAACATATTTCTGGACAATAATTTCTTGAGATTAATACTATAACAATGGTCACCAACTGAAGATATGACCATTATAGGAAAACATTGGCAATAGTTGTCATATGCCAGAGTATTACCATTCAAAAAAAATTAAAAAAAAAAAAAGAAATACGACAGAGTGTTATCGTATAGAAGTGAATACCCATCTTCTGAATTACAAGCAAAGGAGTTGGAAGTGGAAAACCCAAAACAGTATCCAATAAAGCTATGGAAATTATATAAGCATTTACAAATATTTCAATTCTAAGAATGCTACCAAACATAATAATTCCAGTGATTTTGCTCTTTTTGGAACCATACCAATAGAATGTTGGCAGGCAAGTTTTGTCGACCTCACACTTGATATAAGCTCATTCTCAGCACAGTTCATTCTGAGAATAGAAAATCTTCTCAGCTGAAGACTGATGCCAAACGGGCCCTTAGATGTAGGAATTTTTGCTCTAACCTCGGCTGTTGGAGAGAATTCCTTGTCCTCGTAGATGATCCCAGTTCTTGTCACCTAGACACCTAGTCATGGTGACAAGAAGCTGAAATTTATCAGTTCCCCTATTTCTATGCAGATGACTTCTGTTATAATCAACACCTTAGATTGAATTGGCCCTTGCCCAAACTGTTGTTCATTTCTTTTTGCCCAAACTTCATTTCAAATGTCGTGACACGCGTCGATAGACTAATCGATCTTCATTTCGATTAGAGTAAGCTACACCTATGAATTCATCAATGGATAAAAGTCCAGACTAACTATTGAGCCAAACTCCTGGATTTATCACAATGATCAACCTGTGTTTATCATCCCCAGTAGATCGAGTCAAATCTGGGCGATGCATATTCATAGAGAGAAACCGACCTCGTGGGCCATCGTCAACAGCTTCATGGAAACTCACGTCCAGACTTGAACAGTCTCGTTTCTCATTAAACAAAACACCTCTTTGAGAATTATACCAGATAATACGAACCACGGATGATTAAAATGGTCATTTAAAACTGTAATTTTTGGCCACCTCGTAGTATTGATTTGAGATTGTAAGAATTTTAAGAAATATATTAAAAGTCCTTTTTTAATCTACTAGAATGGATGCTAGTCAAATAATCAATATAAAAGAAACAAAACAAAGCAAATTAATAAATCTACTAATCACATTCCATAAGAAGCCAGACACAATCTTTTACGTGGAAACCCTATCCAGTGAGAAAAACCACGATTTGAAATCAAACACTATTGTTCTTGCACAACTTTTCATGTTGCCACGACTTTCGCGCCGCGCACCACTCCCAATACTTGACCAAGCAACACCTTTAGAATCAAGATGATCAAATCTTCTAATGAAGCAGCAAACCTTTTATAGCAACTTTTCAGCACAAACTCTCAATAATGACTCTAGAGAATAAGGAATCTCTTTTAGGGTTTTCTCACCTCAGAACAAAGAAAGTAAACTTCTTGTCTTACTTAGGGTTGAGAGAAATACCATTTAAATAGCCCTTAATTCGTGCAAGAGTTTTCTAGTTTTCGCTCTAGCGAGTAAGAGCTTTGCTACAGCGAGACTATGTTTTGTCTCGTTCTGTGTCCTGAAAACTTATCTTTATTTGCTCCAAAACACTTCAATCTTCGCTCCAGGTCTTCCGGTGACACAACTACAGTTCATTCTAAAAGAAATAAGAAATTACAGCTCATGAATGGACCTAGAGTTTTGTCCAACCCATGAACTAGCCAACACAATGAAATTCCTAACACATATTTTTATGAAAGTCGCTAAAATTGAAGAAACAAAGATCAATATCTACAAATGGCCATCAAATAATCTTTTCTTAAGTGAAACATGATTTTCAACCCTAAAATAATGAAATCCTAAGAAGATAAAGATCTCATTTACATCTCTACCTTATATCACAAAAACCTTCACCTCTTTCCTATTCCTTTGCAAAACTATATTACCATGACGTGCCCCTGTCCCGTCTCTCATCCCCCACCACTCCCTAACACACACACAACACACAACACAACTTGGGTGTTGCTCTCTGTTGGTCATAAACTTATGTCAAATCAAATGAATTTAATTTTAGCAAGAGTAGCAATCTAGCTTACATTATCAAGGAAAACAAATAATTAAGAGTTTCTATCAGATAATGACACATAGGCCAATCACTGAACACCCACCCTTTTCTATGGTCTGCCCATTGATAAGTATGTCCAATCAAAGGCCTGCCTCCAAGGATAGGCCATCACGAAAACAAACTGATACAATAATGTTTTAGCCATATCATCACTAGCTTTCTATGGGCAACAAAGTCCCATGTCTGGATTACAAGTATCATTAAATAATTGTAACTTCACATTGAGGGCTCAATATCCCCGGATTGCTCAATTATTATTTAAGGTGTCAGTATTCTAGTTAACTAAAATCCACCTTGCCGCTCTCTTTGAAAAGATGAAACCAGAGAGAGGATGAGGGCTTTCAAACTACAATCTCAATTCTCAACTCTCCTGATTCTCTTTTAAATTAAAATGTAATCAAACAAACTAGTAGAAGGGAAAAATAATATATAATAGATGCAACCAATTACAGGGTGTCAATTAAGGAATAGATTGCGGAAATGAGAATTGACTAGCTGGTGATTAATTGAAGATCCCCAAGTAAAGAAATCACATTGAGGAGGTCCTTTTGATGGATTTCAGCAATCAGCCATGGACATTGGACACAGATCAAGTTCAAAGTCTTCAATTCAATAGTTCCAAAAACTCATCTCACTATAAAACATAATTTTTGTCCGTCAAAAAAATCTGAATTTTCTCGCATAAGAAGTTCTATCATTGTTGTTAATGCTGTTGTTCAAACGCGTCTACAAACAGGGTTTTAGAGATGAATGGTGCCCTTTTGCACCACCCTTTTTTGTTTGCCTTATAAACATACTATAGCACACAATTAATATAGCATTTGGTGTAGTCTTTTAGACTACTTGCCCAAAGTCTTAGGTCTAGTTCAGAATGAATTAACGAGCAAAAACATAGCTGAACTAAATGGATGAGTCTTCATTTATGATGAGGATCATATCCCAGATATATCTTCTAATGCCTCAAGTCTCCAGAGCTGAAATCATCTTCATGGATTAAGGGGGAAAAATCCACCAACCCCAGAGACTTATGTGGTAATCAGTTATGTCAAGTTCATCCAAATCAAAGTTTTCTTGACAGCGAACCATGACTATAAGATCATGAACATCTGACCCACATAAAGTTGAAAATAATAAGAATTGAAGGCTATTAACTCTGAAAGGAACCACTAAGGCAATAGCGGCCTGATTCCAAGAATCGAGTTTTTCAGTCTCAAGTTCCAGAAGAGAATCACCTGATTGGTATGCACACATTGGAAAAGCATACGAATAAAACAAGAAATGCAGCTTGCTAAGGTTCTACTAGAAAGACTGTCATCCGCTGGGAGCCCCAGGGTATCTTATTATGTCTTGATCCGGCTGGGAGAAGGGGGATCAAAAGAAACACCATAAACATCAATTGTCCGGTAGGATGAGCTAGCAGGGGGGATTATAAATTCGCTAGTGTGGGGACTCTTTTGGGCATATGACTGATACGTGAATTCTGGACAAATCACTCTGATTTTTCCATGGAAGGGAGAATCCTCATCCACTCAATGGAATGAATGGATGGTTAAAAAAATAACAAACCATATTACTTCCAACACTCCACATGGCCATATATGAGAAAAAGGGTTTAATTTACCTTGCTTGTTGAATGGTGCATTAGATGTTTTACTTAAAAAATGCCAACCTCCAAAATCTAGTCATAAATTCCGGTAAAGAAACAAATCTTAATAAACCAAAAGGAGGGGCCGGTTCAGGTGTTCATAAACCAAGTGCATGTGCCTATAATCATTAATAGGCGATGCTTATATTTTCAAGGCCATGATAAAGAGGTTTTTAACTAGAAAGAACCAACAATCTACCTTATCCAAGATCAATAATATTTTACTTTCACGGCCCATCTGCTTGCATGAAATTGAATTCCTAATTCATGGTAAAATGGGTAACACAAGAAACAAGGTGAAGAATATAAGGTGGACATGCAAAATGAAGAGTGCCTTTCCTTTCCGTAGGATTTGATTCTGTTGGGTATTCATTTTGGTTTTCCACCAAAGGATAGATATTTGAGGGTCAAATGTAGATATTTCCCTTTGTTACGTTCCATTTTAGCCACTTTGGTAGGACTACTTATTTTAGAATTCCTAAGAATTCAATTCCATTGGAACAAGCAGGCCCTAAAAATTATTTGTGAAAATAGACACCACTAAGATGAAATATGGAAATGCAAGTGTCAAAATAATAATAATAATAATAAAAGACCATAATTAAAACAGAATGCTCCATGAACCCATTGTTTGTACAAGAAACAGAACTCCAATGCCTGCTTCAATGGCCAGGATTGCTATAGCATTAGAAAACTAGTCCTTTTTCCTCCCTTTTTAGATCACAGCACAAGGCATAATAAACATCTCTTGAAACCCACTATTGCTTTGCCCCCTGTTGTCAGTTGTCACAAACCATACAAAATTGGTAGGCCATTGATAAAAGGAACACAGCTCATATATAAAGCGGTTTTTTTTTTTTTTTTTTCATCATGAACTCATTGAGTTCACAAGCTTTTACATTATCTCTTACCAACAAAAAGAGAGGAGGAAAAATGGGGAGCCAAAACAATGGCTACAACCCTTTTTAATCAAAATTATAAGATAGAAGTCTGAGCTTATCCATATTTCAATGATGGAAAAAAGGTAACTGGGACCCATCAACATCATGAAAGCTGAAACATAATCAGTAAACAACCAAATGTACATGATGACCATCCACGGCTGCTAAAAATTCACATAAACAGCTCCTTGTTAACAGATGATCAAGCTGCTTACTTTAGCAATTCCATTGATCATAAGCTGATGGTACTGCAAAGCTGATCCTTCCACCTTGAGGCTATGTGGAAACAGCCATACCAGTTAAGAAGATATCCTCCTCCTCCTTGCAGGTTGGTTTCTGCGAATGGGGTGCTATAATTGCAGGTTTATCTATTTCCTCTTCACACAAAATCTCTTGTGCGCGGCAACTGCTACTGCAGAATGCTTTTTCACCTCTGTTAAGGAATAGAAGAAGTATTTGTTAAAAAATAAGTTAGAACTCAATATCTAGAACAAATTTCATTCCCTCGTGCAAGGAAGAAGTATTTGTTAAAAAATAAGTTAGAACTCAATATCTAGAACAAATTTCATTCCCTCGTGCAAGGGAATGAGAAGAAAAGAACAGTCACCCAAGCATACACCAGAGAAATGAACCAAGAATCAATCAGTTACTCGAACTTTATCAATACAAACAATGACACAAGCTATGGGCGATTCTGTTTTCACACAAAATAATTGCCCACTTTAATATTTTGGTAGATCCAAATTAGGTTGGATGATGTTTATCCTCCATTCCATCCCAATCAAATTGCTAATCAGAAGCTATCATTAATTGGGGCATAAACAAGAGGAACAATGCTCTACTTAGTAAAGCGGCTTCCAATCTCACCACCACCCAAACTGCATTGAAGAACAGATGAACAACGGATTCTTAAAAATATTCAAACCATCTGTATTTTTACCAAACATTTGAATCAACCAAGAGCATTTCCAAGATGAAAAAATAGAGTTTTTATATATGATTCCCAAAAACAAGAGAACCCAATTGAATCAGTTCTATGCACATTATCAGAACATCATGGATAAAGAGTTCATAAAACTGGGGGCATTGCATCATCATCAGTTATCAACCCAAAGAAAAAAAAAGACAAGATCTAAAACTCCACAAACCTGTACATGTAGATATCTTTCCCTTCTTCCAGTTTCTTCTTGCAAGAGCCGCAGAAGCTCAAAAAATCATCTGGGGGATAGTAATTGTCCGCGCCCTTAACCAGTGCTTGGGATCCAATTCCCCATTCTTTCTTATTACAATCAGCCAACTCAAACGTATGGCTCTCTAAAACACAATTACCATAAATATGAGTAGTTCTAGGATTTGGACCATGAGAAATGACACAGGTATAGTCCTCAGAGAGTTCTATTTCACTAGCAGAGAGAGACCCAATAAATCTCTGCCCAGAGGCAATAGATTTTAAGGGTGGACTTGATTTCACGTCAGAAATTTTTTCAAAATTGGGGCAGTCAAGAGAAAATGGAAGAGAACCGGAATCCTGTTGGGTGTTTTTAGAATCTGACCGAAATTCCTCTGATTTGGACATTGGATTAGAGTGCATCAGCCCCGAAAGGTGCGACGATGATCTTTCGGAATAAGATAAACATGATCGGATTTTCCCAACCTACCTCGCTCTTTAAATTGATTTCATTGGATTCAAATACAATGTCTGAGTTACCCAATTGGAGGTTGGGTGATTGTAGCGGAGAAATCGCATAGTTCTTAGGCAGTGATCTGGGAGTTAGAGAAGAATCAAGTGAATTAATCAGACGGGTCTGGCAAGTTGGGATGTTGATCCTCATCTGAGAACCAAGCACTATATTGCGACCCTCAGAAAACCCAAAAATCTTTCCATTTGGTTTGGTCTCATTGTTGAGAGAATCAATAATGCCAAGGCCGACTTTTATGTTGTTGTTGGTGGAATCCCAGCTCTTTTGGGGCTGCCCCTCAAGCCCTGATCTTGGTGACCTCAGCAAAGGGCTTAGATTGGAGAAAACCTTATGATCAAGAGGAGAAGTAGGGCTCCTGGCAGATTCATAATCTGATAAACCCTTGGCAGTAAATCCTACAAAAAGCCCTGGGACACTGAAAAATGAACTGCTTCTGGCCTTCTGTGCCAAAACATCAGATGAAAAATAGGAGTCTGGGGGAGAGTCAGGCATCAGATGCCCCTGGCTCTGATCTTTTTGAACTGGTCTACTCCTCTTCCTTAGCATTCTAAAACTCCTCAGCCTCCTCTGAAAAAAACCAGAGATTTCCTGCACGATGATCAGCAGTAATGAGAAAGAGTAAGCAGATTCAGAGAACCCAATGAGAAAACAGGAAAGGTAACATGCAGAGAGAGAGAGCAAAAGAAACAAAACACATGAAAATGAAAGAAATGATTGCAGATCCTCAAACCCAAATCAGAATCCACCATGGATTGATGAGAATCAACAAAGCATACATTAATAATTAGCATGCATTCATGGTGACAAGAAAAGGAAATCAAACACAGATGAAAATCTTCTAGAATGATCATCAAAACTAAAAAAACTAACACAAACCAAAATCATTCAAACCTCAAAAAACAGCCAGAATAAAAAGATACTTCCATCAATGTCCAATAAACCAATCCCCTCAAATCTCCCAACCCCAATACAAGACTATAGGATAAAGAAACCCCAGATTAGAAAATTCCAAAGTACCCAATGTACCCAATTTCAGCCATGGATGGACACAAAACATAATGTAGAAAGCAGTAACAAACTCAACAACCCATGAGAAAACTACATGCATGGATAAAAATAAAAGAAAAAAAGCTCTCAAATCAAGAGCACCATCCAATCCAAGAACCTGAAGATTCACCACAAGAACAATGACTGATCAAGATCTTTTCAGGCCAAAATCCAGAGACCCAGATGAATGCATCCCTGAAAAGAGGGGCATGAGATCACTAAAACAGGACTGAGAACAGCGAATCCTGTAAAAGATGGGAAAACCCACCTGGTTTCTTCCTCTGAAAATCCTTCAGACGAGGCCAAGGAGACCCCCAAATGCGGTAAAAATATATGATGAGACTTGGTCAGTACTCTTTCTCACCCTCTCTCTCTCTCTCTCTCTCTCTCTGTTTCTGGTGTTTGCATGCAATGCATCAAAATCAGCGAAGCGGAGAGGCTTCTGAAATACTCTTCCTAGCTCTCATGATCTGGCAGTATACGGTATAAATGTATTCTTATACTGTATGCGTCAGTGGGAATACGTACGGTTTGCCATTTCCCTTCAAAGCGAAAGTAAAAGCTCCAAAGGTGGTTTCTTTTCTTAAAAAAAAATAATAATAATAACAGGACGGTCAGCAGAAAAAGACAAAGCTGAATGGTGGGGCTCACCGCTCAAGTCTGAAGAGACTGACCATCCACAAACGGCAACTAACCTGGGTTAGCCACGAGCCGATTAATCGGGGCCAAAGGCCACGGCATTGCATCAATGATCTTGACCGTTGAGATGAGGCGGGGGGTGTGCGTGACAGAATATGTGCCAAATGTTAGAAAAATAGAAAAAAAATGGTTTTTTCATCACCAAAGTTTTTAAAAAATCCAATGTTGTTTGAACTGCTATTTTTTTACGATATCTTAAATATTTAATTTGTACTGCATAGAAATGAATTTATAGTTCTTGAGCTCATGCTTCTCTAAGTTATGATTGAACTAAACTGAATTAAGGAACGAAATGAATTAATGAATTGACTGAACAGTTACTAAAGGTAACAATAAACTAAATAATTCATGTTGCAGTAAATGTATGGAGCGTTGCGGAACCTTGTGGAATGTTAGTGATCTCTGATCAAGACACTGACAAATTTCACTCATTTGACAAGTCATACAAGTTATGTAATAGAAAGTGAACAATCACTGAATAATGAATGTCATAGTAGTTATGAATCTAATGATATTACTTGACCGTATTACTTCCGTTGAAAGAACTCAATTGAAACGAAATGGATCTCACAGTAGATATCAATATTATGATATTACTTGACTCATTGTATTGAATTGTATAGAACTATTTAATTTGATAGGTTTTTTTTATAATTGATCCGTATAGAATTGATTTACTGATTGATAGCTTGTACTATCATATAAATGTATATACATTGTTGAACCACTGTGTTAACGGTGTTATTGATGACATCGCAGGTCCAGTTGTCCGTACCGATCTTGCAGAGGCCGCGCCGCCAGCGGAGGATGCTCATCTGATACCTGCAGGAGGTTTAATTGAATGGACTTGATTTAGAGTGCGAATGATCTAGAACTTGGACACATTTTGACATACATTTTTATATTAGTCATTTTGAAATGTAAATAGAAGTCCCCTATATTATACTAAGTATACTGTGGTTGACTTTATTAGTGAAATGAAATGCATATATGAACTTTACGTTCAGTAAAGGACTATTTATTATGAAATGATTCGTCGATGTATATTTTTTGCAAATTTTATACATGTGACAGGTTTATGTGATTGATATCCCTTGTGAATTTCGTTTTAACTTTATGTTAATTCGGAGTTTACGGGAGTAATATTCATAACTCGAGGTTTGTCTGAAGTAAACAGATCTCGGGACCGGATCGTAACACCATGTGTGCAATTGCTTCATAGCACATCACACCCCTCAAATTATAAGGGTTCATGTACCACAATTCATCGTGTGAAAAACTCTAATGAAGTTTATAATGCCTTTTATGCATAATCAATATAACAGAAAAGCGAACTTTAATTTAAACAAAATCTAATATGAGTGGCAATTCATAGAGGTACATGGTATGACTTTGTTTGATTATATCATAATTAGGCTTATTACACGGATTTAAAAAAAATCAGATGCTTACCAAAACAAACAATATATGGAAAGGATTTAGTTAAAAGAAAAAGAAGAGTTTCAATGTGATTTTATTCATTTGATGATGTGAGGCCAACAGCAAACAATACCAACAACATTTGGCTTGTGTAAACAATCAACACTTTTTCAAAAAGAGCACAATAGAGACCATATGCTCACATATGTAAAATTGACAGGTAACGGAACTAAGTTCCAAGAGGGGTTCCTGCAAATTACTTTTTAGAAAGATAAAGTAACAGTTGCAACCACTCCTTTGAGAAATATAAGAAAGTGGCAAGTCCAACCCAACTAAGCAAGCATAAAAGGAACTTCCTTGCCATTTCATGGGTTTGCTCCCAAATGGGGAGCTAAAGCAAGCTTGAATGAGGTTCCTAGAAAGTTCAAGTAAGATTTTGTTTTCACAATGGGGTATGGTGTTTGCTGCTTTAATCTTCCTTTCTTGGGAAATAGACTTTAAACGCGTTTGTTTGGTGTGTGAAAGCTTGAAATAGAGAAACGACTTTTTTAGGATTTGGCTCAAAACGGTTTCATGGTCATTAACTTGTTTTCAAATGGTAAAATTATTTTTAGAATTATATAAGAAGCCATCAGCGATTTTTATTTTTGTTGGGTCCTTGATGGTTTACTATTCATATATGGATACAGAATGCCAACACATGTTTACCAGCCATTTCAGTGTAGGGTCTTCCTGCCAATTCTACGCTTGTTTGTTTTTCTTTTTAAAGCATGTGTATTCCGCGTTGTTCACTTCATTATTTTATATGGTTATTCTACTATTTCTAGGGATTATTTGTGCAATCACTTTTCCGCGTAAATTAAATAAGTGTTTCTACTTTCATACAAATTATTGTGTTTGGTGTACTGCTCTCTCAAAGATATGAAATATTTCTATTTTTTCTCAATTAAAGAGAATCACAAAGCCCAACCTTCTCCCTTAATTGTATCTCATGAAGTTCATAGCCCACAAAGTCACTGGTTGACTAAAATGATTGGATTTGCATGTGTATAAAAGTCAAAATTTTCTTTTCGTCCCAAATCCACACACTATTATCCAGCTGAGCTACAATAGAGGCCTAGAGGGGCATATTAAGTCACTTAAATGCATATGCATAGTTCATGGAAAATTTAATTTCCTGGAATTTCACACAAAAGCTGTAAAAGTTTTTTTGATGGGTGCCATTAATTAGAGAGGTCATGCTGGTGGACGCTGGGATTGAGAATCCTACAACTCCACTCATGATGGACTCCTATAGGTTGAAATTTTTATCTGAAGAATTCCTGAATTCTCAGACAAAGTGGAATTCCTAGATGCCCCTTTGGACTTGAGCATCCAGAAATTCTACAAAAATACATAGGGAGTGGAATTCTTGGATTCCCAAATGTCAAAAGGTGGCTAGAATCCAGAAATGTCAGTAAAGAAACATGGAATTCAAAAATTCCAGGGGACAGCTTGTCACATCATGTCTAAAAAATTTCTGAACATGATGAATTCCTAAAAAAAAATCCACTAAAAAAACAGCAATAAGAATGATTTTTCTGCCCTGATAAGGACCTTAAACTACAAAACTCTAAACGGATATAGTACATGTTCATAGTAGTCATCAAAAGAGGATTTTTTTAACCCATGGTATATATTCTATTAGCATATATTAAGCGGCCCATGTCTTTGTTCTGTTTTCAGAGCATTGGACCTAATGGGATGTTGACCCATATATTTCACACTATTATATTTGCCATTGTCCTTTTGTTTTGATTTTAATATTTGAAATGGATCTTTTTATATATCTCATGAAATGAACAACCCTATGAGATCCTCTCTAATTGATTTTGTTTGTCATTATACTTTGATGGGGTAAGATGGCAATCTCCTTTATAAGTACTCATCTCTGGTCCCTCCCTCTCTCCATTCAATGTTCTTGTCCAACCATAAAACAAAGAATAAGAAAATTCAGAGGCAACATTTGACAAGCATTTCAGATCCATTAACACGGTCAAATGCAGTTAGAAATTAACTTACAATTTAACCCATAAGGTTTGTAATTTTTCTTAAAGCATGTTTGACAATAGGTAAGGAATCTACGTATATGAGGATTCCTTATTATCCTTGGAAGAAGGATTTCCTACTAAGAATTTATATAGCTGAAGATTTCACATCAATATGGGTACATATCGATGCTTATATAATTGAGAAAATCTGTTTTAAGCACATATGCACAAAAGTGAAGATTTTCAAATCCTATGTGGGAATGTCATATTTGAGAATCCAAACAAATGAGGATTTCAATAGGTCCAATTCCTCGGATACTTACAATTGTCAAACATGAATTTTCCACGAGTAGGTGGAAAACGAAAATCTTTCCACGATTTGGTTGCCAAACGTGATCTTAGGATAAATATTATCTTAAATTCATACAAGTTAATGTAATTTATCCTCTTGATACAAGATCAGTTCTATTCCATGGAGCTTGGAATTTAGAATTCAATTGGTGAACCCTGTCACAAGTATCGGCAAATTGGAATTTAAAATACAATTTGATGATAACTCCTCCAAATATGAAACTATACAGACATTTCCCCCTGGACTACAGTTTCCCAGGAGCTAGAGTTGGAAAATGGACCCATGAAACGATTTGTGTACATAAACCCATTTATAAGTTGAGCCCGGATCCTTTAATGGGCCATTTGCCTTTTATGCATGAGGTATGGATATGCGTTTGACATATGTGGCATTTTTATACGTAAATGTTACATATGTGAAACACATTAATATATTAGTCAGAATCAACATTTTAAATGAGTAAATGATCAATATATCCAATGGTTTTAAATGTGCTTTGATATTTTGGCCAAATTTTACAATTTTCCCAAAATCTACAAAGATTTCAAGATGTAAAACTAATTTCTTGATTCTTATATTAATATGAGAATGTTAATCGGTTGGAACCATGAATTGGATGCTCATAAAACTGCAGGAAATCAGGTTTGTAGGTTGGCGATTTTTGGACATAGCATGAGGGGTCATTTGTTTGTCATCATTTACATATGTAAATAATGTGGCATAATAAGTACACATATCCAATACTCATTTATGTATGTGAGGTGTTATAGGCCCTTTTAATATAAAAATTTATGCACCTGAGAAGATCTGTGAAAGTAAAACTATTACACGCCTATTAATTAGTTAGAGCATGTGCCAATACAAGTTATTCACAAGAGTAGCCATGGTTTCTAATCTTGTCATTTAACTTATATTACTTTCAACTCCTATGGGACCTAAATATTTAATCCAGCTGCTCAACTTGTTTATTAACACATTAAACCCTAACACATTTGGTTTTATGTATTAAATATTAATGAATTTTGAATGGTTTATTGTTTAAAGTTTATTCATCTGAAAATGGTGCTTTTGAAACAAACATGGTCTTGTATTTTACATGTAAATTATTCATACAACATTTTCTTACACATAAATCTTACTCATTCATAAGATGACATAAATTTTTCATCACAAATGTCAACTACAAATAACCCCCTAACGTTCATTAGAATTTAGAAAAATAAATAAGCTCGACAGCTCAATTATCAATTTGTGGTATACAAAACTGAGAAGAAGAAAAAGATTGAAGGAATTCAGTTTCATAACCTGTGCTGAGCTAGTACCCTATTAGAACTGTTCTAGTGCCTTTTCTTCATTAACTCTTCCTCCAATTTGTAAATGATTCATGGGAAATGACCCGTTTTATACATCATTTACACACTTTATTCACAATTAATCCTATACGAGTGAAAACAAATATCATCATGTGTAAGTTATGCGCGTGCATTAGTGCAAACGAAAATGGCCACTTACCTCACGTAAGTGATGTCAGTCCACACTTGTCTGTCTAGAGTTCAAACTTTGAGTACACCACTACATTTCACTTATAAAGTGAGAGAATGAAACCACTAATTCGGCCTATCTTACAAAAATTGAGTAATTCAAAATAAATGCTCTCCCAAAAAAAAATTTAACCCAAACTTTACCTTAATAAGAGTTGGTCCCATGGTAAATTTGGCTATCTGATAAAAACTTTGATTAATAAATATAAATAATTTGTATTTTTTTTATCAGTATCAAGAATAGTCATTAAAAGAAGAAAAACAAAATACAAAAGAAAGCAAGGGAAGAGAAACAAGAGGTAACAAGAGCATTGGACCCATCCCTAACCCTTACAAAACCAAATCGACTCAAGGAGACTACCTATCGACTCCCTTCTTAGCTGAAAAATCAGCCATTGAAGTAGCCGATCTAACCTCATGATGGAAGTCAACATTAAGAGAATAAGAAAGCACCTAAAATTTAATAAAATGAAATTATAATTTCCATGGGAAGGTCTTTCCATTAGACACCCAAGCAAACGCATTAGAAAAATCATTTTCAACAATGAGAGCTTCAGAATAATCTTTTAAAAACAAATGAAGAACCTCTAAAATAGCCAATAGTTTTGCTTCATTCGAGTCATAAATTTCAATATTTTAAGAGAATATAATTAAGACATCACTTTTATAATTGCAAAGCACTCCACTAATACCTGCCAGCCCAAACTTACCCCTAGACGCTCTATCACTTTAAATTTCAGGACAAATTTTTAATAGAATGATTAATCTTAAAATGAGAAGAACACCTATTGAAGTAAAAATTAGTGAGGGATAACCTCTTCAATTAAAATGAGAAGTGCCACAGATGACCCCACTCCACACTGGTGGGGTCCGTAGTCCGGACTCGAACTCTTTTTAAGTTCGTCCCCAGTGGCATAGTCCTGACCAAACAATCATAGTCGTTTCTGAAACGGCCTTCAATGCTTACTGTAGCGGTCATTTCATGCCTTAAATGTTCATTATGTCGATTGTTACAACTGTTCTAGGAAAAAGACCAAGGCAAACCCATATGTTAGGCCCACATCTCAAACAGTTTTTTCCATCAGGTACATACATAGAAGTAGCCTTATCCACCATGCATCAATGGAATCCGTGGGCATATGGACAGGTATCGTTCCCATCGAAATTCATCTTTCAGCTAAGTGCGATCCACCAGGGCACTGACCTGAATTCACCACCAAAACTCGGTCCGTTTGTTAATTTAAATAGTGTAGTGAAAGTGATTTATATGTCACATTATTATTTTTTATGGGTAAAAAAGTAAAATAAAAAGAATAAGTGAGTTATAATGATATTTTATTTTTAGTTATTTGGGATGAAATATTTTTGACTTTTTATATGAGAAATGTAGTTTTTTTAAGGGGCATTCGGCGAAAGGTCCCTGAACATTACACTTATGGCCTTAGATCCACAAAAAAAAGGCATAGAGCCAAAGGTCCCTCCCACACTTTCTCACACCTGAAATGTCTAATTTACCCTTTCTTTATATCATAACCCATGATTGGTGGGATATCCCATTAATAATGGCCAACTAACATTTAATTGCCCACGATTAATGGAATCCCCAGATTTTCAAATAAATTCTAAAAACACACAAATAAATTTCAAAAAAAACTAAAATAAATTTTAAAAAATAAAATAATTTCGAAAAATGCAATAAGTTAAAAAAAAGCAATATATAATCAAATAACGCAAATAAATTTAAAAAGATGCAAATAAGTTTCAAAATATCCAAATAAATTTCAGAAAATATAAATAAATTTCAAATAACGCAAATAAATTTAAAAAGATGCAAATAAGTTTCAAAATATCCAAATAAATCTCAAAAAATATAAATAAATTTCAAAAGACTCAAATAAATCTCAAAAGATCCAAAGAAAATTTCAAAAAAATATAAATAAATTTAAAATAACGAAAATAAATTTAAAAAATGTATATAGATTCAAAAAAACGTAAATAAATTTGCTAAAAAACTCAGATAAATTTACCAAAAAAATAAAGAAATATGACAGAAAACAGATAAATTTGAACAACATTCGGATAAATTTGACAGAAAACAGATAAATTTGAACAAAACTCAGATAAATTTACCAAAAACTCAAATAAATTTTGAAAAAAACTCAGATAAATTTACCAAACACGCAAAGAAATATGACAAAAAATAAATAAATTTGAATAACACTCAGATAAATATGACAAAAAATAGATAAATTTGACAAAAAACAGATAAATTTGATAAAAAAATCAGATAAATTTGCAGTAAAGCCTACAAGTAAGCTCTGTCACCATCAATCCATTCTGTCTACCTTGTAGATTTCGTCGATAATACGAATCCAACAAAAAAAACGGAATGCAATTCTGAGTCCGGATGGCTCCAAAAATCCAGAAACAATTCTGGCCGTTGAACCCAGTCAAACTGCCATTACCTGGTCTGGGATCTGGGCTGGGCTTCCGTAGCAGGTCATGTTAGAACTGACCCAGAACTGAACCCAAATCATCGTCTTCTTCTTCCTAGGTTCTGTAACAGGTTGGGGGAGTCTTCTTCCTCCCCAGCGATGGCACGGCATGACGGGACGGCAGCGGAAGAATCCGGCAACGGCACGACAGCAGCGAGAAGACGGCGGTCAGCGACGATAGGAATGAGTCTGGTGACAGGCGACGGCGTTTTTTTTTTTTTTTTTTTTCCGATGACATCAGTGAACAGCCCATGTGACTTAAAGTAAAACATGAGATGTGGGTTTCAACATTCAGCATAAGACATTTTCTTTGGGCCCTTTTCAAATCAAAGGTCGAGTTCTCATGCAAGTGTTCTTGCAACTGGCACGTCGGCGGATACACCACGTTCTGCTCTGTACGCGCAAAACCGGCACTTTTTTTTTTCCTATGCTTCTTTCTTGAATGCTACTCCCGTGATTTTTCCAATTTTCTCACTACTAATCATTTTGCACAGAAGATTCAACCACAGATTCCACCTCTGCAGAAGCGGCGCCGCCTTGTTGCTCAGCGTCGTCTTCGATCCTTCCTGACAGAACAATGAGATCGGGGTCGACCAGCCATTGGAAGAGATATGACTAATTTGCAAAGAGAGGAAATTAAAGTTCCTTTCCACAATGAAGAAGAGGGATAATTAAAGATTTGAAATTTTGAATTTCAAAATTTTGTGCCAAAATCGGTTGAAAGGGCAATTTCGCAAGAAAAACGCAAACATGTGGGTTCAGGGACCTCTCACTGCAAATAGTCTAGCTAAGTGGACCATAGGCCTTAATAAGTTTTTCCTTGGACTGGAGACTGGATACATTCTCTTATAGGGACCTTTCGCTAATTTTGCCTTTTTTTAATCTTTTAGTGAGTAAATGTAGTTGCTTTTTGACTTTTTGTTGGAAAAGATGGAGGGAGTTTTGGTAAAAAGTGCTTTTGATGTGATGTTTAACTTGACTTAACTTTAGAGGTGAAATTAACAAACGGGCCCTATTTAAGGATTCATTTAATTTATTCGAATGAGCTGAATTGTTGGATTAGGAGTATTTTTTCATCAATCGTTGTTCATGGCTTGAAAATCATGGTCTGATTTTCGGCCCTGAACTCATTTGGATCCTGAGAGATTTCAGGGTTCAGGTGAGTTCAGACCTCTTTTCAAACCATTTAGACCTTTTGTTTTTTCATATATAATATTATTAAATTCATAGACAGAGATAAAAGGATTACGATGATCCAATTGACTTATGATTTTTCACATATGTAGGTCACATTCATATCTCCAAAGCCCCATGATTGATGGATGGCTTCATTCGCGCTCCATGGAAAGTGAAACCATTCCAAGAAAAGCATAAGCTTAGATTTTTCGAGACAAGGCTTCTTGCCTATCTCATCTGGCTTTTCAAGATTTGAACTGTGTATACATCACATTACGAGCTTCTTATCCACTTGAGTGAGCTGTCATCCTATATATATATATATATGGAAAATATTCAAGTGCATACATCCCTCATCATTTTTGGTGAGGGACACCCCCTTTTAGAAAGTGTGAAGTACAAATGTACTTGACACTCTCCTTTTGTACTTGACACTTTTTAAAGGAGGGTATCCCTTATAAAAAATGATGAGGGATGGATGCACTTGAATACTTCCCTATATATATATTCTCTCATTTGGGTCCAAAGTCCCTTATCTAGGTTATAAGAAAGAAAGAAAGAAAGAAAAAAAAAAAAAAAAAAAACACCCAAGGTTTGATTTTCCATTCATCCTAGTCGGTTGTTTTTTATTCTCTTCTTCATTTTTTCAAAAAGCGGCCAAGATTGCGTTGCTTCGACTCGCCAGAGTATTTCAAATGACCCCACGAGTTCAAAATGGTAAGACGCGATCTTGACCGTTGCTTGACTGTCAAACCACTTTCATCAGAACATATATCAACGGCACTTAACGGCGTCAGGTAACCGTCAGCTCTATCATTTGCCATGTCCCTATCGTAGTGCCACGTCATCAGACTTTAGTACGAGAGGGATGGGTTATTCTCTAACCCCGAGTAATCTGACTCGAGTTACTATTTACCTTCTTTTTCTTTTTTTTTCATTCTTTATTTTAGCCTTTTAAGTACAGTACTTTTTGTCGTTTTACGTGACTCAGCTTTTCATGTTTTCGCAATGCAGAAAGCGATCTACACGTGTCCTCTCCTGGCGCACATCTCAGTGGAATCCAACGGTCTACAGCTGAGATTCCCTGACGGTTGCCTCCCAATTGACGGTTGATCTTGAATTCACGTACGGATGTCAGATGGAGACATGGAGCCCACCGCACGTGGAGTATCCGACGTGGCTGCCACATACAATTACTTACATCAAAACTCATTTTTGAGAGTCCGGTTTCCATCATCTCTCATATTACTGAAAATCTTGGTGATGCTGGTTTGTGGGGGGTACCAGATTTAAAAATCTCTACCCATCAAAATGAATCATACACTTCATCATGTATTTCATAAATGATCAACTGGCCCATTGGCTGTCAGCACAGTATTTAGAGGGGTAAATTTTGACAAAAGTACATACACCAAGGTGAAATTTACTTTAAGTGGTTGCGTCACCAAATTTTCTACTATTCTAAAATCAAGAGATGTGAGATTAACTTTAAAAATAACAAAGCTTTGTGATCAATTTTAGTCAAACTAAAGTGATCAACGCAAGTTGCTACACTTTTTGGCTCTTTTTTGCACGCTACACAAGTTCCTAATAAGTTGGTGATGAATATTTGATAGTTAAGAAAAGAGATTTTATATAGATTTTGAATGTTTGGAAGATTATCTTCATTATATCATAAGAAAAGCTCTTTTAAAACGAAACAACTTGATCAATGTGGTCCAACATCACATTCTGTGTGATTTTATTCAATGGCTTTATTTACCAAATCAAATTTAGATTTTAAGGCATATTAATAAATATTGTATGATTTGCGTTTGACAATCCATCATGAATAATTGCCTTGCTTTTGACCATAAGGTGATTTTGGAATCGCATTTTAGTGAGTCTAGATCTATGGTAGCGTCTCTTACAAGTGAGCTCAGTTGATTAGCAACAATGAATATCACCTAGCTTTTCAGGGATTAATTTCTACATATGCCACTCTTTCTACTGTCATTCATTCATTTTACTTTATTTGCTAATTCCTCTTCCTACATGTGGAGAATCTGGAGTACCAAAAATAATAATAATTTCTATGTCTAGTATCAGACTACTTGCAAAGTGTAATTAGTTTAGAATTTTAATGAGTACCAATTCATGAATTGCAATTTTTTCTAAGTTTCTCTTGCTTTTATCATGTTTTGGACATAGATCGATGATCATATTCCTACCGTAGACTCACCTGACCTAGAAGGGCACAGTCTCTTAATCGAATCGTAAAACCCTGTCGAGGATGTCCCATGCACAGATCAGACGCTTGAGATGAAGACTTTGATGCGATCAAATCTTTATAAAACACACATGATGGACAGTCTAGATCATCAAATCTTGCAACAACAATCCCTAAAAAAAGATGTCCCACATTCTATATCCTAAATTGGACATGGAGAAATGTGATGTGAATTGAATATTACCAAAAATATTGGCTTTTATTCCAAGCTTCATGCCTGGTGGGACTGCTACTCATCTCCAAGACAAGAAGTAAATGCCATATTTTAATGAGTATTTTAAGAAATTTTCAGACTCACTGAAGAAATCTCCTCACACACTGTAATTATTGTTTCACAGCCACAGGCTGCTCCCTCACAAATAACGAAAAATTCCAATTGATGCAGAGTTGCAAAAGGAAAAAAAAAATGGCATTATTTTATTTTATTGATTCTGTAATTTCAAGGAAGCTTTTGTCATCAAGATATGCCCCTGATTTAAAACAAGATACTGGCAATTTTATAAGCTAAACACCACAGGTTAGACCGTTACATCCCTTTCTTTCTCTGTTAAGTGGCTTTACCTGCAATACAAGTGCAGACCCAGGACATTCAACTTGAAGACTCTTATGTAAAAAAGAATATTAGTGGAGGGAGGGACAAATGTAAAAAAGAAAAAAAAGAAGAAGAATACATTTTAATTTTTAAAACTTGCATAGGGTTCTTACGAATTGTAAACTAATTTTCAGTATGGGCGGGGTCTTCAAACTATTTTCAAGTATGGGTGGGGTCTTCAGCTCAAGATCTTTGTACATGGGTTAGCCCCTAAATGCAGAGATATAAGAAATTCGGACGAAACTACTGGATGGGTCTTAACTGAGTTAGGAATTTGGCGATCCTGGCCATTGCATGATGAATTTTGAGATTGAGGGTCCGGAAATGCAAACAACAAAACCAGTGGGTCGTAATTCTTCACCGGACCCATTGGCCCTACCTGAAACTAACCTGATAATTAATAGTTCAGGTTGACTATTTGTTTCCAGGTTGGGTTTAGGTTGAGTTCACAGGTATCATTTCATGGGGCAGCCAGCCAGATCTGAACTTGACTTACTTTACAAACATCCAGGGCCGGCCCTGGGCACAGCCAACACAGACGGCCGGCTGGGGCCCCCAAATCAACAAAAAATCACAAAATATCTCTGCATCCTGGCCCAAAATCACCGTAAAACTCGTCGAAATCTGTCCAAAATCGTCGAAATGCTGTGCTATTCATACCGGATTTTCCGGCCTGAATGACGCTGGGATTAGGCAGTCAGGCCGGAAAATCCGGTCTGAATATATTTTTTCCCACCGCCACAACCAAACAGGCCAAACCCCAGCTGCCCCTGTCCTCCCTTTGTCAAAAACCCCTTCATCCCTTCCAGCCTCATCCAAATCTCACCCATCAGTCAGCAGAAGATAAAAAAAAAAAAAAAAAAAGACAGAAGAAAAAGAAGACGACAGAATAGAAGAAGGAGAAGGACGTCTGAGCAGCCACCAGCAGCCCGCTGCACGCTCCAGCCCCATCTGCCATCGCCACTCGCCAGCGGCCAGACCCAGACGCTAGTGCTAGAGTGCGGCTGTGCCGCGTGCGGCAGTGCCTTCCACGGTTCCACCTCCATCTCTGATCTCTAGACTCAAGGATCTCCTCCGATGATCCGTCCTCTGACCTCTCCGTTTTCTCTTCTTGGTTTCCAAAGTCCAAGTAGCAACTATCACTGCATCAGGTAATATCTTTCTTTTGGCTTTCTTTTGCACTGCACGCATCCCAATGCCTTAAAGGCCTCTCTCCCAGACTCCCACACGTGGCTCAAACCCTCAGTCACTCAGTGCTGCCTTGTCTCCTTGGACAGTTGGACCCGGCTTGCAGGTCCGACCTGATTTCATAGCGGGCCCAACCTGAACCCAGCCCACTAGCAAAAAAAAAGAAAGAAAAAATAATAAAAAAATTATCTTTTATTTTTTATCATTTATCCGTGGGTATACGGGTAGGGCCACACTATAAGAACTCGCCTAGGGCCCCCAAAAACTAAGGGCCGCCCCTGCAAACATCCATCAACAAGATTTAAACACAATCTCCCAATTAAAGGTTTGAGTTGACTCTTTTAGCTTTGTAATCTCCCAATTAAAGGTTTGAGTTGACTATTTTAACTTTGTTTGAGCTGACGTATTCGCCCATTTAGTAAATGATGATCTGGCCGGGTTTGGACTTGAGCCTGTACATGTTACCTGTTTTGCAATCTAACCAGAACCCAATCCTACTAAACCCTCATAGAGGTGACTGTATATAGGCTATCCAAATGCATGAATCCTCATTTATGTATAAAGCATTATGAAAATCCAAATGGGCTGCATCAGATGAATGGTTCTCTGATTTTGTGCCAATATGCTAGCAGAATAGATCCAGATAACTTAAGAACAAAACATGTCTTATCTGTGATCTTTTCTAGATTAATGAAGATTATGTAGTCAAAGCATAGGTATCCAAGACATGTCAAATATTTTATATAAACCAAAGACGTATGTTATGGTACACCATACAGGTGTATTAGCATGTGACACTTTGCATTGTTCGGATACCTAAAATGCCCGCATAGGAGCCGCGAAGCACGGGGCAGCTTCCATGCAAAATTGAAGGCATGGGACAACTTTCTTGCACAAAAAATCAACAGACCAATAGACACATGTTGTTATGGACAGAAAGCAAAAAAGTTTTTGGCACGCGGCCCGCAGGAGAAAAGATCATCAAATATTAATCTAGCTTGGAATTCATTTAAAAAGATTTACTTATATTATTTATATGATTGTCCATTAATTAGGGTACATTTATTTCATGTGATTTAATTACTAATTAAATATTCTAAGACCTATAAATCTGTAAGTGATAAAACAAAAGGTGAATAATTAAAATTGACAATCAAATAACTTCCCCCTTTGATGAAAAATGAATAAAGGACAGACAATTGATGAATAGCCAGCCATCACCCTTTATATGATTCAAACTTCTGGAAAGTCAGATTACTTTCATCCAACATCTTCACTTCATATCTCCATGCATTTGGAGCATTGGAGCCCATTTAATCGTAAATGCACACACATATATATATATTCAATTCATTGCAGATAAACGAGTTTTTAATAGTAAAGTTCTCCCTATTAAAGAGTGGGCTCCACCCAAAGGGGAATATTAAAAAGTATTTTTGCTGCTTCTACTAATGCCTCTAGATTTTTGTATGACTAGCCAAAGAAATTTTAGATGGTAATTAGAGCCAAGCGGTCGCGAGTTCTAATCCTAAAAGGCAGCTCCACTCAAAGAGGAATATTAAAAAGTATTTTTTTAATATTTTGGTATGAATGATTAGTTAAAGAAATTTAAGATCTATCACATAATCGATGTACGCGGTTGAGTTGTCATAAATCATAATCGAAAATGAGCTGTTTAAATTGCTAAAAGTAAACCTTTTGCTGGGAATGGGGTCCTGGTGGATGAAACTTCACTTATTCTCTCCATGTGAGCTATGGACGTCGGCTTGTAACTCATTAGCTTTTTTTCTGGGACGGGGATGAGACG
Organism: Litsea cubeba; assembly: GCA_012931725.1. Lineage (NCBI taxonomy): Eukaryota > Viridiplantae > Streptophyta > Magnoliopsida > Laurales > Lauraceae > Litsea > Litsea cubeba. The sequence continues at coordinate 28,788,802 of CM022945.1, read as the reverse complement.
ATGAGTACGTTCCCTAGTTGGTGCGCCTGGAAACAACGAATTTGGGCGAGAGTGGACCCCAATAAATAAAACCCATTTATATTCTGAGCTAAAATTTAGTTCCTAGCTACCAAGCATTGTCGGCCTCAATGTCAGGTCCAAGTATCCAACATCCAACGGCACTTGGACAAAAGGTGTTCAGAGCGAAAGAGTCCTGGCTCCACAATTCAATTTCAGTTTTACTCTCTCTTTTAATGACGAGGAACCCATTCCTCGCCGACCCACTTTAGGATTGATCATTGGCATAACCCCAGATATACACCACCACTCTTTTTAACATTATTTATCAGATAAGGCTTCAATGATTTAAGCGGACCCCAACTCATTGTTGGACTTCCTAACCACTCAAACAATTTAAGTGTGGATACTTATCTTCATTGAATGTCTCCAATGGGGTGGTCACAGCTCACAAATGGATTTTGTACACAGATAAAAGACTCAACTAAGACACTGATGTGTTTGTGATATGTTGGCCCACAGTAATTAGCCAAAAGACCAGAAATTAGGTATTGGACACGTTCCTGTACTTTTTTGAATGGAGGATCTAAAAATATATATAAAAACTTCGTCCATAAAAGGGAATAACAAGAAAATTGGGTATGGAATGGATACATTTCAGGGCAGTAAGTATAGTTTATTTGAAAAAAAAATTGGAACAGAACTTTTGACATATATGTTGAGGAATCAAATTCACAGACCCATATCCCTGACCAGGTTATTTTGGCAAGCAAAATGTGACTAGAAGTTCTGAATTATTATTAATATTAATGTCATACATCAAAATAAATAAATAAATAAATTTCTCATATAAGTCAAGCAAAATGTGACTAGAAGTTCTGAATTCTTTATTAATATTAATGTCATACATCAAAATTATTGCTAATAGCTTACAAAATTACAAAATACAGACTATTATATTTATGCTTGACTATTTTGATTGAGCAGTGGCCGAGTGGTCAATAAACCATCTCAAACCAGTTAACCAGATAGGCAGATATAAAGAATTAAAGATACCTTATTCTGTTATTCATTTTTCAAATTTTATCTATATAAAATTATGAAAAAATCATATGATTCAGAATTTCAATCTTCAGATAATCTGATCATCGGATAAATACATAATTACATATTATAACAAAATAACAAATCTATTATAGATTTATAGAATAACTGAATAAGATTATTAGATTATAATTTATAAGAACTCAGAAGTAAGAAGATAGACGTTTACAAAAAAATACAAACCAAATTTACCTGATTTGGACTTTGGACGAGACTATGAACTGTCAGTCTGAGATTTGAGAGAGAGGCATGCAGATTGCAGACTACTGAGTGGCGTTTGGTTTGGAAGTTTGCTGGAGAAGATTTGGTTTGGTGGAGAAAATTGAATAAATTAAATTAATGGGTGATGAGCAATTGGACAACATAGGCGGTGGGCTGTTTTGATTGACTCTTTTGGGACGATGTCAATTGGGGCAGTGGACCCTTTTTAGTTGAATAAATTAATGGGCAATTCCCAATCGGGCATAATGCAGTGGGCCCTTTCTATTTTAATTGTCTTTGTATTGTTGCCTTGTTGGGCTTCTTTAAAATAAATATTTAGACTCATTAAAATTTTCTGAAATAAATTATTAGGCCACATGACTCATTATATGTAATGAAGGGACCCCTTTCAATAATGGGCCTTGGGCGGCCGCCCCTCCCGCCCTTGCTCAGGGCCGGGCCTGGGTGTCTATTTGACTTGTACTTTGCATTGATTTTTAAATATAATTTTTCGAAGTTAGCATAATTACACCGATAAAAAAAAAGTTAGGATAATTACTGTATTTTACTTTTGAGGGTGCGTGTTTCTTAAAGTTTATTTTTCATAAAATGTCTTCTATATTAAGTTTAAAGATATTTTTAACTAAAGCATATTAAATATAGCTTTTGTGAACCCTTTTTTTTACATTTATATTAGAAGTTCCTCACGAAATAGTACATGATCTTAGTGTACAAAAATAATTCATGTAATGCATAATCTTGTTATTTTTTGTTTTAATCCATATATTTTAGAAGATACGATGTACTAGGTCTTATGATCAGGACTGTAGTGTCTTGATTGTTGTACCTGTGACAAAAATTTATGTTTTTTTTTTTATCCAAGAGACTGTCGTGGAAGGAGGCCCACATAAGCGAAAAAAAAGCTCACACAAGTGAAAAAAGATCCCGTACAAATGAAAAAAAGTGACGTACTCAGGATTTTTTATTCTTGTGATTAAAGTTTATGATAGCTATCAACCCAGCTGATGGAACCCTTCTCTTTTATCATGATGAACGGCAGTTACAACAAAATTAACTTACTTAGAATGTATGAGATGTATTCTTGATAAAATAATGTATACTTGTATAATATAAGGTGATAAGTGTAGATCGATCCTAGGATTAATTAGGAATTACGACCCTAATGATCCTAATTGCTTTATATCCATATGATGTTCCGACTATTTTCTATTGTTATCACAAGGGCCTATTTTTTTTTTATCCAGTCAAGGGGGTTGGGACCCAAGAGAGCGCACACATGTAAGAAGGGGAGAGCCCACGCGTGTGGGAATAGAAGCCCACACACGTGAAAATAATGGCATACCAAGGGATTGATCCAGTAGGCAGGTGAGATGCGAGGGTTGGCAACTGAGTAACCCCTTATCCTCACAAGGTACGATCATCAGACTACCAATATCAAATGGTCCCCATAATAATTTTTCATAGATAGATTCATCAATGATGCTTGACATTAGATAAGGTTTTACAAATAAAAATAAAAATAAAAATAGATAGGCCCATTTGTGATAATCATCATTAGATTTATTACACCATGGCTATCAACATTTGGTGGACATACCTTAATCAAACAACATTGCTTGGATCTCAAGGGTTTAACATTAAATCATGTGATTTTTTAACAATATTGGGTCCCACCATGTTTATTAACACCTGTAATTACAAATTAATGGGTCCTACATTGGGTCAATTGAATATTCTCATTCTATTTCTTATTTAGTATATTATCTTGTGAGTTTTTTTATAAACTGTCACACACTTCAAAAGTATATTGAAATTTGTAAAAATTGCCAAACACCATAAGTGACACAATAATATAATATGACACTATTTTATTCTATGATAATGAAATCTTATAATATTTAAATTTGTTGATATTATATTATATATACAGTTATCCAAACACCCACCTAATGTAAACTTTGAGGACGCCCCTAAATGGGCTCCACTATGGAGTTCTACTCCTTTATAAAGCCTTTGCCCGTTTGATAATTTTACTTTTAAAGTAAAGTAAAGTCAAGTAAAGTTAAGCTTCAAATCAAAAGCACTTTAATTCAAAACTCCCTTCGTCTTTTTCAAAAAAAGTAAAAAAAGCAACTACCTTTATTCACTAAAAGACCAAAAAAAAAAAAAAAAAAACTTCATTTCCTTATACAAAAAGTCAAAAATATTTCATATCAAACTACTCAAAACAAAATACTATCATAACCCACTTATATTTTATTTCCTCTCTTTATTTCGCTTCACTTCACTTTATTTTAAAAATAAAATTACCAAACGGACAAGAAATGACTATTTAAAGTAAAGTAAAGTGGATCAAGACAAGAAATGACAAGGGTCATATCAAAAGTATACAATTTCAAAATTTCCTCCGAATTTTTGTTCAGAAAAAGTAAAAAATACAACTTTCTTTTTCCACTAAAAAATAAAAAAACTCGATTTTCCAAGCAACTTTTAAACACAGAAAGAAGGGCTTAAAAAGTCACTGGACTGTGTAAGGGCCCGTGAGTAGGTTATGAAGGGGGACTATCCATGGGTCTGGCTGGCCCATCAGACCTCATTGCATCATTATTAAAGTGTCAAGCCTTATTTCTATTGTGTGTTACCGTGGATCCTTGTCCAGCCCATTAAGGCCCACTAATATCTTCTCTAGTTAGGTGTATAAACTCAAAAATAGAGCAAAAGAGTCATTTTTCTTCATATGCTTTATGATCTGAACCTTCTTGAATATTTCTTTAATTATCCTACCAACCTAATTATGCTCTAAAAAGGGACAGTTAAAAAGAGACTGATCTACGTTAAAATAAAATTGTAAAACTCGGCTAAAATCTCAAGGCCAGTGATGTCCCATTTCAGCAGCGAACAAAATGATGTTCCAGCCCAATTGCAGAAAGTCACTACTGATCATTGCTAGTGTTGGACCATTTCAACAGCAAACAAAAAATTGCTCAAACCCAAGTGCAGAAGTCCCTGGTCCATGGTGTACACGAGGGGGGTTGGATTTGGATCCAGGTTAGTTTAGCCGTACTGAGCCTAAAACAATATAAGGAACCCAGTCTCGCTTAACATTTGAAAACCCGGACCTGAATGAAAAACAGGACATTAGCACTCCTATATACAAGTAAATGTGGCCTTGGCGCTATTACAAGGCCATCAGTTATGGGGTCATAAACTCAGGCATGGATCTAACTAAAGACATGGGCCCAGCCCTTTAGTAATTGACTAGGCCTATTGGTGTTTGGTATGTGGCCTAGTCTAGTCTATCTCCTTGGATCCGTAGGTATGTATCCCAGGCCTAGTTCACTTGGCACAATGGTTCTTCAAGCATTCGATTCACATGAGTTATCACAGCCGTTTGATCATGACTAGTGACATCTAATAAAGTATAGACGGTTAAGATCATTACAGATAATTAATTTGAATCATGCATTTGATGGACCGAGATATCAATTGGCACTTCTACCATGCTTGGAAAGCCCAACAAGTCATTAAAGGAGTAGGAATAGACATGCGAATTTTGCTTAGAAGGCCTAAAAAGTTAAGATGTAACAGACAAAAAGAGATGCCAATGTCCAGACGTTCTCAAAGAGTACTTGATCTTCTGTACGAATGATATTATTTTTCCACTTTTGCTCTATCTCTTACTATCTAGTTTGTACATATTTTGTATGGTCTACGAAAAAGAATAAAGTAAACAGCCATTTTAACTTGTGCTTCAAGCTCTTGATGGTTCTTACTTAGAATAGGACTCACAGCAGAGCTGGTGTATCTACATTGGCCTTTGGATGCAATATGGCTTAAAAGGATTGCCCATTTACTTAAAAAAGTAGAAAATTGAGACCAACAAGATGCTTTAAAATCTTTGATCTAATGCTATGAAATGAATACTTAATAAATTTTGTAAGTTAGAATGAGCCTGAATTTTTAGATGACCAATCCTTGAGGAAGAATTGCCCGTTGCAAAGATCTTAGGAAGAAAGCATGTGGGATGGAAATTAGGCTGTTAGAGTGCGGGATTTGGGCTGGACTTTGTCTAAGCACAGGTCCTGTTTATAAATGCGGAGTTCCAATCTGGGCTTGGGACCAGCGGGCTTAAGTTTTTATTAATAAATTCAGATCCAGAAATGGGGTCCAGGTTTTATGAATGAAATATGAGAAAATCACAAAAATCCCTTTTTATATGGTGTCTCAATGTTTATTATTATTATTATTATTATGTATATATTATTTTTTATGTATAAATTACATGCACGATATAGGCATATCCTATATAAACTGGCCTAATAATGGTCCCACTTAATTTCTTGTAACCCAAGCCCTAGCTTTAATAGCCTTGTTAAGGGTTTTCCATCTAAAACATGCATCAGGGTTCATCAAGTTGGGCTCTAAATGGACTGGGGTTTGGGCTGGACCCAGATTGGTTTTAAGCCCATTGATAGCTTTAAACAGGACATTTACTACTCATTTTAGAAAAAAGTGAATCTTCTAATACCAAAGTTTTAAACAGTAAATTACAACTTCTCAAAATATAGACAAGATATATTTTGTAGGATCCACTAGAGGTATAAGAGGGCATTGAGATCTAAGATAATCTTTATAATCTAATATAAAACTATGAAATGCTATATAGCTTGTGGAGTCCATTAGACGTGTCAATACAAGAGGCAAAAACGTAGGCATATAAGATGTTCCTCGTTATCCAATCCAATTTAAGACTATAAAATACTTGTTGTCCAATCCAATTTAAGACTATAAAATAAAATGAATCGTATTAAAGTTTTGATTTTGATCCTTCGTTCCATTATTTTAGATTAGACACGTCGGAGTATCTCATGCAATGAAAATTGGTTTTCTTTCTATATCTTGATTCAAACTTAATTAGTTAAGATTGTTTCGTCCAAAGAGTGGAGCCCAGTTTGGACGAATCAGGGGATTCCATTACTTTATACACGTTCGAGTATCTCATGCAATGAAAATTGGTTTTCTTTCTATATCTTGATTCAAACTGAGTGAAGATTGTTTCGTCCAAGCAGAGAGCCCTGTTTGGGCGAATCAGGGGCGGAGGAAAGAAAAGATTCTCTTGAAACAACTCCATTAAGATAAGATGGGACGACATAAAAGAGATTTCATGCAAGAACAAACGTTGACGGACATAAACTGATACTACTAACAGAAGGCTTTTGATTACATGCATCACACTTCAAGTACAACACCAGCAGAGTGAGAGAGAGAATGCAAACATACTAAGAACTCACAAGACTTTGAAACGACAACAAGAGTCCAGCGCTCTTTTATTTTAGCACACAACACAACAGAAGATCTTACATCTCATGCCATGAAACCTGTCTCTCTCTCTAAGGGCCACCAGTACCACCAGCACCCATTCCACCACCATACCCAGGGCCACCGCGTCCAATGCCTTCGCCGAAACCACCGGCTCCAGTTCCAATGCCGACACCGGCACCCATTCCGCCACCTATGCCGGTCCCAGCGCCACCGATTCCAGGTAGACTTCCTCCCAGTCCACCACCTGCCCCGAACCCTGCTCCACCTCCACCTAGTCCTGGTATCATCCCACCTGGGGCGCCTGCACCACCACCAATTCCTCCACCGGCTCCGATTCCGGTGCCTCCTCCTGTCCCGCTCCCACCACCAACACCACCGATTCCGCCACCCGGATTTCCGAACGGACTATCACCAGTACCACCACCAAATGGACGGCCATCCGAAGATTTTAGAAGCACCAATGTCTGTTTCAGTTCCAATGGCTCTGCCATTTGATGACAGCTTCGTCTTTGTCATCACCTTCTCGCCCTCCTTTTCATCTAGAGGGTTCGTACCCTCAATACCAAGTACCCCACAACCCAGAAACACCAGGAGAAGGACCCAAAACCGGTTTCTCACAACCCACCCCATTTGTAATATTGAAGGAGAGGAAGAAAGAAATGTTTCAGTGCATGCAAATTGCAGTGTCACGTTTCTTCGTTTGCATGGTTTATATAGAATTTCGAGTGAAGACCCACTTGTATTATTTTATTAGTTCTCTATTGCTCTCTCTCATTTCGATATGTATGTTGTAACTGCTTAGGCTTGCTTTTGGACACTTGTTCGTCTTTATTGACTGCACATCTGCGTGACCATTAACTGGCGTTTCTCAGCTTGGAGCATTAATTGGACTCCTTTTCCGTATTTCTCGACTTTATTCTTGTTTATTCTTTTCTACTACTCGGTTTTCTACTTTTTCAATTTTAGTTATTTTTGCATGCTAGTATCCCTCACCATCTTCCTCTCTTGCGATTTTTAAGGAAAACACCTTCAGAAAAAAAAAAAGGAAAAAAAGGAGGAGGGACCAAATACTTTGTAATAACATCATAGCACCTATATTTAATTAATAGAATAACTCAATATTCCATAATATTATCCAAAAACATTCATGCAATTTTCATGAAAAGGGACATTCCAATCTAACATTCCACGAAATCCTGTAATTGGGGCATTTGTATGTTAGATTATTTCGCGATATCACCAAATGTTAAGTTATTCTATGATATAATGGATTGAGGGGCCTCTACCGTCATTATAAATTTTTGGGTCCTTTTTTTTAATTTAAAGGGTTTTTTTTTTTAATCTCTTCTTTGTTTCTTTTCTTTTTCTAAAGTCAGATTGGGATATGGTTCATCTAGGATTTAAATATCTTGGCAGTTTGTTCGTGAGTTTCGACATGATCTTATTATAGTTATTACAATTGGATATTAGAGTTAGGAAAGAATTAGAGAAGGATAGAAGGATTTATGTATATAACCGTGTCCTTGCTTGAAGGTGATGGATTCCGGTATGCTTAATTAGTTGAGATAGCTAAACGTAACTTATTGACTATATTTTTTAATCTACAAGGGTTAATTATATAAAAATAAATCTAAAATATGATAAGGTTAGTAGCGCGAATCAAGTGGAGTATATACATGGTCATGTGGGACTATCCAAAATAGGTATGCATCTTTCATATGACATATATTTTTATGAGAAACAGAAAGTTGATAGACATCAAATTATTTGTATGAGGCAATTTGAGATGGTTTTGTATGAAATAATCTTATCTTTGGTCGTGCAGAGCTAATCTCTTTTTTTTTTCAGATATTGAAGATCTCTCTTCTTTTTACTCCTAATTGATGTTTAATTCCAAGAGAAGTGCATGGATCATTAGCCATCACAACAATGAGATGTGTTTTATCAAGTCCATTAATTTGTTCTTTAATTCCAGACCATGTAAACCTTTGTCACGTGTGTGATGCACGGCCGTTAGAGAGGAATCTTTAATTCCAGACCATGTAAACATTGAGTTAGATTGTTTTTATTTTATGTTGAGTTAGATTGTTTTTATTTTATGTTCTTCTTCATATAATTCCAAATCCATACCACAACAATTTTTTTTAGTGACTCATGCACGGCCTTTAGAGAGGAACCCCAGCATAAAAGAAGAAAATAAAGGCAAAACAGAATGGAAAAACAAAAAGAAATGAAGAGAAAAACGAGTAATTAAGGAGCTGTCATACAAAGCAAACGCCTTGAATCAGCATTGAATGGGATGCTTGGGATGATTGGCAGTCAAAAACTGTTTACAAGTAGAGGTCCACACGTGTAACGCATTTTCTGAAAGAAGAGGAAATGAAGTAAGAGAGAAGACGTTGAAGACATGCTTCGATTACCAATAAAAAAAATATATACATGTTTCGATTAAGACGGGATTAAAGGAGGAGTTGGGGTGGTTGTTTTGGAGATTGAATGTGCATGTAAAAATGCCTAAGAGCCTGGAGGCAACTGCCGAGTGTCGTTTGGTGATGTTGGGTTGGGAGAGGCTCGCAGGTAGAGCATTCATGACTCGACAACACGCCAGACAGGGCTCTCTTCCAAAATTGATTGACAGCACCGGCCAAGACTTCTTACCAGAAAAAAAGAACAGATCAAAAGTATTGGGAAAGTGGACCACCACAAACTCCACATTGATATAAAAATGTCCACTTTGGGCTTAAGCCCTCATGTATTTGCTTTTGGATTCTACCCAAAAGGCCTCATACCAATGTGGGACTTTTGTTGCACATCCCCAACAATCCTCCCCTCAAACAAAAGATCATATTTCTTTGGATATTTTTATTAAGTCTGGGATTGGGCTCTGATACCAATTGTTAGTACAGTAAACTACCACAGACTACACATTGATATGATATTGTCCACTTTGGGCCTAAGTCTTCATGGATTTGTTCTTGGATTCTACCCAAAAGGCCTCATACCAATGGAGTACTTAGTCCAACTTAATTATATGCCCATGATCTTTCCCAATTCTAGCCGATGTGGGACTTTGGTTGCACATCCCCAACAAAAAGGACTGGCCAGACTGCCTCACCTCTGCTATTCAGAAGGAGAGTCTAGATGATCATCACACGCTTGGACTAACAACCAAGTCATGAGCTCCTGAGTGGGTCTGATGTAAAAAAAAATCAATTCATTAAAATTACAATTATTCTACTCTTTGTCTCAAAATAATTCAGATCAGAAACAAATCAATGTTTTGGATCCGAAGGATTTGTCTTACGCAAAAATTAATTTTTAATAAAAAGAATAAGATAACAACCCAAGACCTCCTTCACCTCCTAATAGAATGAAAAATCATAAGCATGACTCATCAAATTACTATTTTCATTAGAAATCAAAATAGAGACTGCCTAAGGCATGAAGACGGATCTATTATTCTAATAGAGCATGTATTTAAAAGAGACAAGAAAGTAATAGAAAAATAACATAGATTAAATCAAAGACCTACTTAACTTCATCTGTACCCTCAAATCTAGAAATCTAGCTAGCCATTGAAAATAACTCCATAAGTAATTTCATTGATAGCATCTCCTTGTACAATGGTCTCTCAGAAATCTCTCTCCAGGGCTCTAGAATACCCAAAAATAACTCTTAAATTAGGAGAGAGAGTAATAATGGATGTCCAAGGGAGGAAGTATGTCTCGTATGCTTCATTTGGGTTCCTTTTATAATCCCGATTCTCTTATAGATACATTGAATCTGAACACCTTCTCTACATATTTGATTTATCTTCGTTATAAGGCATATCTCTGGATGGCTTCTAAAAACCTCTGGATGACTTGGCTAATCTTCAGATGGGGTCCCACAAGGGATGTGCAACAATTGATTATCAACGGTGTGGATTTAATTGCAATCCCGTCTAAAAATGAACATGAAAATCTCCAAGCCCATAACTTTATCAATCTAGCTCTGATTTACACATTCTTGAGCTCCACGAATATTTACTTTGAATAAGCTTTCCAACGGAAGGTAAATTCCATCGATCCGACAGTCGGATTGAAAGTTATGGCCATTTGAAGATGAGTTATCATGAGAAAAATGAGATTAACTTTTGAAATTTGATTTGCAATGGATTCTATGTCTGCACAACTTTTATTTTCGAAAGGAGATCAGATGTGGATGATTTAAACTCTTCTTCTTTTATTCCAATCAGAATTGTACTATTTGAATTATCCATTAATAATTTCAAATCTGCAACTACTGCGGACTCTGCCATATGAGACATGTCATCTGCTTGAACAGTGGCCCTAATGAGAAGTCTTCTACTGTAGTTAGGACTCTTCAACTAACATGACGAGTGGACCCCTCCTTTGATTGATTTGCACATGGCTTGTGTGTGGGGTCCACATGGTGAATTCTTCAATTTACTTCTTTTCAAACTTCAATTAAGCAATGCAGGGCCCAAGATGACTATGTGTGCTTGAAAGTAGGTTCCGTGACAGAGGCCTGCAATTCTCACTTTCTGCACATTCCAATTCAACACATCAAATATCGAAGAGCCCATATTGAAGCGAGACCCATCCGGACGGAGTTCTACTCCAACTGGGACTCTTCGGAGAAAATTTGCAAAACATTCTAAGTTAATGCAGAAAATATATGAAAAGTATGAAAATTTAGGTTCTTGGGTGAAAATGCATGAAATGATGGAATTAGATGAATAATGATGTAATTCACCTAATTAAACCCCTAATTCATCATAAAATGATGCGTAGATACGCAAATGCATGAACTCAACAGGGTTCCACTTGTGAAAAATTCAATTGGGCCTGCCTTCCGCGAATACATTTAAAGAGTTTACGCACTCTCTTATAAAACATGTGAATAAAATACTACAATGAATCATGTTTGATATTGGTCAAACAATCAAATTCTTCAAATTTTTTTTCCGAAAATAGTCAATATTATAAAAAAAATATTTATTTTGAGCAATTTAGATATTTCTATCTCATGACGTTTTTTCCATTGGTCCTACCCTCTCTGGAATCCGGACTCACAAAAAAGAAACCTGATTCGATAGGGTACTCTAGAGAAGGTAAAACCTGATACAACACAATCAGATCCCATCCTGGCCCCTTGTGCATAAGAGGATCCTGGTGTGCAGTTAAATGGGTCAGTTACGAATTGAGACACTTGACACGACTAGCCTCACTAACAATGGGTTGGACATTGGTTGAAACAGTCTAACCTGACCTACACCTTACCATATACTGGTAGGCTTCAGAATCAATCAATATAGATCCTTCAGCTGGGCCTGGGCCTCTTACAAATTTCAAACGATAGTTTGAAGTAAATGTGGCACCTAGTTTTTCTTCTTTGTCAAATTTTACGCTAATTGAAGTAATGCCCATCTGATTATATTTTGAAAGATGTAACAGGTAAAGCTTATGCGAATGACTATGGGTCTTGGACCATCCGAGCTTGTTTTGGGTGCATAAGGAAACAATGAAATCGCGCGCACGAGACCATTTGAGTTCCAACTTTGCTTGATCCAACGTATTATTTCACGTCCCTAGTGACTTGGTATTGGCTCAGATTTCAATTTTATTGGAAAGTTTTACACCATTATATTAATCAAGAAATGAAAAATGAGATAGTGTTGAGTCAAACTCCCCTTTCTTTGATCAATCCAACAATGAATAACACACCAATTACAATTAAATTTCAGTGAAGTGGTTCTTCATTGGAAGGTGCCTAATATCAAGCAAAAGTTTTCGACCAAAGCCAAGTAGCCAACCAAGGCGACAACATAAGAAAGTCTTTCTCAGTCAATTCTCTAAACAAAAGCCAAGTATCCAATATCATATATTCATATTTCAACTAAGAAAGATTCATCAAGAGGACAACATAAGAAAGTCTCTCTCAGTCATTTCTCCAATATCATATTTCAAATAAGAAAGACTCATCCAAATATATTGACGGTTTTAAGTAACTGCCCCCAGAAAACCATAACAAGACTAAACTTCACATGTGAGACAATGTTGGCCCATATGTGCAGCTACATTTCTTCTAAATTGTTCCATGTCTAACATCATCTTCATGTGCCGCATAACCTTTTCTTCATCTTCATACAAGAAAACCAATAGGTCTAAGCTCCACTGGTGCAATACTAGGTTCTTCCCTAATAGCTGTTATATCTCCAGAATCATCTTTCAAATAAGCTTTCATAAATGCCACCACAATCCCTCCCACAAATCTCCTCATGGGTTCTCTTGCCTTGCCATTTTTACACAGGCAATAAGAAGCTTTTCCTCTGAATCCCTTAGTTTCATCATCCAACATGTCCAAATGACCATAGTCCTCAGCAACAAAGTACCATGCAGGTGGACAACATTCATTGAAGAAATCCTCATGGTTCACTCCTTTAGGGGCACAGGGAGGGAACAGGGGGTTTTTCTTCAGTTCTCCCAGACCAGAGCCAATGACTAGAATGGCCATTTTGAGATGGAAAGAGTGAGGAACATAGGTAAGGACTGGTGGGTTGGTCTGCTTCCCTTTGTCCATTCCATCAACTGGGTCTATGCCAATTAGAGCTGAGAATTCAAGAGAAGTGTTAGCAAGGCCTAATGCCAGAGCAAATGCAACCTTGCCTCCACGGCTATGGCCTGCTAGGCCGAGCTTATTTAGATCCGGCCGTACGCGTGTGGGAAGCACATGAGGCAGTCCAAGTGATAGCCAATCCGTGGTTGCAGCTGCACACTTGATCTCGTCGCTTGAGTCGGGTCCCGCAACATTGTACATCTACCAAATACAGAGAGTAGAGTTGGTAGAAGCATAGACACAGATTACTAAAATACTTGTGAGTTGTTGTTTTATTTGATGCAGGGGAAATTAAGGTAAGCTGAGTTTTCATGTGGATGACTTCCCAAAAATCAGCGTGGGACTCTGGGTGCTCAACTTTGCTTAATTTTTACTTTATTTTTTATCTGACCTATTTTTACTTAAGGCCTTTTTTTTTTTTTTTTCTCATCATAAAATACGTAGGAATTCTTGAAATAAGTTGTTAAAAATAAAGAACCAAAGGTAAATATATAAAAATGACCATAAAATAACCTCCATTTGTGGGCCTTGGCACAATGGTAAGGTTGCTCCATTGCAACTTGCCTCTCCACCTTATGGGATAAGGCTTCATACATTTGACCCTCCCCCTCCCCAGACCCCGCAGTGGTGGGAACGTGTAGTGGGATGTCCTTATTATTTAAATAACCTCCTTTTAAATTAAATCAAGGAAAGACGGAAAATGAACTCAACCATCACTCTAGTAAATCAAATCCTAAGAAATAAAATGTCTCATCTATATCTTTATCTTACATTTTTCATCCCTCCCATCTTTAATAATCCAAGTGGAGCTCATTTGAACACGAATTCCTAAATACTCTAATGCAAACAAACATGCCCTTAATGACAAAAGCTATTAGGAATATCCTGATTCAAGACACCCAAGTTCCACTCATAGTATAAATTATTAAAATACTCTTCATCCATCGAAATTTAGTTAAACATTCTTTGTATGCAAAGGTGTGTGTGTGTGTGTGTGTGTGTGGGGGGGGGGGGGGGGGGGGGGGGGGGGGGTGGGGGGGGGGGGGTGGTGGTTAATCTAACATAAATAAGCTTCAAATAACATAGCGAATTAAGTGGTTTAAATCATTTAAGTCAACTTTCAGCTAATCTAATCTACAAGGATAATGTGTCCAACTTTTAATTAGAAAAACCCAATATGAAACGCTTTGTTATTCATCAACAAACCCAAAGCACAATGGCAGCAGAGTGATGACTGATGATAAGTGAGTAATTAAATCCAAGCACTTGTACACCCCACTTCCATCAAACCATTCATTTAGCGGCTTTTGAGTACATCCGAATGGTTAATTCATCTGAGCCACCAGGCCTAGAGCAAAATCACAATAATTGCACAATCTGGCCATTGATTGATCAGGAATCTCAAATCAATGGACCCCACCAACATTCCATTAGGTTAGATGGATTGGATTGGATTAAGAAGTAGACAGTGGGCAGTTGGGAATGGAGGAAATTACGAAACTGACCTGAGGGGCGACGACTATGAAGCCGTGAGAGGCGATATGTCGAAGAAGCTGAGAATAGAAAGAGTTGTAGAGAAGATATCCGTGCAGGAACAAGAGCACTGGGAATTCTCCACCGTCCGATGGGGTCGCGATCAAAAGAGGGTTTGGGGGCGAAGATGGCCCACTGGCGATTGTTGGCTCAGGTTCGAGTCGTAACAGTACCACCACATGATTTCCGGCTTCGAAGACATGACTGGAGCTGCAACAAGACGGTGTCGACATGGCTGTGCTATTCCTCCTCAATAGAATAGATATTCTCCTCTGTCTGTGACATCTACAATCTATCTATACCTGGTATTCTTACATGAAAAGAAACACTAGTTTTGTATAAAATCGTGTTTTTATCTTCCTTAACCAGAGGAGAGGAGAGGATATGGGATAAAGTTTCGTGTTCCCTTTTTGGCCGCTCCTTATCTAATGGCAGTTTTTGCATTTCTTCAGCAAAATAGTACGAGATGGAATTGGGCCTGACCCAAAAGATGTATATTAAGATGTGATGGCTGCATGATTTGGGTACAAGACTACAAGGGACATGACCCTAATACTAAAATGATGGGCCCGGAATAAACCCGAATATAGTAGTAATGACGTATTATAATGGTTTGTTTTTGTCATTTAGTACCAACGAACCTAACGCACCCAAACCCAATTAGATAGAATTGGACTAGTTCAGTTCTGGAGTTCTGGGTTGATGAAAAGAACAGTATTTATGGTTAACGCACCCAAACCCAATTAGATAGAATTGGACTAGTTCAGTTCTGGAGTTCTGGGTTGATGAAAAGAACAGTATTTATGGTTCCAGGTCCAACTTGGATGTAAATGGGTTGGGTCCACAGGTAGCAGACCCTGGATAACGACCAGATTGAACAACAAACCAGCTGACAGACCAAGCCCAATTAACCAATGCTATATTGGTATTGAACAAGAATTGAACAAACCAGCTCACAGACCAAGCCCAGCTCATTCAATGTTATTGAAATAGAATTGAACAAACCAGCTCATGAACAAGGCCTAGTGCATCTACCCAACGGTTAGGATTTAATATTGGCAGGGGCCGCGCGAACGCAGGCCCCCTCTGTCACAAATTATGACGTGCACTCTCCCACTTGGGGAGATGCTAAGCCAATGCTCCTCCTGAGTGCAATGGAGGACACTGACCTAGGCCATGGGCCTTCTTGATCACCCATAGACCCCGTCCAGGTAAGTATGCATTACTGATAAAATCTCCATCATTTATTGACGTGTTGCAACTTGCCATGTGTCCTGTATTTTCGATGTGGGACTTGTACTCCACCTTTCGCATGCAGTTTTCTTATACATTCGCAATATAACCTTAGCCTCTCCTCATGAGACCTGACTTTGACTCAGACCAAGCACTAACCCAATGACTTCATGCCATGGGCACGAGTACTTAACCTAGGCTGGAGCCAAGCTAAATTCTCACATTTGGTGCTGCTATTTTTTCGTGAGGAATAGTGCCGGACAAGTTGAATTTTTTCACGGTTCCAAAGCATTTTTTTATTGAGGTGTTAGAATTTTTTTTTCTATAGAAGAGGAAACAGTCCACATAATCAAATTTTCCCATAGACATACACAAACATACAGAGTATACTAGTAAAATCTCATGCTATGTACGGACCACGGAACTACCAAATGCACAGACTAATATAAATTATACTCGAATAATAGGGTCATTGAGTTACATACCACAATTAAAAGGCTTTATAACATCAATTATATAATTAAAAAAAATGTGACGCTTAATTTTCTACCTAAACCCTAACTGCGGTTGAAATTTATTTACTTTAGGCCCCGGCCCATATGTCAGAATATATATATTTAAATTTCCCGAGTGAAGATTCGTTTTGAAGATAGCTCGATAAAATGTGTTTTTCTTTCAAAGGAAAAATACATTAAATAAAAAATTTCAATCCAAATTTCTGACTATTGATATGATTTGTTATGATTTGCCTAGAAAAAATCTATTTAAGTGGGACCCAGATGAATGGCGTCCTCCATTTCTATTCTAATAGTCCATAAAACCATATGATGCGAGCTGGGATCCATAAATTGTTTGATAAAGATCAAATGATCATAGACCTCAAAAATTGACCAAAACTATTTAAGTGAGACCTAGATTAATTGGGTCCACCATCTCTATTCTAATCGTCTATAAACTCATATGATGCGGGCTGGGACTCATGAATTGCTTGATAAAGATCAAATGATCATAAACCTCACAAATCGATCAAACTTATTTAAGTAGGCCCATGATGAATGGGGTCCACCATCTCTATTCTAACCGTCCATAAAATCAAATGATGTGGGCTGAGACCCATGGATTGCTTGATAAATATCTAAGGATCAAATGATCATAGACCTCACAGATTGACCAAACCTATTAAGTGGGACCCAAATGAATGTGGTCCACCATCTCTATTCTAACAGTCCATTAAACCATATGTTGCGGGTTGGGATCTATGAATTGCTTGATAAAGATCAAAGAATCAAATGATCATAGACCTCACAAATTGACCTTCAATAAAAATGATACTCCTCTAATTCACATTAAAAAGAAAAGAGCATATACATAACAAATTCAAAAATGGATCTACAGAGTCTGACAAAAGAAACAAAGATACATACAATAGGATGATGAGATGCGTTTTTTATTTTTCATAAACTTATTATCATAAACCTAATACCCTAACCCCTAGATCGAAACCTATAACCACGTTATACAATGCCAATTTTAGATATTGAAACCCAAACCCCTAAATTGAATTCCCCAATCTATATATTATCCAATGAAAGAACGCAAAATCCCTCCACTATCAAAGTTTCATGCAGTCGAATAACAGACTTCCTCCCAAACATATCCAATCTAGATAATAATTAATCAAACACACAAAAAAATAAAAAATAAATGTACATTAAAATTACAGCAAACAAACTTAATAATCACATGATAATCCTTTCAATTATTCCACGTTATATGCTTACCAAATCAAAGAAGACAGTTCAATATGACTTAATAATATCCACACAGAAACCTTAAATAACTTAGATGGAATGATTACCTGCTAGGTATAGGGTTGTCCCCATCTGTAAGTCCCACCCAGGCCTCAATTTCACATACAAAACATAGGAAAAAAAAAAGTATTCCATGCCTGAATATACCTTGGTGTAAAATCACCAGACCAATAAATATACCTTAAATAATTTTGATGGAATGATCATATGTTAATTACCTACCAGGTACACCTAGGCCTCAATTTCACATACAGAACATAGAAAAAAAATGTGTTTCACGCCTGACTATACCTTGGTGTAAAATATGGAGGGTCCCACTGGTCTGATTTAAAATACCAGTGGATTCGATTCATCAGCAGACCAATAAATATACCTTAAATAACTTAGATGGAACGATTATATGTTAATTACCTACCGGGTACAGGGCTGTCCCCATCTATAAGTCCCACCCAGGCCTCAATCTCAAATATAGAACATAGAAAAAAAAAAGTATTCCACGACTGAATATGCCTTGGTGTAAAATTTGGTGGGTCCCACTGGTCTGATTTAAAATACCAGCGGATCTGATTCATCACCAAACCACTCCTAGGGGCCCACAGATCCAAACAGTGGCTTGTATCAACCTTCACTTCAGTCACACCTGGAAATATATGAGGAGAGTGAACAATGGGTCCCACTGATCCAAATCTCAGATGCCACCATCCATGAGATCGCCCAAGAGTCCCACATCAGTTTAGATATGAAGTGGGAATTGATATTTTTTTTTGAGGAAGTTTTGTTGCTCAGTTATTTTAGAGAGAGGAGATTTAGGAGACTGGAGAGAGAAGGGAGTGGAGGGTGGATGGACATTATGACAGCTCACTGATGTATGTTAGGTAATGAGGATTGAAACTTTGGAGGCCTGTGGTTAAACGAATGGAAAAACATTCCAATAGAGGTACTAGCAAAACCCCGTGGATAACCACGAAACCACCAAATGCACATACTGATATGAATTATTTTTAATAAATTTATTAATTAGTAAACTTGTGAGTCCTTTTTTTTGTTGCTAATTTGATCTTTATATTTTTTTTCTAAATGTTTTGTTCTTTAGGTGAGGCATGAATTGATTAAGAAAGATCAAATGATCATAGACCTAACAAATTGACCTAATATATTTAAGTGGGACCAAGATGAATGGGGTTCATCATCTCTATTCTAACCGTTCATAAAATCATATGATGCGGGCTGGGACCAATAATAAAGATCAAATGATCATAGACCTCCCAAATTGACCAAATCTAACCTATTTAAGTGGGAACACCCCCAAGATGAATGGGGTCCACCATCTATATTCTAACCGTCCATAAAATCATATTATGCGGGATGGGACCCATGAATTGATTAAGAAAGATCAAATGATCAAATGATCGTAGACCTGACAAATTAACTTAATGTATTTAAGTGGGACCTAGATGAATGGGGTCCACCATCTTTATTCTAACCGTCCATAAAATTAAATGATGCGGGCCGGGACCCATGAATTGATTGATAAAGATCAAATGATCAAACAATCATAGGCCTCTCAAATTGACCAAACCTAACCTATTTAAGTGGGACCCCCAAGATGAATGAGGTCCATCTATGTTCTAACCATCCATGAAACAATATGATGCGGGATGGACCCATGAATTGCTTGATAAAGATCAAAGGATCAAATAATCATAGACCTCACAAATTGACCAAACATAACATATTTAAGTGGAACCCCCCAGATGAATGGGGTCCACCATCTCTATTCTAACCGTCCAAAAAACCATATCATGCGGGATGGGACCCATGAATTGATTTAAAAAGATCAAAGGATCAAATGATCGTAGACCTAACAAATTGACCAAATATTTTTAAGTGGGACCCAGATGAATGGGGTCCACCATCTTTATTCTAACCGTCCATAAAATCAAATGATGCGGGTCGGAACCCATGAATTGATTGATAAAGATCAAATGATCAAATGATCATAGACCTCTCAAATTGACCAAACCTAACCTATTTAAGTGGGACCCCCAAGATGAATGGGGTCCACCATCTATATTCTAACCATCCATGAAACAATATGATGCGGGATGGACCCATGAATTGCTTGATAAAGATCAAAGAATCAAATGATCACATACCTCACAAATTGACCAAACATAACCTATTTAAGTGGAACCCCCCAGATGAATGGGGTCCACCATCTCTATTCTAACCATCCATAAAACCATATTATGCGGGATGAGACCCATGAATTGATTTGAAAAGATCAAATAATCATAGACCTAACAAATTGACCAAATATTTTTAAGTGGGACCCAGATGAATGGGGTCCACCATCTTTATTCTAACCGTCCATAAAATCAAATGATGCGGGCCGGGACCCATGAATTGATTGATAAAGATCAAATGATCATAGACCTCTCAAATTGACCAAACCTAACCTATTTAAGTGGGACCCCTAAGATGAATGAGGTCCACCATCTATATTCTAACCGTCCATGAAATAATCTGATGCGGGCTGGGACTCATGAATTGCTTGATAATGATCAAAGTATTAAATGATCATAGACCTTACAAATTGACCAAACATAACCTATTTAAGTGGAACCCCCCAGATGAATGGGGTTCACCATCTTTATTCTAACCGTCCATAAAACCATATTATGCTGGATGAGACCCATGAATTGATTTAAAAAAGTTCAAATGATCGTAGACCTAACACATTGATCAAATATGTTTAAGTGAGACCCAGATGAATGGGGTCCACCATCTCTATTCTAACCGTCCATAAAATCAAATGATGCGGGCCGGGACCCATGAATTGATTGATAAAGTTCAAATGATCATAGACCTCATAAAATGAACAAACCTAATTTATTTAAGTGGGACCCCAAAGATGAATGGAGTCCACTATCTATATTCTAACCATTCATAAAATCATATGATGCGGGTTGGGACCCATGAATTGCTTGATAAAGGTCAAATGATCAATAAACCTCACAAATTGACCTAACCTAACCTATTTAAGTGGAAAACCCCCCCCCCCCAAATGAATGGGGTCCACCATCTCTATTCTAACCGTCCATAAAATCATATTATGCGGGATGGGACCCATGAATTGATTAAGAAAGATCAAATGATCATAGACCTAACAAATTGACCAAATATTTTTAAGTGGGACCCAGATGAATGTGGTCCACCATCTTTATTCTAACCGTCATAAAATCAAATGATGCGGGCCGGGACCCATGAATTGATTGATATAAATTTAGCACATCTGGTGTGTTGGCTTATTTAGGGATCTCTTGGAGAGATTTTAGGCTTTTGAGTGGAAGATATTCTTCATGGAGAGATTTTAGGTCTTTTGAGTGTGTAATAGATATAGAGATTTTAGGGATAAGGGCAACTCCGGAAGTGGCATTGCAAAATGCTTGGACCCATGAATTGATTGATATAAATTTAGCACATCTGGTGTGTTAGCTTATTTAGGGATCTCTTAGAGAGATTTTAGGCTTTTGAGTGGAAGATGATTCTTCATGGAGAGATTTTAGGTCTTTTGAGTGTGTCATAGATATAGAGATTTTAGGGATAAGGGCAACTCCGGAAGTGGCATTGCAAAAAGCTTGAGGTTGCGTCTTTATATGATGATGAGTACATCCCTTTAGTAATATAGATAGATAGGTAGATGTCTATAGTGGTCGCTTTTTTTTAATTTATAAAACATGTGAAAAAATTAAATACATTTTTTCCATAGTGGAACCGGTGCAGCCACTTTTCGATAGGAAAAGTGTTTCCAATGGTGCAGGTGTAGAATGAGTTTCCATTTATGGTTGTCTGTGAACATATTTTTCAATGCTGTGCAACAGCCATATTTCTGCATAAAAAAATAAAGAAATTTCCCCATGTTTGGTGTGGCCTTTTTCCACAAGGTAAGAGTTCAACAGTAAGTTAAATATATTTATTTTATAGGAATATTTTATGATTCAGTAAAAAGGTATTTTGGATGTGTGGAAGGAAATTTTTTTTTTCCACAAAAGAAGAAAAGTAAGTGGAATCAATTTTTTGTGGATGCCATACAAATCAATCCTGCTGCTAAATCGTCTCCCTGATATGAATCTTATACAACATTTTCTGAGGTCCACCTCCAAATCGAAGTTACAGTGAAAAAACTGGCTTTAATTATTTTAGATGTCTGCAGTCCGACGGTACACAACCTTTTTAGAAAAGGTGTCTCCTCATTAGTCCTATCAATTTGACCCTCCGAAAAGGGGGTCACCCCACCTTCAAAAGGCCTTAAAATGAGAGCTTCTGTTTCTAAGAAAAATCGTTAGGGCCGTGCTTGGACAATTTTTTTATAACCTTTGAAATTTGGGGCCTGGGTTTGAACGATACTAGCCAGGAACCGGGCCGTGGCCCTCCTACTTTTCTTTGTGTTATATGATAAATGTAAAAATATACACCAAAATACCATTTTAATACTCTCACTTGGCAGTAATAAAATGGGAGTATGAAGGAAATCTACTCCCCCGTACGAGGAAATCTACACCCTCATACCCATTACAAAATACCTTGAAAATATATTCACACATACTTGGCTCAATTCATCTTTACTTCCAATACCTTTTTTCTAGTTTTATTGCTTGATATGTAGGCCTTTTTATATTGTTTACATATTATAGAGTGATTTGGGATAGTATTGAGATCACAAAGGTAGTTGCATTGTATGAAACTCAAGAGAATATGAGTGTGAATATCTTTTAATTATACAATAGAACTTCACTTTTTATTGTATAAATAATAGTGATTTTTTAAATGTATTTATTTTTATAATTGAAGTCCAACAACAATTAATGGTTAGATCAACGTAAAATTGAAAATAATATCAATTTAAATATATGGCAAATAATGATTTAAAATTCTTAAACATAGATTTAGTAGATTGCAAGTGAAAATCCTACGATAGAGTATATTCCATGAGCATTCTCTTTCTTGGACAAAATAAAAGACAGTACATATAGAACCAAGTCACTAAAAGCACATGTGACTTTATCCGATAAAAAATAAAAAGTTTTAAGTTTTAAGTTTTAAGAAATAACTTGTATTCTCTAAATATTTTCTTAGAGGTCCCTTCGCAACCGAGATTAGATAAGATAACGTTCAGTCAACCCTTCATACGTGTTAACCATGTAAACAAATATTAATAATAATTTTCTTGTTTTAAGGCCTTCAGTCTTGTCCAGGCCTAACCCCAAGGGGTGGCTCGGTTGGCCTAGGACCACGGTTTGCACCTGAATTTTATCCGGCTTTCCTCTGCGCCCGGAGGGATTAGTCCAGCTTAAAAGGTTGAAAACCCTCTGATAGCAAAAAAAAAAAAAAAAAAAAAAGCCTTATCCAAGCCAGACCTAGACCTTTGAGGGTAGAGTAAGAGCTTATGTACTGCAGGCCATCCAAGAGATTTTGCCTGCTTGGTTCCGGGCCTGCATTTAGTGAGGGCAGGGTAGGGACAACCGGGGCCCGGCCCGGCCCTTTTTACGTCCCTACTACAGTCCACACAGACGAACTCCTGCCCTGTGTGTTTTTTTGGTAGACAACCGCGGCTTTAGTGTAGGCACAGGCACAGCTGCAATCGCAGTGGTAGTAGAAGAGGAAAAAGGAAGGCCATGGGTTTTGGTTCTCTGCGAAACCTCATCCGCCCCATCGCTCAGAGAGCTGTCGCTCGCACGACTCTCTTCCATATCGATATCCCGTCGTCGTCCCGCGCAACGCACCCTCCTAATACCTCTCTTCTCCTTCCGTTCCTCAATAGCAGCAGCAGCAACAGAGACTCCTCCATATGTCCATGGACGAAGTGGCATCTTAGATCTGATATCCACAGCTTAACCGACACCCGATTCCCCAAAAGAAGACCCGGCTTCACCAACCGAAGAAAGCGCGCCAGCCTCAAACCCCCTGGTTCTCTCTTCTTTTTCTTCATTAGGGTTGTTTATTTATTTTTCGGAAGAACACCATGATCTCTATTTTTATTCTGCTGAAAACTTAGGTTTTACTCATTTTAGTGGGGGTTTGTTGTTTGTTGTTGTTTATGGGAAGAAATGTGAATGAGAAATTTGGGGATTTTTTTGTTGTTGTTGTTGTTGTTGTCATTCCAGGGCCATATGCGTGGGTGCAGTACGTGCCTGGGGAGCCGATCCCTCGAAGTCGACCAAATGAAGGAAGTGTTCAAGGCAGGAATCGGATCAAACGGATTAAACTGCGCAAGGCCTTTATAAAGGTGCCTGCATCATCATCATCCTCTATATATATTTTTTTCTTTCTGGCTTCTGTTTGCTTCGATGATGCGCGGAGTTGCTGATATTACATTCATTGGTTTGGTTTCGTTGTAAATTACTTGATTGATCTATTATTAATTTGTTATTATCACTACTACTATTATTGTTATTTCTTGATATTGGAATGTGAATGAGGATGATGCAGTGTTCTGACGATGATAAAAGTGGTTTCCTACTTTGTAATTTCAAATTGGTTTCTGGAATAAAGAGCTTGGTATTGTTTGTGATGCAATAGTGCTAGGGCATTTGCAATTAATGGTCATGTAATTTTAAGTGAAAAGATGCATTTGCAGATTGGTTGAGTCATTTTTTTTTTTCGGAAGAATGCAGGTGAATAAAATTTTCAATCCATCATCATCATCATCAAATCCTTCTGCCAACTATGTTGGGGTCGGCTACACCAATTATGTTTCTCCATTCTGATCAATCTTGAGCCAAATTCTCAGGTAAGTTAGACTTCCTCCCATCCATTTTTACCACCTCTATCCACGACCTCTTTGGCCTACCCCTTTCACTTGGTGGGCTCTCAACCTTCATGGCCAAACTTTTTCTTACCGGCTTGCGTTGGACATTCCCAAGCCATCTCAAATGAATTTATCTAATTTTATTCCTTATTGTTGCCACCCCTAAATGCTCTCGAAAGCGCGCATTTCTAATTTTATCCTTCCTAGTTTTACCACACATTCACCTCGACATTCTCATCTTTGTATCAAAGTTGCTAGCCAGTAATCCCAAAACCAATTGGTGATAGGAAACTGCACAAACAACTACTTAACACCCCCCTCGGGCGGGATACTACCCGGATCCGAAGCACACGCCCGCACAAGACTATAACGCGACATCGGGCCTTTTTGCCCTGCCATTTTGCGCCCCACAAACACACAACGCGGCATGGGGCATTTCTGCCTGCCCCATGTGGTTTCGAACCCGAGACCTCAGGCTCTGATACCATATCAAATTGCTAGCCAGTAATCCCAAAACCAATTGGTGATAGGAAACTGCACAAACAACTACTTAACACTCTGCTACATCCATTTTGTGCATATGTTACTTCTTGATTGACCAACATTATGTTCCATAGGTCATAGCTGGTCTAATCATGTTCTGTAAAAATTTCCTTCAATCTTGTTGACATTCGTTGGCCACAAAGAACTCCAGAAGCAAGTCTCCACTTCAACTATCCCGCTTTTATCAACGTTCTCATCAATTTCCCCATCATTACTAATTATAGAGCCAAGGTAGCAGAAAGAATCACTTTATGATATCTCCTGGTCTTCAATTCTCATAGTAATTTAAGCTCTTTTTATATGCTCACTGAAGTTACAATCCATATATTCCGTCTTTGTACGGCTTATTATAAAGCCTTTAGATTCTAAAGCCTCCCGCCATCTCTCGAGTGTTGCATTCACACCATCTCTTGATTCATCTACCAGCACAATATCATCTGCAAATAACGAGCACCAAGATACTTCTTCAGTGAAGAAAATTTTCAATTGCCACCATAATTTCTATGCTGCGATGTGTTGGAAGATAAGATTTGGTGAAGTGACGATTTTGCAAATCTATCTGTATTTTAGTTGGTTCTTAAAATTATGATCTTAGTTAAGAACGCAGGTCAACAGATTGATAGATTGGACTATGAATTTAAAATTAAAGACTTTCAGGAAAATAGAGCCAAAAGGGATGGTGCAGGATCTGACTGTTGTTATTGAAATCTTTATATTTATAATTGTTGCTAGAAAAATCTTATATTTACGATTTGAACACACTCTTGAGAAATGGTTTGAATCTTATGATTGAGTATTTTTTTTTCTCTCTAAAAATTCAACAATTTTTCTTGGTGGTTCTTGTGATTGCTGATATGACTCTTACGACATTTACATCTTGCATTTTGTTAAAAAACAAGAGTCATGATTTTATATATAAGATTGTACTTAATGGAATTGACTATTTCTTTTTTCCTTGTTTATTTTTGTTTTCGAATCTCCATCTGATTTACGATCAAATCTAAAAATAAAGAAAAAGGATTCTACCTACGATCTGACTTGACTTTCTAAAGGTTAGATTTGACAAGGGAAGATAAAATCAACTTGGATGGATATGTACAATCTAAACTTGTGCAAACTTTTCTTACTCTGGCTAGTTAATAAAGGTTTTAAAGCAACATGCTAATGCAATGAATCTCAAGTGCTCAATCTTGACAAGAGCTGTAGCACAGTTGGGTGATGCTCATTGTTGCAGCCCTGAGGTTGCAGGTTTGAGCAATGTTATCAATAAAAAAAAGTCTCATATATCACTCATCTATAGTGCGTCAGTTGCTTTGAATGACATTTGATGCTCATATGCTACACAACTATGATTTTCTATGCCTCTTTCTGGGTCTTTCCATGCCAGTTCTTCTTTGTCATTACTCTTCTTCAGTCTCAATGTCACCTTCATTGGATTGCAATGTGAAAGTTGTGACAAAGAATAAAATTCCATTTTAGGCTTGAATTTCTATAAGAAAGTTGGTGGATTTATGCGCTTCATTGCCATGAAAGCTTAAGAAAGAGATCGGTAGTTCCTTGTCCATTGCAGGACTTCATTAAGAAATGAAATCAAAATCCATTTGATAGTTGTAAAGATATCCTTTTTTTCTCCCATGCCTTCTGGTTTTGAAGGCCAGAAAAGGAAAAGGAAAAGAGGAAAAAAAATGGAAAGGAATTGGTCCACCTCTCTTCTCCATCTCTAGATCTCAAATTTAAAGGTTATTCTTAATGTGAAAAGCAATACACGACCTTACGGAATGAAGGAAAAATCTTTAAGTTCTAGAACTTCACATTTGTGTATTCCAAGTCTTGGATTTGTATACTAAAATGGAATTTACCCATTTTTAATGGTTATTGGCATTGTTACAAGTACTTTTGCTTACATAGACTGCTGTGATTGTGTGTATACAGTCAGAAGCTAAGAAACGGAAAGTTCAGGTACAAGAAGCCAAAAGGAAAAAGATTACAAAAAGAATTGAGCGTAAGATGGCTGCAGTAGCAAGGGAGAGAGCATGGGCTGAAAGACTTGTAGAACTGCAGAAACTCGAGGAAGAGAAGAAGGCCATGGCTTGATGATCCTTGGAGAAGCAGATGATGAGATTTCTCTCCATAAGTGGTAATGCTTTTGATTCTCATGGAAGTTTGGTTTTCTACTGAGCCAATGTACTCAAAGAAATACAAGTGAAGTTTTGTTGATGACAGATCAAACGTGATGATGATCTAAAAATTGTATAACATGCATGACCACAATGTTCAGATGTGCATGGATAAAGAGGCCAAAATTTATTTCCATTATGTGGACCTTTAGAACATCATTTCTTTCTATGACCCTGTCTAGCATCAAGCATGGCTCCATGATATTGGGGGGGTGGGGGGGCATATTATTGTTTTTTCATTGCTCAATATTGATAATAAATTTTAGAATATTCAATTTAGAATATTCAAACAAATTAGGGTGGTTTTGGTTGTATTTCTGACCGGGCATTTTAGCAGTTGGCCTCTAATTTATTATCAAGGCATTATATTCTGAAATGGGTATTTTAGCAAAAAGTTGGCTCCCCATTTGTATTACCTAGGTACTATGGAAATGTGAGGTCATGCCAATTTTAGTTTGTTTCTTTTGTTGAAAAGCTAGGTGCTTTCAGTTGTTGCCCAAAAGTTATTGAGAGCTCTGCTGTGACTTTACCAATATTTTGGGAACTTTTTCATCAGTTGCAAACTTGAAGAAAACTTTGTGATGACTTATGACTGTCTAATCTTTCAGGATTTGGTTTATTGTACTTTTTGAAGACATACAATTTCCTTCCTGTTACCGTGAACCGGCATACAGGAAATAGGCTTTATCCCTATGTAGGATTTATTTGGAAACTTGTGAGACATTTTGCTTGTTCTAATGAGAAAACAGGTGATGATAAGTTCAAGAAGTGCTTCAAAGCCCAGCGACAGTCAAAGTGAAATATTGCACTGATATTTTCTTGTTATGTTTTCTTTTTCAAAGGTATATGGATGCAAACTGAAAAACGATTGATTCATATTATTGTCATTATCACTATCATCATAGTTTTGAAAATCGAAATTGTATCGTAAACCGTTCATACCGATAAATTTTGGGATTTTTTTTTTATTTTTCTAATAAAAAATAAAAAAAATAAAAAAGTAGTAATTCATAATCCATCCATTTCCCCATTCATAGCAGTATAAATACAATGAAAAATAAGTCTATCATACAATCATATTAAGCACATCATGACATATCTTAAATAAATGATATGTGTAAATAGTTAAATAAGTTTAAGGTGTCAATATATATTGTTATCTTTAAATCAAAATAGAAAAGTAAAACTAAAATCCAAACCATTGATATCTTACACAATATGATGTCTCTTAAAGTTAAGAAAGTGTTTATAAGATTTTTTTTTAAAAGATTAAAAAAAGAAGATATAGACAAGCCCCATACGTATTAATCAAATGCATGCTTTTTTATTCATCTGTAAAACCCCCTTAAAGCCGCAAAAAATTCTTAAGGGGTTTCATTAACTACTGAGCAGCCTTTTAAAAGTAAAAACACTAAACGAAAGAAAGAATAAATAAAGAAAAAATATAAAAGATTATTAATATCGACTTGTTGGTTGAACTTTTTCTCTCACCCGAATCAAAAGATTCGATGAAATGAATATCGAATCGTAAGATTCACACATGAACCCTAAGATTCATATGTAAATGAGATTCAATGCATAGATACAAATCGTTTTTCTTAGGATTCGAGATACGAATTGGGATTTGTGATACGAATCGTGGGATTCCGATAACAATGACTTCATCACCATCACTTTTTTGTTCCATGGTGTATGTTGTTGATAATGATATGGGATTCATTGGTCAATACGAAGGCCAGTTAATGATAAGTTCGGAGTCAAGTGGACTAAGAAGAATTAGCTCAATGGAAAAATATTTAGATTGCATGTTTAGTAGGTCAACGAGCGAGGAAATGTAAGGTCAAAGCCACAATGTGATAAATTTTGGTGTCTAGGTTTAATTATGACAAAAATGAAGGGTGTCTCGTGCCGATCTGCGGAGATTTTTCTGGACATGGATGTTCCTTTTTTATTGCTTTTGTTCTCTATTTGTGGTGGTTTGTAGTTGTATTGTTGCTATAGGGAGAGGACCCTGAAGGGATTTGGTATTACAGCTTAGTCTTGCCTGCATCAAATTTTGTATCTGAGTGTCTTTTGGATACCGCTGACCCTAATTGATGAAATGCCAATAGCCTCAGATGATGTTAGTTTGCTAGCGATGGACAGGAAAGCATCAAAGCAAGTTTGCAACAGCTTGAAACTCAGGAGGAAACAAGTTTGATCACAATGTCACTAAATGTAATATTTGAAGCCTTGCCGAGGTTGAGTCAATCCATGTGAATCATCCACAAGAGACTGGATCAATTTGAAATGCAGCTGGAGGTTTAGAGCGAAATCTGAATGTGTATACAAGAAAAATCATAAGGGGCCAGAAGACTGAGAGAACTCTTGTCAATATCATCCAGTATGATGTGTGGATTCAGGTACTGGTTGGCGTGTTTAGGATCCTAAGATTTGGAAAGAAGCATTGCAAAATATCAAAATTCATTTGGAGAAGAATGTCGAAATACAAAGCTTAAAAAGGTCTAAAGATTTAACTGTGGAAAATGAGAATGATGAAAACGACTCCGAAATATCTTTTTAGGACCACATATGTTATGTTAGGAAAGGTTCTCTTGATGGTGGAATATATAAGCCTTTGTTTTTTATTGATTGGGAAAGTCAAGATTCCGCAGGAGATCTACTACTGGTTATTATCACCATAGAAGAGTTTAAAACAACCCTTTGTTGGTAGGTCAAGTTTAGAGGTAGAGTATGGAAGAATGAGCATGACAAAAGTGAATTGTTGTGATTAAAGAGATTACAGAGAGAATTGGGATTTACTTGTATTGTCCTATGATCTTGCACTTGTGATAACATCCCTTACAATTCATATCACTTTAATCTAGTGTTTCGTGAGCATAACAAGCACATAAAAGTTGATTGTCATTTTATTTGTGTAAGAATGATTGCATATTTTCTTATGAAATAGGTTATTCATATCTTGATTTTTCTTTTCCAAGCTGGTCATTGTAGATATTTATGCATCGGCTTGAGGGTGAGTATTGAAGCCCATACTGAGACCTACTTGTAGTTTTTAGTCACTGTAGAACTATTTTGTATTTTTTTTTACAACTTCAGGGACTTCATGTATGTAAATGTCAGATTCTATCTTAATTTAAATATGGTAGACCAGCCCTAATTTTCTTTCCAAGTCTTCCTCTTAAGAAATCTATTTCTTCTTTTTTCTCTGATTTCTATTTGTCTTCTATTTTCTTCATTATATTCTTGATTTAGAGGCAAAACAAGTATTTAGCCATTTTCATTTGTGGGCCTGCTAATTGTTATCTTTTCTTTGATGAACTAATTTTTGCACAACATTCATTTTATCCAATGATTATGTTTTCATTCATAACCTTGTGATTCATTAGGGTCTCTTTTCATACATTAGGCATTGCAGGTTTTTACGCACCTCCCTTATCCCCACCTCTTTTGCCATGGCATGGAAATTTTTATTTGTTCTTTTTTTATTATTGTGCTCGAGCAGCCCTAAAGAGAGGATCTACACAGTTTCTCTATTGGATTTGGTTTTTAAGGTTGATTTAATTGAATAAGTTGGTTTTTTATGATGGATTAGTGGGAATTTGTGTTTTGGTTATTTATGGATAAATTCTTCATTTCATCAGACAAATTGTGTATTTGTTTTTTTTTTTTTTTTTCCTTTTATTATTTGTTCTATTGGTTGAAATGTTTTTTTTTCTCTCTTTTCTTGGCTCTTTTATGTTGAAGACAAGACAACTGCTATTTGTCTTTTAGGATATTATATTATTACCTTAATTCTTTAAGGTGGACATGAATGCCACTAGGGGCGGCCATATATCTTGGCTATGATGCCCAAATATGGCAGGGACACGCAATATACATGGCAAGAACACGGTTTTATATGGAAAAAGTGAAGTATTGGATAAACAGAATACGCCCATTTTGAAATATCCGTGCAACATAGCTTCTGGGTGATATCTGGATGGGGGCAGCAGGCTGGCATTTATTGAACGACTTTGGGTTTGGGGATGATCCCTTGAATGTGGCTGAATAAAAGGGTTTTCATAAATGTAGACTAATCAACTTCAGTGATTTAAGTTAAGCAGTTGTTTCATTAGTTAATTAATAAATAGGACAACTCTGACGATGAAATGAGGCAGATGACGTCAGGCATTCTATCCAAATATCAAGCATTTTTGTTGCCACATAGATTGTACCTATTTAACAGGATCAACCCCACGCACATTTCGCAATATGCATATTTAAAGTTGAGTCGTTCCTCATGTCATTTAAACCCGTGACTAATTGGCTTTGATACCAAATTAGATTTTTTCAGCTAATCAATCCTACCAAAAACTTGAAACCAAATTAGATTTTTTTCCCTAACCAATCCTACCAAAAGCTTGGAATGGTAGCAGAGGCAACTTGAAATATTTTTCAAGCCTGGTAGATAGAGAGGGAGAGAGCTCTCTTAATTTAATAACTGACAGTTGAAATTTATCGTAATTGGAGTTTCTGAGTTCCTTTTCTTTAAAATTGTTAATGATGGCTCGGATCATGTACATGGATGTGATTTTTTTTAATGTCAATATATATAGAAGCTCTCAGGGTACACACCTTTTCCTTGGGTTTACGGTAGATGCCTCCTAGTGAGGCCGAACTGATCACCAATCCCAATGAATTGCAAGATCTGGAAGTGACCTACTTATGTACAAAATTTCACATCTATCAGATCATCTTCACAAAATTTCACATCTATCAGATCATCTTCACACTTTCATGTGTAGCTCTTAAATTTAATGGTTTTAAAATGAATCATTTTTTTCAATCCCATCATCAAATCCCATTCGGGTCTGTGTCAATCTAACTATTTGTCTCGTGTTCAAGGCCCGGGTGCACGTGGTGGCCTGTTTGGCAATTCACTTATGAAGTTAATTTAAAGTAAAGAGTCACTTTTGAGATAGACATGAAAAAGGAGAGGATCATATTAAAAAGTACATAACTTCAAAAATATACTTCTTCTTTTTATTAATATAGTCAGGAAGCCAATCTCTCATCCCACTGAAAGACATAAAAAAGAATATCTTTTTATCATAAAATGAAAAAAAGTGAATAAAGTGGATTTTGAAAATTGGGATTTTTACCAAATAATTAAGCTTATAGTGGAATTAATCGATTTTATGAAGAATGATAACAAAACCACCATTTAGTTGTTTATACCTTTTTTTTTTTGACGAAATCACCCCAGTTGAGATATCGGCAACTTGTAAACCCACAAATTTTCTTCTTCTCTTTGGGTCCTTGGGGTATTTTCTTTGACAACAAAATTTAGACTTGGAAAATTATTCAATCAACATCCAAGAACTACAACCAAAAGAAAACAAAATGTCACAGTGAGCAACATCTTCTGTAGATTTGTAAGAGCGTTTCACGAAAAAGAAGAAGAAGAAGAAAATTCATGAATTTAAACACAGGCAGTTGACAAGCCTTCGTTAAAAAAAATTCGCCTGATTTTTAACACAGGCAGTTGACATTAAAAAAAAAAATCACATCTATGTACAACATCGCCTGATTTTTTTTTTCTTTGCCCTAGATCGGACCCATATATTTGCATCCTCGTGTTCAAGCCTTGTCATCAAAACTTTCAAGCCGGAGCCTAGTTCACATTGGCATGGTTCCTGGATATACAACCAAGATATGCCCAACAACACAGTCGATGTAATATTTCTATGCCATTAATATTATTAGATTACGGAATTGTCCGGTGACCACTGAATAGGATTCTTTAACCAAAATAATGTAGATTATAGCTCCTAAGATGGTTTTGTGAACTAGGCGGTGGAGGAGCCAATGCGAGCAAAGAGCATTAAAAATGAAAAAAAAATGGCCGAGCCCTGGCCATTCACCCACATCATTTTGTATGACAGTCTCACCAATTTAAATGATGGATTCATAGTGGACCCCAATATACTAATCATGGATAATGATGCGCCGGCCCTTATGCTGAAATTCAAATTGACCCTTGTTCGAATAGTGACGGAATCAAGAAGAGGCACAACACGACCTTGTGAGGCCTTCCTAATGTGCTAATGTGGAAAACAATATCCACACTACCCATATAAATGATGCAATAGTTATGGGTCTTGTACTCTTGTTCCATCTGGTCACTGAAACTTCATGGGGGGCCCAACTCACCCGAAGGATTGATTATGTCTTAGTGATCAAAATCGACCTATCCATCCTATGATGGAATTGCAGGGACGCCTACTCATCTA
The DNA here is from genome assembly GCA_012931725.1 of Litsea cubeba. Lineage (NCBI taxonomy): Eukaryota > Viridiplantae > Streptophyta > Magnoliopsida > Laurales > Lauraceae > Litsea > Litsea cubeba. The sequence continues at coordinate 28,755,153 of CM022945.1, read as the reverse complement.
ATGATGCAATCCTGGTCTTGTTCCATCTGGTCATTGAAACTTCATGGAGGGCCAAACTAATTACCTTGTGATGTTAACCTCATAATATTGATTCCTTGGCAATTCCAAAAGTGTTAACGATGACAAATTGCTATAATGTAGATAACCCAAGAGGGGCCATAAAACCTTTCTTGAAACCATTTAGTGTGACCAAAAAGGATGCTTTCAACATAATTTCAATGATCCTTCTTAGCTATTTACTTTACTGATTTGATGTATCATTTCGTGAGCTCACCCAATGTTACACAAGGCAGGCTACTCCTATAAAAATGCTTAATATTTTTTCGATAATCAGTGAGAAGTACAGCTAATATACTCGTAGTCATCATCATCGAAGCCTTTTCTCCCTGATATAAAACGAAATTGGTTTTAAGATATTTTGATCTTCTGTGTCTTTGCACCATTACTCTCTCCCATAAGTTTAATCCCACGATGATTGCATAGTTTTGTATATCTCCCTTGTTCTTATAAATAGATACAACAAAACTTTTTCTCCATTTAACATCTTATTGAATAGCCTAGTTAACCAAATTCCCCCCAACTTCTCATTTGCATTTCCCGGCCTCTTTCGGAATGTCATCTGAACTCGTAGCCTTTACTATCTTTATTTGTTTCAATGCTTTCCTCACTTCCATTGACCTAATTCTGCAGAAAAAAAAAAAATGTTCCACTAATGAACCATCCTCTCTTCTTATGTCTCATGTATAGTATTCATTCAAAAGTTTGCTAAAGCACATACAGATGTCTGAAGTTGGAAATCTCTCCTTATTCGCCGCCACTGTCAGTACTCACTGATGTCGATTTTAGGGATTATCATGTAGGGATTTTAAAATTTTTGAGTCTTTTCTTATAAAATTATTAGACAAAATTTTGTTGAACTTGAACGTGAGTTAGCTTTTTAAATGATCATATAAAGAAAACAAAATAAATGTGAAATATTGGTAGCCTTTCCTCCTACATATTTTATGGGTTTTTTTTTTTTTTGTAAAATTATCATGGAAAATCTTGTAATATTTTTTTTTATATTGGAATATATTTTGAAAAAAGTATTAAAACATGCCTGGGAAGATATCGTAGCAGGCAAATATGATTAATATTGAGATATTTTTTAAACGTCCCATATGTTCATGGTTCGGGAAAATTACAACTCAATGTATATAACATACTTATAGAAAAGTATACTTATTATATAAGCATGGCACATCTATCTTTATTATGGTGAGAAACTCATGCCATCGTAGTAAGAGAATATTCTCAAACAGGATTCCTCTCTCAGAATCATTTTCAATTTCATCTTTCTTACCAAAATAAATTGATCTAAAGTATCAATTGTCAATATTGCACATAACATGATCAATAATGGACAAGATTGTGTCAATCATGTTAATCATAATATTATCAATCTTACAACTCGTCAAGGTAATGGGGCCATCTCATTAATGGCAAGGGCACTAAATTTAAATTTAAACAGCTCAGATTTTCAAAAGCCGGGCCCCAGTGAAGTCTCACTCCAACTCGGGAATACTCTTTTTAAGATATTGAACAAAGCTTGCTCACTTTCTCAGAAATGTTGTTGTGGACCGCACATTATAATAAACTTGCCTTTTGGCTTAGGAGGTTTTAAAAGCCTTGAAATGTTTTGCCTCATTCTATATTATCATAACTCTTTTTCCCCAGTTAAAGCCTTGACATGTTTTGTCTTAATCTTCAGCCTGACAAGAATCAGGACGCATGAGACTGACCAAATGAGCTGATCTACTGGTTGCAGCTCAGGCCGGGCCAAACTGGAAGCCATGGGATGAGTAAAATTTGGATCGTGTCATTTAGGTTCAGGTCAGGATTGAACTTGGACTTCGAAACTTGCCTACAAGCCAGATTGTGTATTGGGTTTCGGTATGGGCTTCAGATACCCAAACTTAGACCTGGGTAGCCGACTGAAAAAAGAAAGCCACAGGTCTGGCCCAACTAGGCTGAACCCAAATTGCAGTTGTGCATGGCATTCCCAATCCATTGAGGTCACATTTAAGTTTCAACGACCAGTTCGTTCGTGTATACCAACAAACAATAGGTCAGGCTCAAGCTTATTCAATAGCCGACCACAACTGAGTTGAACCTGAAATAAAACTCAGGCAGATTCAGACCTAACTCAGGTCACGACTCAGAATTGATTCTGCAAATCTAAATGGTTCTCAATCCAAAATCCTAATAAAAACAGCCCAGGCTACCTATTTTTCGTTGATCTAGACAAAAATGAACAGATGAATTGAGATTTTTTTGTCGCTAACTTCAACTTTCCACTTAACAGGAAATCAATCACACAAGATTTGTCCAATCCTGGATATGCATGGATTCAAAAGCACATCTACAACAGCTAATCATTTTTATTGATTTTAATATATATATATTTTTACAAGAATAAAAAATGATGTTCAAAGAATTACATGTATTGAGCCAACCATTGCTTACACATATCAAGCACAGGTAGTGCATTCGCATGCAACGCCTGCATTAGTTATAGAAGAAACTTGTAAGTACTAAAGTTGACACAAGAAATAAGAGATTGTGATATCCTATTTTGGACAACGCCAATGAAACGTGTCCAACTAAAGAATCCAACAATAGAAGTGACTGAAATTACCAAATAAGAAAAGTCATGTGTTGCAAAGTGATTGGAATTAAGAATCCAACAAAACAAAATAAAAAATAAATAAATAAAAAATAAAACTTCTAATAGATTTTTTTAATACATTGATTGAGTGCTACAATACTCGTGAGATGAACTACTCACCAATCGATCAATCCCTGGGCAGTTGTGTGAGTGAGATAAAGACCCCTACCACTGGGGTGTCTTATGTCCTGAAGCTTCTAATAGAATTTGGCAAAACCATTCCTATCATTTTATTCGATTGTAGAGCATTTAGCCATATAGAACTAAAAATAAAATTTCCTATCCATTCCGTACACCTAATTACTGTGACAGCATCTAATGCTACCAAACACTGGATCGCACCATTTTCACACAACAAATTTTCTTCTTTGAAGGATTGGCCTCTATAAATTTTATTTTTTATTTGTTCTTTTTTATTTTCAAATTTCTTAAAGTGCAATGCCAGCATACTAATGAGTGTGTGCTACGCTGGTAACATAAATCAAGGCACGCTCTTAAAAAATGAGTCCCAATTTGTACAAGGCCAACCATGAGGCATGTCAATCACAGGGGTAGGGTAGGGGTGCTACTAAGAAGAGTGCAGTTCGGATTAGGGGTTGGCTAAATATCACCTCAATCATTATTGTGACTAAATCCTTATGGTTGGATCCACATTGGGATGATGACCAATTCGTGTGTGTGTGGAAGGGTTTAGATTAATCTCATTGGGCCCTGCTCTATGGTATTTGTCGTTTTCGTTCCTACATAAAAGTTATCTTGTGCATCTCCAAGGCTTTTCTACTAGTTACATATTTAAGCATATTGAGCAGAACATATAATTCAGGAGTCACATACATGGTTGTACAGAACATATAACACCACGGACAGTTGTATAATTTTGCATAGAGTGTCACCAGGTGGTCTTCAATTATTAAAAAGTTAAACTATGCATTGTTGTTGTTTGAAAAATAGTAATTTCTTGTGAAAAACAGCCCAAGAAAATGACAAGATCAGCAAGAGATGAAAATGATACGAAGTAAAGCAACTGCCATCAAGAAGAGACCATTTGAGACAATTTAGGTGCTCTAGCCTAGCAAGTCTGAAAAGCATATACCGAGGACGAGGAAGATGAACTTGTCACACCCATTTTGCCATTGATAGTAGTGATAATATCTTTAAAAAAAATGTGATAATAAATTTAAGTAATTGTGATAATGATTGACGTTACTGTGATAAGGAGAACCATGAATTCAAGGAGATAGAAAAGATGCTAAGGACCCAAAGCAGATCTAGGAAAAGATCAGAAAGGCAAGAATTTACTCATCCAAAAATGTGCTTTCCACGTTTGTAAGAGAAATATAGAAAAGGAAATTGATAAATGACAAAAATAAGTTCATTGACAACGCTCTGAATGAGAACGAGCTGAGGGGGGTACTTAAAATACCCGCATAATCTACAAGTGACTGAATATGCTATAATATAGCTCTGCCATAATAAAATGCTCATAAAGTATCCAAGAGCAACTACGGAACAAAGCGGAGGACATAATGGTATCACACAGCATGAGGTGGGCAAAAGCGGCACTTTGGTTAAAACATTTTATACAAAGACAGTTGGGTAAATTGTTATAGATTGCTGAATGCTGGACCACAAGGCCGAAGATTATGTACACAAGATGTGTACATGCCAGCATGGCCCTAGTAACAACGTAGGGTAGAATTAGGAATGATTACAGGCAGAAAACCATAGGGGGTGGATCTAATATAAGAGTAATAAAGTTTTGGGCATGCACATTGGATACTTGAAAAAAAAAAGTCCTGTATGAAAAATCAAGTAGTTACTGGCACAAAGTACCTTTAAAGGAACCAATAAAGACTGAAGTAGACAGTAGACAGATGTAACATGTTAGATTGGGCAACCATGATGTCATCTCAAGTGACAGATACAACTATAAATTAGGAGTAATTGTAAATAGGACTCAAAAAGGTAAAGCCAAGATAGGTAAGGGTCCGACGATGATGACAATGACTATTCTACAATTTTATTTTTATATTATATAAAAGAATCATTAATAATGATTCTATAATATGGATCAAGATAGTATAATTATAATTATGTCACAAAACCTGATGAGCTACATATTGAACATCGGCCACGCTTCCGCTTCGAGAGGCAATTTGGAAAGCGCTCTTCAAGCGACCACAGACCACACAGGCCAAAACTTTTCTGTAGAGACAGAAATTAAACCAAGCAATAATCTTAGCAAAAATAAAAGGAAAAAGAAAAAAAGAGAAAAAAGCAATAAGAAAACAAGACTGCACCAAAATGTTTAGGAACATACTCAAAATGACATCAAGCATCACATGTAAGTAATAATGATAATACACATGATGTAAAGAAATCATGAAAATACAAATCTGACTGCCACCATTGTGCCATCCATGAAGAAATGCATTTAAAGGGAAGGGAACATCCCTTACATTCACTATTGTTGGGAGCAACTCCCGAGGAAAGTGATTTAAAGAAATCAAGCCAGATTTGAAACTTCATGTTTCAATAAAAATATGACAGTCAAAAGGCCATTATGAGTGGTGTGCGCTTGGCAACTTTGGAAGAGAAAAATGGTCTCCCTAGAACATGTGCGCTGATTTCTGAGGTTTTGGGCTAGAATGGTTTTACTATATGAACATTAAAGTCACCTCCAACAATTTACACCTCCAAAGTTTTCCAAGTGGTACTAGACTACTAGTCAATTTCTTGAAGTATTCATGAGTCAACAAAGCAAAGCATATCCTATGCATGCATTGTTCTCCCTCAAATAGTCTGTTGCAAGAAAAAATATATTTATGCTCCGCTTTGTAGTTACAACTGAATTGGTGCTCTTCCATATCATATCCAATTCCTATCTTTGAAGGTGAGGGAACCTGGTGTCGCAATGACCAGGAATGCTTTGCTTCTTGGGGATACTGTAGCCATTAGCCAACTCTCACCCACGTCTCACTACAACTTTGTTATATGCCCTGGAATAACTTTTTTTTTTAATTAAATTATAACCAATTATTAAGGTTTGGTAAAGTCTCACAGCTCAGTGCTTACTAAGGATCATGCAACTCTAATAACAATGCTGGTCAGTATCAAATAACAAGAAGCTACACTAGTAAAGGTGGCTACATTAGGATGCTTGATGGTCCAGGATATAATGATTGTTGCCATGAGAGAAACATCCAGAACTTCTGGAGAAAGCTGCATGCATCATGAAGTTTATGTATGCAATATTTTAAATATTATTATGGTATTTGAAAGTTTTAAGGCGAAGAACAGATTCTGTTAGCTTTTTTTCTGTGTATTCCTTTTTTTGCTACATTTCCTTTGTGTATTCCTACTCTAGATCCAGAATAACAGCAAGTTCAAAGGTGGAAGCAGATCAAGTTTAACATCTAAAAGTAAAACTACAGAGCTAAATAGAAGATGGATTTGAAAGAAATTACCTGTGACTGCTAGTCAACATATCGATGAGACGGTCAGGGCGTTCCTTGTGCCTGTTCGCATACACATTAATAGCTGCTCCCAAAACCTACAACATTTGAAAATTACACCACTTAATTAAAAATGGGAACATAACAAGAAAAATTACAATATCTTAAAAACATGCTTATAGTATTCGACGGTAATGAAGTGATGCTTAACTGACTGGTGAAAAAATAATTTGGTTGAAGCAGATAAGTATATGAAAAAAACAATGGCATCATGAAAAAAACTCCAAAACTGAATGATTGGTGAATAGTTTGGCTGATCAGGCATATATGACTATTTATAGAGATTACAGATGTTAACCGAGTCCACAAGCAACTCCATTCCACATTTTTTTAAGATGCACATGCAGATCTGACTCATGCACCACATCCAAACAGTGCAAGAGGGAACCAAAGGCTTCCATCCAAATAAAAGGTGTGGCTGATTCACAATTTGTGCATGACGACAGACACATACACATGGCCAAGAACTAATCAATTCACTTCTGCGTCAAATTTGTGTGAACAAGCCACATCCACACATGCATGTACCACTTACCCATTAATACACAAATATGAGATTTTAGGCAAAATGAACTGATGATTTGTATAAAGAAAGAAATAAATGTGTTGAGGTCATTTTATTAACCAAGAAAATATGCTCATCTTTTCTCCTTCACATAGATTTAACAAACAGTAGCAGATTCAGGCTCCATAAATATTTAATAAATAGTAATCAAGCTACTATAGTGGCTCAATTATAAGAGGAACTGAAAGGATGTAAAGTTTTTGCATTTTTTTTTTTTTAAGACAATATTTTCATTGGGGAAGAGAGATGTTAGCGTTTCCTGGTAGCCATTAAAAACATATTTTGTTTTCTATTAACAAAGTTAACATGCAGTGGACAAGAAGTACTGCCTAAGCTCCATACTATATGTTCAAGAGTCTGAGAGAAGAATATGGAAAATAGATTTTACATCGTCCCAATCATCATCATCAATTGTGCCTTTGATATTCCTCAAGAACTCTGTCAATTGACTTCCCTTTTTACGCTCTGCAAGTGAAGCAGCTACACCAGCATATATATCAACAGCTGCAAAATATAGAATGTGAAAATTAGAGCAACCAGATGAAAAATGAAAATTGTAAAAAGATGCATGCCGACTTCGGCAAGGTAACAGGGAAAGAAATACCTCTATCCATTTCTGAAATCTAAGACATACAAGCATCCCAATACAAACTGTTCGAAAAGGAGGGGAGTTATATGTAACTTTTTGTTTACTTGTGTTCAGGTCCTTTATATTTAGTTTTGTTTATAATGTAGGGTCCGTATGCACATAATGTGTGGAGCTTACAATTGTGATGGTGATGCTGTTATGCGGACGACACTGGCTGACTTAGGAGGAGGTGCAGGGAAAAACGATGGTGCCAGGTACTGCTCTGTTTCATTTCTCCTCTCTCAATCTCTATCTCTCCTTTTTCTATTTTTGTAACGCCCCACCCTACACGCATGCATGATATTGTCCGCTTTGGCCCACGGGCCTCACGGTTTTACTTCTGATGGGCCTCAACCCATCAAAAGGCCTCATGCAAGGTAAGGGTGTAAGCTTTACATTCATTTTCCTCTCTATAGTCGATGTGGGACTCCGGGGCGTCACATTCCACCCCCCTTAGGGCTGCACGTCCCTGTGTAGTAGCCTGCCAGCCCTCTTGGCCCGCCCACATGGAAACCCGCCCACGGCAGGGGACCCACACTCGAACTAGTCGAGAGTCCAGCTCTGATACCATTTGTAACGCTCCACCCTACACGCATGCATGATATTGTCTGCTTTGGCCCACTGGCCTCACGGTTTTGTTTATGATGGGCCTCAGGGCGTTACAAATGGTATCAGAGCCGACTCTCGACTAGTTCGAGTGTGGGTCCCCTGCCGTGGTCTGGTGCAAGTGGGCGGGTTTCCATGTGGACGAGCCGAGAGTGCTGGCAGGCTACAGGGGCTGGCAGGCTACTGCACAGGGACGTGCAGCCCTAAGGGGGGTGGAATGTGATGCCCCGGAGTCCCACATCGACTATAGAGAGGAAAATGAATGTAGAGCTTACACCCTTACCTTGCATGAGGCCTTTTGATGGGTTTAGGCCCATCAGAAACAAAACCGTGAGGCCAGTGGGCCAACGCGGACAATATCATGCATGCGTGTAGGGTGGGGCGTTACAATTTTATTTTTTGGGGATTGGATTTGGAGAAGACAATGAGGGTTGGGTATGGGACGTTCGATTGGCTGGGTGTTTGGCGGGTGTGGAGACAATGGTTCTGAATTTTTTTTTTAATGGGATTGGGAGCGGAGGATTGACAGTGCAGGTTTTGGCAAAGATGGGGTCAGTGGAGATTCTAGGGAATGGGATTAGAGGACGGAAGGGGTGGGAGTCAGAATCTGGGATGGATGGTGACAATGTAATGGACGAATAGGTAATCACGCCGACCGATCATATGGATCGTTTGACTTTGATACCTACTGATGCAGGCCCTAGGGTTAGGGCTTGCGTGGAGACTTCAACACAAGGACGCACCTCCGAGGGATACCTACTGAAGCACGTCTCCGCAGAGACTTCAACACAAGGACGCACCTCCGAGGGATAGAAAACCCACGATAATTCTATTCAATAATCAAAAGTCTGAGAACAAGAATTCTACAATGCAGTAAAAATAGGAAAAGCAAACTTAGGACCTAAGAAAACCTAAACCAATAATAGAAATTATCCTAATTGCAATTAAAAACTTGCTAACTAATAATTGGGGAAAATAAAAGGAAATAAAAATATATCTCTAAACTATCTTGGGCAGGACCACTTGCCCCTACGAGGCCGGTAACCTTAGCTTCAACAACACAGCTCCCATAGCTTCTGCCACATTGTGAACAGAAATGGGAATAAAGGATCACCTTATCCAAGGACCTTCAAAGCTTGTCCCCATTCACTAGAATAGGACGCTGAAGACATACATTCCCACACCCACCCTTTCCAATTTTCACAAAAATCCATCCTTCCCAACATGTAGTCCACAACTTTCCACTCAACATGATTGTATGCCTATTTCAAGGTTTACTTTTGAAGGTTACACTTCCCTTTTAGAGCAATTTCTTGAGCACCCCATCTCCCTCCATGCGGTTGCGGTCACAATTTTCAATCTCTGACCTGACAAGTTCTCTCAGCTTCAAATTTCCCCAACTCTTTCCTATTCCATTCCATGGCCCGTTTCTTTAGCCATTGTGGATTCTTTGTGATTCGAAAGCAAGTAAAGCCTTTGAACCCAAAGTTTGACCACCATTAAAAGGCCCTTAAGAGGAAGTCCCTCGACATGAGCCAACAGTTCTCAAATCTGAAAGGTCTTGGCTCCCAATCAACTGCCTTCGAAGATAGTAAAATAGGACAGTGATACAAAACCTGCCAGGGAGTGGAGCCTGAATCACCCTTCGTACCACTCTTAGGAAATAAGGAATATGTATATTCTGCCTGTGTGCCTGTCTTAAGGGACTGATTTTCTCAAAATGTCAAACACAACCAAACCTGTTTGTACGAGCCAAGCCATTGATAGCCAGATTTGGAGAAATCAGCATATTTCATTAAAATCCTTATAGATTTGATTAGTTATTTATTTAGAAATTATGATTAAGGCTTCAAATTGTGTTAGGATTCAAGTATATAAGAAGAGTTTTTGAGATGTTGGAAGCAGTATATATCCAAATGTATGGTCGACAGTCACTATTCATGTTGGACAGTTTTATGCTTTGACAATAACACATCAGCGGCTGAGTTTTAACTTTTATCCCTCTCTTGTGTCGTGTTAATACTAAGGGGATTGAGAAGACCTCTAAGTTTTGGGTTGATTTATGATGGTTCCTTGCAGTATTTTAATTCTTGATTTTCTGTGAAATTCTTCTGCACATCCTATTATTGCTGGATTTTCTGGTTTTATTTTAAATGGGCCCTTCACAGTCCGATTGCGTCAAATTGGGACCGGATCATTATTGGAGTCCAGAGCCCACTGATTCATTATAACCACCCCAATAAGGGACCAATTTGTTAAATCAGCACACTAAATGCACATTAAATGAACTGATTTGGCCCAAATGGACCCAAACCCATTTATATGCATATGGTTCCAATGTGCGATCATACACCCCCAGATAAGTCACAAAGATTGGGCCCCAATGAAGTCTTCTCGGTCTTCTTCGGTACACATAGGCCAATGCACAGCATTATCCAATCTATACAAAGCACGACCTTTCCCACCTGACATTGACAAATACCCAATGAAGATGCTATTACCTTATCATGGTAAGCTCAACTTTCTGTGAGGCCCACTTTTCAGCCAGTGTATTATTGGATCAGATCCCAACAAGATATCATTATCATCAATTTGGTGAATACATACGCATAAATTGTTCTTTATGATGATTGATGAGATTACATTCTAAGAGTGATGTGAATGAATGTATTCAGGGCAATCTCAACTCAGCATAAATATCATATCAATGAGTGTGGCATTCAGTAAAGAGAGTTGGATTCAAGAATATATCTCAATGAGAAGTGCACCTACAAAAGTAAAAATAAAAAACCAAGGTGCAATAAGTACCAGGAAGATTAAACTCATATATCACTTGAAAAGCCAAGTCAAAATTCTTCTCAGCAAGAGTTTCTGCAATTTCACACCTCCTCCTGCAATGTCGTTGAGGATATACTTGAAGTTCAAAACCGTAGGAAATTGTCGATGAAACAAAAAATATAGAAAATGATCGACTATATCACTCCAGCTTACATTCACGGTCCATACATATACATGCAAGGGGATTAATGACTAATGCATACTGAAAGAAAGAAAATAACTAAACCATCCCTAACTGGAGATAAAATTTACTAAATTAAAACATCTCATTATCCTTTAAGTACAGTTTATGGTGCACCCTGTTTTAGTATTGCGAAATATACAGGTCAATTAGACTAGACAACTGAACACTTTGGGAAGCAAAGTCTTACATAAAGTCAAATTAAGTTACATTAACTGGATTGACCATGAGAGGACATGTTTATTCTTTAAGCATAGCAAGTCTCCTTTTTTCCTTTTCAATTTTTAATTCACTAGCCCTTGCAAAAGGTTAGCTCGGTCTTGACCTAGCTTTTTCCAATTATTTAGTTAAACACAACTCCATCAAACAGGTGTCTCACGAAAGGATAAAACCAAAGCATCTATTTGACTGCAAAGGCTCCAAATGCAGTAGCAACAAGACTCTTATCACTATTTGTGAGGAGGTATAAAGTCTTGCTAACAACAGGCAAGAATTGAAAATTAAATGTGAGCCATTGATAATTCCAAGGCAATCCGACAGAAGACTTCTTGGACCTCAACGCTAGTGTCAAGAGTAATCAACACTCAACAAAATTTCTAGTTATAGAATTAATCAATTTCAATCAGTACAAACGATTGATTCGTGCTGCCTGCTTAATGCAGGGGGTCAAGGATATCAAAGCCCTCCCTACATGAGGTAGGAGCTCTGCAGTAGCAAAGGCCTGGTTGGGTCAGAGTTATTGCCCATTTGTGCCTACATACTCACAACCCAACTAGTCCGCTGGGGGCTAGGGGGATCCAAAAGTTATTTGGGGGGGGGGGGGGGGGGGGCGGCGGTGTCAGTATTTAAAAAAGGGACCAGAGGAAAAAATGTTGGAGTGAATCAAACTGTCAATTCAGAGTGACCAGTAGACCACCAGTTGAATTGTGAAGTCAGAAAGATAAAAAAAATATTAAAAAATTCAAAACTGTGGGTTGATAGCAGTCTGGCATCCATTCATACAAGTTTTGCTTGGTTAAAAACAATATGGCGCAGTTCAGGTGACCAAAGTCCAAACAAATAAGAGCAGCAGGTCCAATTTGAACAACTGGTCTAGTCGAATCTTCTGAAGTTCATAAGGAATAAGAACGCACACTTGCCAATGACAAGTAAAACTCAGTTGTGAAATCTGATTTATTAAACAATGAAATGAACTCCAGAATATATAATGGAAAAGGCAGAACAAACACAAAAAGAATAGTTAAGTAGCACATGGGGTCGTTCGCGTTGTACACATGTGATAGGAAAATAGGTTTTACATATGTAGAATTTATGAAAATGTTACACATGAGAAAACACATTATCATTTGTTTTTGAATGGCATGAGAAACACATTATCACGTTTGTCGAAATCACATAAGTGAATAAGTAGATCCACCGGTTTTACATGTGTTTGGATGTTTTGGACTTTTTTCACATTTTCTCAAAATCCATGAAGATTTAAGATATGAAACTAAATATCTTGATCCATAACATTAGTAAGAGAATATTAAGCGGTTTGGATCAAGAACTGGGGCCCACGAAAGTTCATAAAATTGGATCTATAGGTTAATTTTTTTCGACCTTCATAGATTACTCAAAATCTATGAAGACATATAAGATAATCAGCTTATAGGTCTTGGAGTTTGTTGGTTCTAAAAATTTGAACGGTTCAGATTAGAAATATGGGGCCCATTGTCCATAGTGATAAAAAAAAGTGGTTGATAGGATTTAATCCCATGACCAATTGCACAACCAAAATGCAATCACCGTGTGAAGAATGTACTGACACTTTTTGCAAGTGGGAGATGTGAGTCACAACTCACCTATTTAGGTGTGACAATCTTGGTGTGAAAATGGCATTCTTTGCAAACCATTTTCACCCCTCATTTATGCATCACATGCGTAAATGAGCATAAACAAACATGATAGTGCGTAATTACGCATGTGAACCACTTATATATGTAAATGAGTGCAAACAAACAACCCCTAAGATATCAAAAGTGAAGGAAGACTGAATATACAACTCAAGAAATGGACATAAACTGAAAAGAAAAATACCTAAAAAGGGTTGACTCAGACCAAAAAGCATATGAGAAATGACTTCAATGTAACCAAGGCCCTAGGCAAGTTTGGGGGGTCTAGAACAATGCAAAACATCACAAACCTTCAGCTTACATTAATTCTAGCAATCACCATAACACAACATAAATGGGAAGTTGTTTCAATAAATTATTTGGAATATAAAACCAATTAAGTTACAGCACTAACCTGAAAGTTTCAGGGTCATTTGGATTTCCAAAAAGAGAATGCTTCCACTGAGGTCCTTCAGTATCATTGAAAGATCTCACTACATTTACCTACATGGTTTACATAAGTATTAAAAGGACTGAAAAAAATTAGTAACAGACAATAATTCAGTGAGAACATGAGCATGACTCACCAGAAAGCTTGATCATTAATGGAGATGGGTGGCATGTGTAAGAAATTGAAAAACAGCTAGGGACTTATTTGAAATTTTCCATAACTAATGGCTAATTTGTATTATGGAAACTTTGATGGGAATGGGTTTATCTGGATGGTAATTTCTTTCAAACCAGCCAACCATGCACATAATTGCAAAGAATCACTTTACCTGGATTGCAACACGTGCAGAGAACTTGATAAGGTCCTCTTCTGTAAGCTTTTCTGCAGCAGTCCTCCCGCGAACAGCCTTAGGTACAAGCTTTGTTGATTCTCCTACTCTATGTCGTGCTGACAATCCCTCTTCAAAATGCATCTACATCCATCCAAGAAATTAGTTTAAGAACCTAGGAGCAAAAATAATAATAAGAAAGTATTGGAACCAGGAATGCAAAATAAACAATCACTATATAATATGCACAATCACACACATAAAATGCACTTGTTACATTAAAACCGACATGTAGTGGGCTAGGGCGTGAATTCAAGTCTCCACTAACGGAAAAAAAAAAAAATACGTGAGTATACAAATAAAAGTGAATGACCACATGTTTTTAGTTACTTTAAAATAAGAAACGATTGAAAAAATGAGGACCAAAGGGGAGAATGGATAATACTTGAAGCATCCAGCTAACAATGATTAAATCCATCCAAGCATTCACAATTTGGTACCTAACAGAATCGCCGACCTTCCTATTACAAGGTCCCATTTTCACCGCACCCCGTAAGTTGAGCCCCATACTATCCAGCTGAAAATTCTACCAAAAAATGTTTTTCCTTTTTTAATTCTACCACAAATTAAGTCACCATCAACAGAACTACTAGATTCATTAAACTAATTCACACTAAATATGGTGAGAAATGAGGATGTAGAAATAAGTGATTATTCCAACACAAAATATGTCCAAGAGCCCTTGTTTCTTCAAATTTTTTTTTTCTGGAATTGACATATTATTGGAAAAGTTTGGCTATGAAGGTTGATGGCCTACCAAGGGGAAGGGGTAGGCCAAAGAGGACGTGGATGGAGGTAGTAAAAATATATATGAAGAAGTGTAACTTATCTGAGGATTTGGCTCAAGATAGATCGGAATGGAGAAACAGAATTCGTGTAGCCAACCCCAACATAGTTAGGACAAGGCTTTGATGATGATGATGATGAATTAACATGTTATTGGAAGAAGTAATCTCAGGAAAGGCATCTTTTATATGAGAAACCTTTACACTATACCCAAGCACATGAAAGTGGTGCAGATGAATAAGAGGTCAGTCCATATTCTGACCATTTCCAAATACTTTGTTCTTTAATTTATCAGTATGTGCTCCCTCACAATACCCATGAATCCCACAAGTTGTTCAATCTCAAGCCAAACATTTCAGCTAAAAGTAATGCTTCAAATTACAAGCAGTCCAATAAATATACCTTGAATTGCCCTTAACATTCACCAGTACATCTTCATCCACTTAGGTCAATACATCACCTCCAAATAAATCCTACAATATATTTATGACCCCTTCAGCCCTATCATGACTGGGCAACAATTCAAGCAAGACTTCTCAAAGCTTGGAATTATAGGGTGTTACAAATCTCAAGCATCCCATCTACGAACCCCTTCCACACCAATGGTTTCCCGTTGCCACAGAGTACTGAATCTAGCCCTCACAGTCAAAGATACATTAACTCTTGTCACCATGTTCAGTAAAACACAAACACCTTGTGTGAGACCCCAGCCTGAAAGCACTCCGTTGAGGCAAGACAAGGTCAAGTGATCCTGTGAGCCAAGAGGCGCGATCTGCTCAGGGGAAGGGTGGAGTGCTTCGGTTAGTACCATGAGGCCTTGTCCAAGTCCCACATTGGAAACATTCGAGTCCTGACCCTGGGTATATATGTGCGCCTGACCTTAATCCCACATAATGTGTTTTAAAGCCGTGAGACTTCGGTCAAAGTAAACAATATCATGTGGATAGTGGGCCCAGGTTAGTATTGTTGGTAAAGTAAAGCCCCACATCCCACATCGCCTTAGTAATGCCCATGACAAGGCTTCATATATACTTGTTTGGGCCTTCCACCTATGAGCTTAAGTTTTTTGGTTGGTATATGGTTTATTACATGGTATCAGAGCGGGTTCCGATCTCATCATTCTCATGTAGCCCACGTGGCAGGCCCGTCCATGAAATCTGTTGGGCCTGCACGTGAGGGGGAGTGTTGGTAAAGTAAAGCCCCACATCCCACATCGCCTAAGTAATGCCCTTGGTAAGGCTTCATATATACCTGTTTGGGCCTTCCACCTATGAGCTGAAGCTTTTGAGTTGGTATATGGTTTATTACAAGTACACCTCAGGCATGGTTTTTTGTGTGTCAACAGGCCCTTGTCATGTATCAACAACCATGTGCGAGACTCTGGTGATGAAATCTGTAACATCCTGGGTTTTTAAATTCCTATTAGATTAGTAGAGTCCCAAGTGGGATGGTATTAGAATAATTTAGGAGTTGTATCTCAACTCCAATTAGTAGGAATGTATGCTCAATTTGCATGTGACTCTAAGTACATATTGAGAAGAATTATGACTCTAATGTTTTTAAAATACAAACCAACGACCCTTATGTTGGTATTCCCTGCTTTTTTTGAGAGAGAATCTGAGAGAGAGAGAGTTTGGTGGCTGGGAACCCAGAAGAAGAAGAAGGCAATCGGTGAGCAACGGATGTCCTACTTGCGTCCGAACATCGCAAGGGCAACAATCACGTACCGGAGGTGAGTGGATCTTCCTAATTATTTAGATGGTTCAATCAAGATGATTGATAATGGAGTATGATTTAATTATCCTGTATTGATAAGTATACGGTGATTGTCTGTAACCATGGAATAGATTTGAAATCTGTTTTGGAGCCAAGGAATTGTGTAGGAATGGCTCTGTTTGTATGATACCAATAATCTGGAATAAAAATCCTTGAACATCCATCGAATAGGCTTGCAAATCTGCTGAAACAGAGACTGACGTCAATGGTAGGAATTGACGATAGAGAGTTGTGGGACCCCCTGGCCCACTGTATGAATGATCTGGACCATAGGGTGGGAAGCAGACCCACGGTTGACCAAGATAGACTTGGACCCATGTGAGGTGGGACCCGTTTGGGCCACTATCCACTTGTTTTTAATGTTACAGGCGTCAGTTTGATGAAAACAGGATTGAAGGTCGACAGCTATGGTGGGACCCATCAGTGGATCTGATCAGAGATTAGGACCACACATCTTTTAGAGGACCCCTGGGCGACCCTAGGGAGTAGGGACATCTGGGGTATAGGAACAGTGGGACCCACTGTCCAGTGGATGCAAATAACCCAGGCGTGACTTCTTGTGGATATTTTAGAAATCTGTTTTGGAGTTGTGGGCCCCAGAGAATGGTCTGATAATGAATCAGATCCATTGTTATGATACTTCAGCCTTGGGCGACCAAAGACATCAAGTCTGATCATAGATTAGATCCAGTGGGACCCACTGAATTTTATACCATTGTGTTCAGGCGTGAGATAATATACTTCTCTATATGCTGTATGGATATGGGTGGTGGAACATGTTAAGGGAAACAACCCTGAACTGTGCATAGATTTACAAATTTAACCTTACTACTTAGATGGATCAAGATTTATGTAGACTGTGATTAATTATATGATTTGTGATTAATTACATGGTTGTGATTAATTATGTAGAATGTGATTAATTATATGGACAGTGAATGATTAATGTTGAATGTGGGTCACCCCTATACAAATCAATACCAATTATGCTTAGATGGAGGCAAGGATCAATCTCTAAGAAGCACGGACACGGACACGGGACACGACACGACACGGACACGCCGACACGGCATTTCTCAAAAAAGTAGGACACGGACACGGACACGGGACACGACACGACACGGACCGGCATTTCTCAAAAGTAGGGACACGGACACGTTCGGGACAGGTAATAATTAATAATAATAATAATATATCTAATCATATACTAAAAGATACTATCATTTTAACTTTGTAATCAATTTAGCAATCAAGTAAGTTATGACCTTTTACAAACAGCCCCATTTTCTATTCATTTTTTACTCTAAATTTATTATTTTAACTTTGTAATCAATTTAGCAATCAAATAAGTTATGACCTTTTGCAATCAGCCCCCTTTTCTTTTCATTTTTTACTCTAATTTTATTATTTTAACTTTGTAATCAATTTAGCAATCAAATAAGTTATGACCTTTTCCAAACAGCCCCCTTTTCTTTTCATTTTTACTCTAAATTTATTATTTTAACTTTGTAATCAATTTAGCAATCAAATAAGTTATGACCTTTTGCAATCAGCCCCCTTTTGTTTTCATTTGTTACTCTAATTTTATTATTTTAACTTTGTAATCAATTTAGCAAACAAATAAGTTATGACCTTTTACAAACAGCCCCCTTTTCTTTTCATTTTTTACTCTAATTTTATTATTTTTTTTCCAATTAAAAGAGGCCAGCGTGTCCCCAGCGTGTCCCAGCGTGTCCGAAATATTAAAAATAAAAAAAATAATCAGGACACTCTTTTGGGCGTGTCCGACACGTGTCAGAGCGTGTCCGGAGCGTGTCCGTGTCCGACACATGTCGGACACCGACACTCTGGCCCCGGAGAAGTGTCCGTGCTTCCTAGATCAATCTGGATGGTGTTAAGGTTGGGCCCACGCTGTTATGCATGTGTGCTTATTATTAATTGTTGTTTACGTTCTGGTTGATATGTGATTGTGAGATCCCAGACGTGGGATGTTGGACTTTGTGTCCGGATGATTGATGGCTTCGGGCCATGGTGGCCGTTATAGTGGCTGGTCCTTAGTGGACGTGAGTGGCCATTGTATTGGCTGGTCCTTAATGGACGTGAGTGGCCATTGTATTGGCTGGTCCTTGTTAAACATGAATGGCCGTTGTATTGGCTGATCCTTGGTGGACGTGTCTGATGAGACAGGGTCATGGTGACCGGAATACACATATACGATAAGCCTTGTGGCGTTGTAATGTGCATGGGCACGATAAGTCTTGTGGCGTTGTAACGTGCATGGGCACGGTTATGTAAATGAATGTACTTTTAATGGTAATTAATATATTAATTCAGACTTATTTTATTTATGTGATATTATGTTCTATGTTGTTGGTAATTAGGAAAATTCATTCACCAGTAATACTAATGTTGTGTTGCCCCCTTCAGGTAATCACGTTGTGGGTGGGCCAGAGCAGAACGAAGTTCAGCCCGTAGACTTCGGCATGCGTGGCTGAAGAGAGAGAGCGGAAAAAATTCAAATAATTGATAAAGGGATTATCTCTTGATTAGGAAATTTATTCAATGTTTTCGGACATCTTTGATTTGAGTCAGAATATGGAATTCGGCTTATTTAGTGATTATGGATGTTATTTGACTTTTATAAGTTAATTGAAATTATAGTTTGATCTAAATGCCTGATTCCTTAATGAAAATTATTTGACGAATGCATGGTGTATATTGCTAAATAATTACGATCCGGAATCCGACAGGCCCCGTAATTTGGGTCATGACAAAATCCAAGCGCACAGTGAAGGTATCAGTGAAGTTTGAATTTTTCTAAAGCCCTGTGTAGGGTTGGTAGTATTAGTTTGGTATTGGTGACAGTCATTAAGTTGACACACTCAACAGTGAGTTGGTGACTAAGAATTGGGATTATTTTATAATCCGTGCTCGAGTTCTTCAATACCTCAATGGAGTCAACAGTGATAATACTACTGCTAGTGCTTCGCAATTTCCTACTAATATGAATCTTAATGCTAAGATAACACCAGATCCCTTCAATGGCACCATTACCAACTACAAAGATTGGACGTACTCAGCCAGAATGGCCATTGGGGGATCAAGGAGACTTGGTTACATTGAAGGGAGCATCAAATAATCAAAGAAGGATAATTCAAAATATTAAGATTGGGTCTTAGAAAATATGTTGGTTATGTCAATCCAGGCCCATCCATTTTGGCCCATTTCTTGTACCCATTTATTGCTTTGTAATTAGTCAAAGTTGTTACTTAATTTTAGGATCTAAGATTTGTGATTGATTTGTAATTGATTGTAATTAGGGTATTAAGCCCTTATATATACATCAGTCGATCCAAGAATGGGATACGACATTCATCTCTCTCTCTCTCTCTCTCTCTCTCTCTCTCTCTCTCTCTCGTTATGTGTTTCATCTCTCTCTCTCTCTCTAAAAATGTCATGGTATCAGAGCGAGGTCGATCATCTTTGATCTTCTCCTAACTCATCTTCCATTCATTGGGAGCCTGTTTATGATCATCTATGATCATCTTCTTTAGCCAGATCATATCTGATCTTCCCTGATCATCTTAGATCAGGAGTGGCCCACCTGCGATCATCACCACTACATCAGCGGATTAGTCCCATCTTGTTCGCCTGAAGCTTCTTGGATTTGTGAAGAATATTTCCCTGTTTTTTTATCATCAGAGATCAAATTTCCAGTCCAGTCGTCTGTGATCATCACTGATTGTCTCAGATCTGACATGGCCCATCTGCGATCATCATCTGCTTCTCAGCTGACTCACCCCATCTTGGTCGCCTGGATTTATACATCTTTATGGAGATTTTCTCAAGATTTATGGATCATCAGAGGTAGGCCATATATCGATTTTTATAGGACGTCAGTTTTGTCCATATCTTTTCATCTCAGCCGTCCAAAAATTTTGATTTGGATTAGTTTTGCCTGAGACTGCTTCCAATAGTTGCGGAAATTTGTTGTGCATCCATCCTCTTCCTCAGATCTGACAGCAGATCAATTGGTGAGATCCACGTTCAGATCTACACACTGACGACCAGGTCGTCTGTGTCACAGTGCCTGTGTTAGTGCATTTTTTGCTGAGTACTGTTCTGGATTTTTTTTCTTTCTGTGCACTACTTTTGTCCAATATTTATTCTGTGGATTCAGGGAACTGGTCTGGATCTCTTCACTCATCAGACTGTAGTTTGGACTATATCATTACTTTTTTCTTGTTTTTTAGTCATGGAAAAACATGAGATTGCCCTGATTCGCTTTGATGGGACAAATTATACCTCATGGGCCTTCCAATTTCAAATTTACTTAGAAGGAAAAGAACTCTGGGCACACATTGATGGATCTGAACCTCAACCTACGGAAGATGATAAAAAGATTTTAGCTTGGAAGACAAAGGATGCTAAAATCAAGACTTGGTTGCTGGGATCTATTGAGTCACATTTTATTCTCAACTTAAAACCCTGCAAAACTGCCCGTGAAATGTAGGACTATCTTCAGAAAATTTATCAACAAGGCAATGCTGCTCGCCAGTTTCAATTGGAACTTGAAATCTCTCAATTCACTCAAGGCACCCAAACTATTCAGGAGTATTACAATGGCTTCCGCCGCCTGTGGTCTGAATATTATGAGATTAAATTTGCCACGGTATCTATCGCACTTTTACCGGAATTGCTTCCATTGCAGCAAAGTAGTCATCGGGATCAGCTTCTTATGAAACTTCGTCTAGAGTTTGAGACAGTTAGATCGAACTTGATGAGCAGGGCTCCTCTTCCCAGCCTGGATGCCTGTCTTCAGGAACTTCTGCGGGAATGGACGTCTACTTACTAAAACTACTCTGGAACAACAGAAATCTGCTAAGGCTCCATTTGCCTATGTTGCAACAGCCAAACAACCTCCTCGGGACATCAGTAAAGTTCAGTGCCATAACTGCAAAAAATATGGACACTATGCAAATCAATGCAAGGCAAAAATTTGCAGATATTGTAAGGCCACTGGACATGTTATTGAAGAATGTCGGAAGAAGGCTCGAATTCTACTTCCCGCGATTATGTGCAGTCCGACCCTTCCACTGTGTCATCACCTCCTACTGCTTACACTGTGACTACTCCCCCATATGCATCATCTGACTTCAGTGGTTCTTGTTAAGTAGTTGTTTGTGCAGTTTCCTATCACCAATTGGTTTTGGGATTACTGGCTAGCAACTTTGACAGTTCTCTGCAGTATGATTCCTCCTCACAGCCTGGTTCCTCATCACAATCTACGTCTCCTGCTCCTCTCACCCCTGAGATGGTTAACCAAATGATCATCAATGCCTTGGCATCAATGAACATCGCCGGTACGGCTTCCTCTCTTTCTAATACATGGTACTTAGATTATGGAGCAAGTAATCATATGACCTCTTCACCCGTAACATCACAGAATGTTGTTCCTTACACTGGGAATCTCACTGTTCAAGCTGCCAACGGAGATCATCTCCCCATCACCTCTGTTGGTGATACCCCTGGCCCCTTACCCTTAACCAATGTTTTGGTTTCTCCTCATCTTGCTACTAATTTGGTTTCTGTGGGTCAACTTGTTGACAATAATTACACTGTCTCCTTTTCTTCTTCTGGTTGTGTTGTGCAGGACAAGGAGTCGGGGGAAGTGATCGCGAGGGGACCTAAGCATGGCAGACTTTTTTCCTTACCACTGTCTTCCGTTATTGAGAAAAATACTTTACATCAGTTATTTTGTTTTTTTATTCAGAATAATTGTCGTTTGTGGCATAATAGACTTGGTCATCCGAATGCTTCTACTATGTCTACATTATTTCAATATGGATTAATAAATAAACCTGTTCATTTTGCTTCTTTTGACTGTGATGCTTGTAAATTAGGTAAAAGTAAAACTTTACCCTTTGCAAACTCTCACACTCGGAGCACTGCATGTTTTGATTTAATTCACAGTGATGTTTGGGGCATTGCTCCAACCCTTTCACATAGTCATTTCAAGTATTTTGTAACATTCATTGATGACTACAGCAGATTTACTTGGATTTATTTATTACATTCGAAGTCTAATGTTCTTAATGCATTTAAATTTTTTGTTCAATATGTTGAAAACCAATTCTCTAAATGCATTAAAACTTTGCGCTCAGACTCGGGGGGGGGGGGGGGGGGTGGGAGTATGTTTCCAAGGATTTTCAATCATTTTTAAACCATAAAAGAATCATTTCTCAACGTACCTGTCCGTACACCCCACAGCAAAATGGAGTCGCGGAACGGAAAAATAGACATCTTCTTGATGTCACTGGGACTCTTTTGATTGAATCATACGTTCCCCCTCGTTTTTGGACTGAAGCTTTAACCACGGCTGTCTATCTCATTAACCGACTTCCATCCCCTACCATTGATCATTTAACACCTCATTTTAAATTATTTGGTCATCATCCTGTGTGTTTGATCACCTACATACATTTGGCTGTGTTTGCTTCGTTCATCTCCCTCCCACAGAAAGAACGAAACTAACAGCTTAATCTCGCCGGTGTGCTTTTTTTGGTTATGCCACTAATCAAAAAGGTTTTGTTTGTTATGATCCCATTGGTCGTCGCATCAGGGTTTCTCGAAATGTTATTTTCTTTGAAAATCAATATTTCTTCCACACTCACATGGACTGTCCCATTCCTCTTCACCAGCTCTATTACCAGGTTTTATAGAACCACTCTCTGTTACTAGGTTTAATCCTGCTTTTGTATACCGCTGACGGGAGCAACCTCCCACTGCCGATGGCCCTTTCCCTGATCCTCCACCGACAACTGGTTCCACGCCTACTCCTGCCTTACGTCACTCCTCCAGAAATTCGAGACCGCCTGAGCGATATGGGTTTACCCATACTTCTTTAATGACCACTTTATCTTCTCTCTCTATCCCAAGTTCTTATTTGCAGGCTGTCCAACAAGATTGCTGGAACCAGGCCATGAAGGAGGAATTAAATGCATTGAATCTGAATCACACATGGGATATTGTGGAGTGTCCTTCAGCAGTTAAGCCCATTGGTTGCAAATGGATCTACTCGGTCAAACTTAAATCTGATGGGTCGTTGGATAGACACAAAGCTCGACTTGTGGCACTCGGAAACAGACAGGAGTATGGCATTAACTATGAGGAGACGTTTGCCCCTGTGGCAAAGATGACATCTGTTAGGTTACTTCTCGCCATTCCTGCATCTCAGTCTTGACCATTATACCAAATGGATGTCAAAAATGCATTTCTCCATGGGGATTTGCAGGAAGAAATCTATATGCGTATACCACAAGGCATACCCTCTCCCTCCAAGAAGTCCGTCCGTCGGCTGCGAAAATCTCTTTATGGACTCAAGCAAGCTCCTCGGGCATGGTTCGATACCTTCAAGGGTCGCTTATGCGATATTGGCTTTACTCAGAGCCCTTACGATTCCTCTCTCTTTCTCTGCCACACATCTACTGGGGTTACTGTGCTTCTGGTGTATGTTGACGATATTATTATCACTGGCACGGATGATGGTATGGTCAAATCTCTCCAAGATTCTCTCCGAAATTACTTCAATATGAAGGATTTGGGCCCTTTGCATTATTTCTTGGGCTTAGAGGTGCATCAATCTCCCAAAGGTCTCTTTCTTAGTCAACAAAAATACACATCAAACCTTATAGAGTTGGCTGACCTCCATGATTCTTCGCCTGTTGATACTCCTGTCGAGGTAAATCTTAAACTAAGTAAAGATAATGGCGATCTTCTTCCTGATCCTCATATATACTGGCGCCTGGTGGGAAGTCTTATATATCTCACCATCACTAGACCTGACATCTCCTATGCTGTTAATCTTGTGAGCCAGTTCATGACAGCTCCTCGTCACCTTCATTTGACAGCTGTGAAGCGGATTATTTGCTATCTACTGCGAACTGTCCCTCTTGGTCTATATTACCCAAAGGATAATCCTCTTCATTTGACCGCTTATGCGGATGCTGACTGGTCGGGCTGTCCAGACACACGTCGTTATACTTCTGGTTGGTGCATGTACCTTGGAAATTTTCTCATTTCTTGGAAATGCAAGAAACAAGAACGTGTGTCCAGATCTTCCACGGAAGCTGAATATAGGGCCATGTCTTCTGCTTGTTCAGAGATCTTATGGCTACGTGGACTTCTTTCAGAACTCGGGTTCGCCCAAACTGCTTCTACTCCATTGCATGCTGATAATACTGGGGCAATCCGCATCACTGCAAATCTAGTCTTCCATGAACGCACCAAACATATCGAAGTCGACTGCCACTTTATTCGAGATGAATATAAGCGTGATGTCATTCGGCTACCTCATGTCCCTATAGAGTTTCAGTTTGCTGATATCTTCACTAAGGGACTTCCTCGGCCTCGACATCAATTTCTTGTCTCCAAATTGCTGCTTTATGACTCCCCAGCATCAATTTGAGGGGGGGTGTCAATCCAGGCCCATCCATTTTGGCCCATTTCTTGTACCCATTTATTGCTTTGTAATTAGTCAAAGTTGTTACTTAATTTTAGGATCTAAGATTTGTGATTGATTTGTAATTGATTGTAATTAGGGTATTAAGCCCTTATATATACATCAGTCGATCCAAGAATGGGATACGACATTCATCTCTCTCTCTCTTATTCTGTGTTTCATCTCATTCTCTCTCTCTAAAAATGTCAGGTTATGAATTGGATCTTGAATTCAATGGAAGGGGGAATTGCGAAAAGCTTTAAATATTTGGTTCAGGTTTCTACTGAAGAACAGCTAGCAAACATTCTCACTAAAGCAATAAATAAAACTAAGTTGCAATTTGCTCTTTCCAAGCTAGGCATAGTAAATATCCATGCAGGGGGTGGTTGTAAGCAATTATAGTGAATCAAGGGTTTTTATGTAAATCATAGAAGAGTCAGGGGCTTTTATGTAAATATGGGAAACTTGACGGACATTTTTATGATTTCCAGAAATAATGAAATAACCACATAATAAGGATCGACTGACCTCATCGATTAGAAGATCCTGTTTTGGCTTCGTCAATTTCCTCTTCTTTCTCATCCTTTTCTATTTTCTTTCTCTTTTACATTTGTTTGATACACTAGCAGAAACTCCTAGATCTACGAGGATCCAATCTTGTAACTCTTATAAGTTCTTTAGGGTAGTTAATTTCAATATAACAAGATAAAAAAATATAGTGGAAGAACATTACCACATACAACAATAATTAGCTTTAAACCTGTCGTGCATGATATACGTATGAACAAGACACCGAGTACTACACAACAAACAATCTAAAATAATATTCATAAAAATTCTTTCTGATTGAATAAGTCAGCAGGTTTATTGTAGGAGATAATTACGAGAATGAATAACGAATTAAATTCTATCCAAGTGGCCTTTGTTTGTAAGTTTCTTTGAAATCATCACGGAGAAAGTAGTGGGCTAAAACAATTAAAAATACAGCTAAAAATGAACTGTTTATAGTTGTGGGTTGAAAGGGGAAACAAACTGACACTAATGACTGCATGATTTATCACCTGAACTGCAAGAGAACTTACCTTCGCGTGTTCCAAATGCTTAACAGCTTCCTCCAGTGAAGAAGAATTCATAAATAACTGAATACAGCAGAGTCCTGCAGCAACATGGTCTTTCTTGAGTACCTGAAGCAATAACAAGTTAGGATTCACCACTGGATATTTTTTTTGGTCGGTGAAAAAGATTTTATTAAAATGAAAAGATTTCAAGATTCCACAAAAACAAAAGATAGCAATAGAAACCCAATGGTAAAACAACATTCTACCAAAGGGACAAACAAACATTACATAGAACCAACAGCAAACGGAGAACTGTCCACTCTTTGTTTAGCAAAAGAGTCTACAAAAGAATTAGACGACTGCCCTATGAGCTAGGACTCCACTTGGAATAAAGAAGATAAAAACTTAATCTCGTTGAAGAACTAAAACTGCCAGGGGGAAGACCGTAGAGAATAAACCCAAGAAATCACATTTGACAAGTCCCTCTCGATCACAACCTTAAAATGAGAGAGGCCCATACAACCAAAGAGCTTCTAGGATAGCTGACATTTCCCCCTCATTGGATTCCATGACCCCAACGCGCTTAGAAAAGGTCAACACAACTGCCCCATTACTATTCCAAAGGACACCACCAATACTCCCAGGCCCTGGCTTTCCCCAACCAAACCATCCACATTAAAGTTCAAGACACCCTCCAAAGGAGGCAACACCCTAGATACCTGTTCACCTTAGAGCACCCTCAACTAAAGAAGCCTCCCAATTATGTAAATGCCAACAAATAGAATACTACGAAACTCACTCCTCGAGGAAACCCAATAAACAATCCTCACCGACATTATAGGAAGGAGATCTTCAACAGATATTGATTCACCTCTAAAAATCCCATTATTCCTTCTTTTCCACACCAACCTTAAAATGGCAAAGGGACTAATAGTCCACTAAACTGAAGCATTGTCACAAAAAAAAAAAAAAGAAGGGCACCACTCCCAAGCCTCAACAAGAACCCCCAAAGGCCCTGAAAGCATAACAAGACCTTGCTCATGGCAATGAAACGACACCACAAAGCATACGAGAACTCCCAGTGAATAAAGAGATGATCCACCATCTCCCTGAGCTTCCCACACAGCAAACACACAACCGAAATCGCCTCTCTCAACAAGCTTTTTCTCCTTAAATTATCAGCAGTAGAGACATTTCCTGAAACAAGCCAACAAAAGGCCTCCATCCTAGGGGGCACCAAACCCAACCACATTAGAGAGCTAGTGGACTTGGACGAAGGCAACTCTATCAATTCACGAAGAAAGGATTTCATCAAGAATGCACTGGAATTGCAAGGCTTCAAAATGCGAACATGAAGATCTTGCTTGCAAATGAGTGCGTTAGTAAGAAAACTCAACAAATAGCACAAGACTCCTCTGACAACACAAGCCTCCTATATAAGACATATCTCAGGACACAAAACCAACTGCACCCACATAATAAACTTTGACAGACAGCTCTATACAAGACACCACTCTATATAACCCAAGGAAACAAAAGGGACAAAGGACCCACCCCCAACCAGTCATCAACTCAGAAACAAACTCCAGTCCCCACTCCAACCTTGAAACCACCCCCTTAGCAAAAGCCTCCCAACCACCATCAGAATGTTCCCAAACAAACCAGACACTCAACACCTAAGGACATTACCAGGAAACCAACCCCACCCATCCTCCCCTTCTTTATTAAGTTTCCCTTTTCTCTCCAAATCTCCACCATCGCTTAGCCATCATAGCCCAAAATTTCAATTTAAAAGCTACCAAATCCAAATCCTCAACAGATTTAGGCTTAATTACCTCATCGCATTTCATCAAGTGTAACTTTCATTTATCACTACTCCCTTCCCATAAGAGGTTTCTTCTAATGTGATCCAACTCATCCTTGACCGCCATCGGCACCATAAGCAAAGACATGTAATAAACAGGTAAGTAGGATAATGTAGCATTAGTTACTCCCACCCAGAGCCCTCCACAAAAATAGCTTTAGATTGAAAATTTGAATGATAAGATCTCAAACCGCTTAGGACCTTGATTTAGCTCCAATCGAAAGACCAAGATACAACATTGGCAACTTACCTATGTAGTTCAGGATGGATTCAAGCGACTGAGTCTCCACATCTGAACTCCCACTAGCATACTCTTGGATAAATTAATCTTTAATCCAGACACTAGCTCAAAGAATCCTCTTAAAAATCAACACTACCTCCGAACTCGTGGAGCTAAATAGAATAGTGTCATTCATGGATAAAAAAGCCATCTGAACTCCCACTAGCATACTCTTGGATAAATTAATCTTTAATCCAGACACTAGCTCAAAGAATCCTCTTCAAAATCAACACTACCTCCGAACTCGTGGAGCTAAATAGAATAGTGTCATTCATGGATAAAAAAGCCGCTAAATTGGGCATAGCGGTGTCTTAGAAAATATCGGCGCTCACAACTATAGTGCCACACGTAACGATTTAAACCCCCCCCCCCCCCCCCCCCCCCCCCCCCCCCGGTTCCTTTTCAGGAACAAAAAATGGAAAAAAAAGGAGGAGAGAGAGAGAGAGTCGCAGAAGGTAGCACCGCAGAAGCAGGGGCATTGGAAGCAGGCTGCACCACTCCAGCAGACGCAGGATGCTCCTATTTCTTCTTCTTATTCTTTTTCTCCTCCTTTCCCTTTTCTCAATCTCTCTCGATGCTTCTATTTTGGGTGAAAGCTAGGGCAGCACGATGGGCCCCTTTTCATTTTATTTAAAGGTAAGTTATGGGCCCCACGATGGGCGCATAAATAAAAATTTAATGGGCCATTAAAATAACATTTTAAAAACCATTAAAAAACCCATTAAGAAAATGACTTAAAAAACCATTGAAAAACCAATTCATTCAAAAAAAAAAAAAAATAAGTCACTAAAAAATTATTAAAAAAAAATCATCCAATTTTTTTTTTAAAAACCACTAAAAAAGACAGTTCAAAAAACCATTCAAAAAAAAAAATTAAACGGGCCCATCCAAAATAAGAAATGTTGAAGAACTTGCAGTCTTTTTAACCACTGGTGGGCTCAACCATGAGGCCCAGATTTTAAAATAAGAAAGTCATGCCTTAGCCGAATATTGCTTAATTGAAATTAATGCCTATGTCAAAATTCACTCTAATTGGAAATAGAGCCATAGCCAACTTTCACACAGTCACACTAACTGAAAATATGACTAGTGGCACTACAAATGATAACACCGATGGGATGCAGACTGTGATATCATATATCCTAACTCTTAAGTCTTTCTTGACTTCATGACATTTTTTTTTATGAGCCTTTCATTAGTTTCTAAGTTAGCATAACTAAGCAACATGAATACATATGAAAAAAATGACCATTACTATTATTTTATATTCATACAGCGATATAGGACCTCATACTCCCCTTTATCTTAGTTACTTTTGCCAAAAAAATAAAAATAAAATACACACATTTTCCATAATTCTGGATTTTATGGAATTTCTTCAAATTTTTTTGATGATGTTTTTCAAATTGCATCACTACACCGCTACGTAGCGTTTTAGCAACGGGCCACTACGCCCACCGCTACCGCTATTTTCATCATTGGTGTCATTTGCAAACTGAAGATGAGAGTAATAGCCTCCTCCCCTCGATAAACATCAAACCCATTAATAAGATCTCTGTCCTAAGCCTTTCGAAAAAGAGCACTCAAAGCTTCAACTACAATAGTGCATAGAAAAGGCAATAAAAAGGTCCCCTTGCTTTAAACCTCTTGAAGTTTTTAACAAACGCAAAGGGGAGACATTAACAAGAACAAAGAAAAAGGACAAAAGAAATGCACCCTCTAAACCAAGCTCTCCATTTGCAACTAAAATCGAACCAGCCTAACATGTAGTCCACAAAACCTCACTCAACATGGCCATAAGCCTTCTCCATATCAATTTTGAAGATAACCCCCAATTTTTTGCCTTCTTCATCGAATTAATGAGCTTATTCGCTATTAGAACACCATCTAGAATACATCCGTTTTGCCCAAAGGCCCCCTGAGGAGCGCTAACAATATGAGGGAGGACTTTCCTTAGGCTGTTAGCTAAAATCATCACCAAAAGCTTATACACAACCCACAGGACTAATGAGCCTAAAGTCCCTCAATTCCACTAAATTAGTTATGTTAGGAGTGAAAACAGGAAAAGTCGCATTGATCTCCTTACTCAAGCCACACCTACGGTAGAATTTCCACAACATAATGCAAAGATCCTTCTCCAAGAACCCCAAGAAGCACAGATGAAAGTAAATTTAAAGCCATTCGGGCTTAGGCCTCATTGACCGCAAAATCAGCCATGGCTGCATTGATTTCCTCCTCAAACTCACTCTCCAACCACACTTCCAGATTAAGAGGAATAGATGTAAAGAAAACACCATCCATATTAGGTTTGAAAAAATCATTACCATTGTATATCACCTCAAAATGTCTAATAATTTCCTTCAAAACCTCCCTTGGGTTAGCCATTAGATCCCCAACATAAAAGGGGAATCCTACTTAGAAATAAAAATCATAAATTCTAGCGGCAAAAGCAACAGATAACATCAAGAATCCAACCAACATTCAACTAATGTTAAGACTCTTGGGAAAAAAAAAGTCACAACCGCACTCGCATGCATTTATTCATCTTGCTTTTTTTTCAAAGTACAAATAGCTAGTGAGTAACTGTTGAGCAAAACATTGTAACCTACCATTTGCTAATATTGCTAGGTGAAAATGGAAAAGATGCAACTTCATATAGGATTTTATATGAAATACTTCTAGTTAAATACGTCAGAATCGTTAATATCTATTCCATAATGCATTTTTTATCCGACAAAGAGCTCTATATCTTATAGATTCCCCAGTGGCATCTAGACATTTAGAGTCACCTTTATCTCGAATGGATGCCTTCTTTTTTTTTAATAATTCGAATGGATGCCATTTCCAATTAATAAGTACTAAATAACAGTTAAAATTGTATTTTTAGTTAAAAATATGAATGAAAACCGTGACGCCCCAGAGTCCCACATCGCTATAGAGAGGAAAATGAATGAGATTATATATAGAGCTTACACCCTTATCTTGCATGATGCCTTTTAAAACTGTGTAGAAAGATTGGGTTGGAATCCCATGAGCCAAAGCAGACAATATCATGTGGACAAATAGCTCAGGTCGTTACAGAAGGTATCAGAGCCGAAGGCGGCTCTATTTCCGGTGGGAGAGAGTGTGAGACCCCAATCCGCCTGGATAATCCCTTGATGCAAGACTAGGTCAAGTGCTCCTGTGAGCCAAGAAAGGGGAATCCGGAGGGGTAAAGGTGGAGTGCTTCAGTTATCACCTTGAGGCTTTGTCCAAGTCCCACATCGGAAATACTCACGTCCTGACCCTAGGAATATAAGTACGGTCTAGCCTTAACTTCACATGAGGCCTTTTGGTGGGTTGATGCCTACCAAAAACAAAATTGTGAGGCCCGTGGGCCAAAGCGGACAATATCATGCGTGCGTGTAGGGTGGGGCGTTACAAATGGTATCAGAGCCGACTCTCGACTAGTTCGAGTGTGGGCCCATGCCGTGGTCTGGTGCAAGTGCATGGGTTTCCATGTGGGTGGGCCAAGAGGATTGGCAGACTACTGCACTGGGACGTGCAGCCTTAATGGGGGTGGATTGTGACGCCCCGGAGTCCCACATCGACTGTAGAGAGAAAAGTGAATGAGATTATATGTAGAACTTACACCCTTATCTTGCATGAGGCATTTTAAAACCGTGCGGAAAGATTGGGTTGGAATCCCACGAGCCATAGCGGACAATATCATGCATGCGTGTAGGGTGAGGCGTTACAAAAACTTTGAAGGCACATGCTGACACGGACAATTTACGTCACATTTTACTCAAAACACATGAATACTTCTCTAAACAGAAGAGGTATTTTCACTGTACCAGAAACTTGTAAAGGTAGTTGAAGTGTCGATGGGTTTCACAATAGTTGCATATGCGGGCGAGAGCAGAAGTGGTGTACAGACTCACAGCTGCATCCTGTGTAGTAGATTCAGTTCTTGTTGAAATTACATGCTCCAGAACAGCCATGGCACCATACCCGATACATAATTCACAAAGGTCATCAATAGTCCCATAATCAGTTGCCAGAGGATCCGGTCTTTGAGGGGATGAAGATGGCGTCACTGCCCCATATGATGATGGTTGAGGAGGTGAAGGGATTGCATTTTGAGGGAAGAATAACATGCAAGCATCAGTGTAATGGTCATGCCTGAACATGAAATTAAGCATTTGTTGCCGTGCATACTGCAAAATAAATAAAAAATAAAAAAAAAAACGTGATAAATGATGACACATCTAATAGGGTACTATGAACAAAGTTCTCCCTGCACTTAAAATATGTCAAAGCATCCAACTTCTGAATCCAATATCAGAAATCTTTACAGTACTGTAAAAGATGAAGACAAAATACATACGCACAATAACAGTAATAATGAAGAAATAATGGATGTCCTATAGAACAATCAAGGACAGAAGAACGTGAACCACTCTATGACCAAACTTCCATGCTGCACTGTTCTTTTGCATCAGCATTACACCAGAGCATGAAGATAATAAAAATATCTATACAACTGTAAATGAGATTAGTAAATCATATCTGAACTAAAACAATATTGATGACCTTGTATTACACCAAAAGAATCAAGATAATGGGCATCTCCATACAACTGTAAATAAGAATGTAACTCATATATCAACATGCTAGTGGAGAAATCATAGATATCTGTAGCCATTAATCAATGAGAAAAGAATGTAAACCCTAAAAGGCCAACAATCCCAATAGAGAGAATGAATTAACTGTGTTTGGCCAAGAAATCTAACCATCAATAGTTATTAACTATATTGAAAAAATAAATGAGGATGATATTAATTAAGTCGCATGTTTCACAGGAATCTACAAATATTAATAGATATCAATGTCAGAAAAGATACTGTTGAAACTAATAGAGGATGCAGGTGAATTGAATATACCATGAATCAGAATGCACACAGGCATTGTTTCATAGAAGATACCATGAATCAGAATGCAGACATTGGAAGTAAAGCACTGTGACAATAGAAATAGCTTGCAGCTTACTTCTTGTAAATAGTTAACACACTCAACATATCTGACGTTGTCCAGGTTGCTGCGAGGACCATGTTCAAAATCTGAACTAGATAACATAGAACGACTATCTGGTGCTTCTTGAGACCGTCTAGACCTCTCTGAGCGTGGAAATGTTGAGGGCATATATAAGACATTAAGATAAGCATCAGCAGATAGGGAGTCATCCAAGATTGTTGGCGCACTTTTTGCCAAATGTTCATACCTGCATGAAAGCATTTGAAATAGTCAATTTTCAGGGGCTATGGGGTTAACTGTGAATGATAACTAGTTCTTCTTGCAGTCTATAGATCAGAAAGAACAAAACAGTGTTCTCATAAAATATAATCAAAAACAAAATTGAGTTTTACATAAATATCTGAGGCCATTGTACTCACTCACTCCGTCCCTATCTCTCTACTCATCCATTCAATGTACTCATAATAATATGAGGTAAAATTAGCAAACAATTTCTGTTTCTAACTTTTGGGAAGTCTGCCTGTCTCACTATTACAAGACCAGACATAACATCACTCATGCAGTTCACATAGTAAACCCAATTTGTCTCAGGTCCTTGTACTTCTCGATTATGCAGCAGTTCTTCGACCTGTTTGCTATATCCATGAAACACTTTTACTGCACTTATTCCTGTCATCATCCTCACAAGATCTTTATGTCTGGCAGCAATGGTACAGACCAACGATCCATCATTATGTACCGCATATTCCTTGGAAAGTCCCTTATTTCCTAGAGATCAAAGAAACAACAGTGTCCGGGGTTGATATGCAAGCTGGATTTTGAAAAGGTTTACGATACGGTAGATTGAGTTTTCTTAATGATATGTTCAATAGAATGGGGTTTGGAGCAAAAACGGAGAAAGGGGATTCACAGTTGTGTTTCTTCAGCACATTTTTCAATTTTGGAGAATGGTCTCCAAAAGGCTACAGGATTGCGGCAAGGTGATCGATTATCTCCAATGTTTTTTTGTGATTGTGGCATAAGCTCTGAATGTTTTATTGGAGAGCTAGACAGACGAGGTTAATCAAGGGCTTTGCTGATGCAAATTACCCATTTACAATTTGCAGATGATACTGTAACATTTTATGATGCATCTAGGGGTGACGCGGATAATTTAAAGCTTCTGTTGAAGTGGTTTGAGCTTCTTTCAGGGTTGCATATAAGCTTTGAGACTTGTGAGTTGATTGGTGTTCGAACTAGTAAAAGTCAAATTAATTCTTTTGCCCAGTCTTTTGGTTGTAAAGTGGGAAGCTTCCTGCTCAGTATCTGGGGATGCCTTTGTAACGACTCGAGCCCACTGTCCACGTGTTATTATCTGCTTTGGCTCATAAGATTTCAACCCAATCTTGCCGCACTGTTTTAAAAGGCCTCACGTGGGGTTAAGGCCAGGCCACACTTATATACCCAAGATCAGGGCTTGCATCTTTCCGATGTGGGACTTATGCACCACTGCATACCCAGTCCTTTAGAGTTTCCCCCACCCTCTCTCTCTCTTGGCGGATGCTCGCCAGACCAACTCCCTTCTATAGGGGGGTCAGAGGTGTGACAACATTTATGTGTGGGATTACCGAGGAAATATTTATGGGATTCAGTAGTGGAGAAAATTGATAAAAGTTAAGTTCCTGGAAGTTGTCAATGGGTGGTTGTGTCACATTAATCAAATCAGTTCTTTCAGGTATCCCAATTTATTTCCTTTCTTGTTGCAGATGTCCTAAAAGTGTCATGCGCGGAACTGAAAAAATACAACGTGATTTTCTCTGGAATGATTCCATGGAAAAAAGGAAGTATGATTTGGTTAAATGGGAGTCTGTGTACAAACCTATTGATCAGGGTGGTTTGGGAATTCGTTCCATTAAAAAAGTAAATAAAGCTTTGCGAGGGATGGCTTTGGAAGGTGGGAGAGCCTGTTTAAGGTATGTGAAAACAGATTTTATTATATAAATATAAGTTGGGGAATGATGGTTGGAGACTGGTGAGTACCAAATCAGGTTTATAATGCTTCTGGTTTATGGAGGTCTATTCTTTCTATTAAGAGTGATTTTGATCAGAGGATCCGTTATAAGGTTCATAATGGGAGGCGAGTTAAGTTTTGGCATGATGAATGGTGTGGGCAGCAGGCATTGCATTCTTTTTTCCCTAATATTTATTTATTAGATAGGAAACAACATGATATGGTTGCTGATTATTGTCAATATGTGGGTGGATCAATAGTTTGGGGCCTTTTGCTTTCAAAGGGATTTAACTGATAAGGAGGTTGCTTGGAATGCTAGAAGAGGCTTATCTGTCAATTGAAAGGAGCGATGTTAGGCTATGAAAACCTGAAGTGAAAGGGAATTTTTCCGTGAAGTCTTTCTTTAGGGATATGTTATGTTTCTACTAATAGTGCACAAGGTTGGAAAAGTTTGTTGGATTAAAAGACGTCATAGAATCCAGACTATTGACAAGCTTAGAAGAAGAAATCTCATTTTAGTTAACGGGTGTCCAATGTGCTTAAAGGATGAGGAAACGGTGCATCATATTCTAATTCATTGTAGTTTTGCTCCTAGAGTTTGCTCAGTCATTCTTAAAATGTTTAATATGCAATGGGTGATGCCAAGATATGTTGAGGACCTATTCTTTCAATGGAGGTTGGGTTGCAAGTCTGTTCGTGGTAAAATTCTTCGAAAGTTGATGTTGTATGCTATGTTTTGGAGGATTTGGTTGGGCAGAAATCATAGTGTGTTTCAGAATAAAAGTTACTCGGTGGCAGAGAATGTTGATTCTATTGTATGGTCTATGTCTGAGTGGGTGCACAAGAAAAAGGAATTTGATGGCGTTGATTTATTTAATCTTAACAAGCCTTGGGCAGCTGTTTTAATTGTGGGGGCAGTTGGACTATTAAGCGTTTGAAGACTCCTATGGTAATCCTTAAGCTCAATTTTGATGGTAGCTTTATTAAATCTATAAGTAGACGAGGAATTGAAAGTGTTATCTGAGATTTGTCTGGGAACATTGTTAGGAGCTTTTCAAGCCTAGTGGAATGCCCGAATGCTAATGAAGCTGAAGGCTTTGCTCTTTTGATTGGTTGTAGTGAGTTGCGTCGTCTGGACGGAATTAATGCTATTATAGAAAGTGATTATTTCACAGCAATTCAATAGGGGTTAGGAAAGACTTCATTTCCTTGACAACTGGGAGATTATTCTATAGGTCATCATATGCTTTGCACTTTGCATCACTTACTACTTTCTTAGCTTCTTTCTTTGCCTTCTTGTACATCTCATAGTTTTCCATATTCTTAGTACCCTGCCAAACTTTGTAACGTCTCTTTTCCTTAACAGCTTCTTGAACCTCTACACTCCACCACCAGGTTTCTTGATCATCTTTTCTCTTCCCTTTTGACTCTCCAAGCACCTCTTTAGCAACCTTCCTAATACAGTTCGCCATTTCAATCAACATCGTTGTAGTTTCTCCTTCAAAATTCCATTCTCTCTTATCAATCACTTTATCCTTAAATATCGTCGCTCCTCCTCCTTTCAAATCACCCCCACCTTGTTTTAGGGCACATTTTATTTACTACCCCTCTCTTTCTACTTCTAATGCAACTATCTAAAACTCCTAGCCTATGTTGCGTGGTCAACCTCTTTCCTGGAATAACCTAACAATCTTTACAATCCATTCAGTCATGTTTTCTAACTAGAAAAAGTCAATCTAGCTCCTACTAGTTCCACTTTTATTAGTAATTAAATGCTCCTCTATTTTAAAAGCAAGCGTTTGCTATTAAAAGGTCAAATGCTAATGCAAAGTCCAAGATAGTGTCTCCTAACTCATTCTTTTCTCCAAATCCTTGTCCTCCACGCACTCTCTCATATCCTCTATTATCCTTTTCTACATGCCCATTTACATCCCCTCCTAGAAAAATCTTTTCACTAGTTGGAATTTCTCGTAGTAAACCATCCATCTCCTCCCAAAATTGGCTCTTGATAGTTTCATCTAATCCTGCTTGGGGAGCATATGCACTATGATATGAATTATGTCTTCCTCTAACACTAGTTTAATTGCTATAAATCTATCACCAAATCTCTTTACCCCTACAACTTTCTCTTTCAAATCCTTATGTACAACTATACCCACTCCATTTCCTGTGTTGTTCTTTCCTACATAAAAAAGTTTAAAACCGTCCATGAACTCCTTAGCTTTATTCACCTTCCACTTCGTCTCTTTTAGACAGGCTACGCTAACTCTTCTTTTTTTTTTCATTACCTCGACGAACTCCATCCTCTTGCATGTCAAGGTTCCTATATTTCAAGTAGCAAGTCGAATCTTCCTCTTTTTCTGCTGGATTAACTTCTTTAGCCGCACTCGTCCAGAATGGTGCGGTAGCCCTTGCCCACTTTCCACTGCAACCGAGTGACGCTACAATGCGTCGCTTAAAGAGGGGAACACCTTAACATGATCTCGGAATGTTGTGATCTTAGAATTCATGTTTGGGTTGCGACAAAATCTCATGCTGGCTATCAACCTACCTAACACCACCCACCTCCCTTACCCAGGCTTGGGACCGACGGTTAAAAGAAAAAAAAAAAACTGGTGGAGTTCATGGAGATCAATTGTCATAGGCAGGTACATTAATTTAGTAGACAATGCTTTATAAATTGGTTGCTCATCTCCCATTGAGAGCACATCTATAGTCATAATGTTGTAACTTTCGTAATCTTATGACACCTTCATTGTAGTTTGATTTAGATTCAAGGTGGGTATGCTTAGGATCTTAACTGGGGCCTCTAATTAGGGTTTTGTGGGGAAGTCTGATTAGAGAGATTTTAATTGGGGTTTTCTTTGATTTAATTAAGTAGGGTCTTCATCTATTTTAATTTAATTAGAGTTTTCATGTGAATTAGTTTCAAATTTCATTTGAGTTTTGGTTTAAGTTACTTTAATTAGGATTTTGATAATTTGGTTAGGTTGAGTTGAGACATTTCTTTGTGAGTCGGCATAAATTGGATGACTCAACCATTTAATAAATGGGCCCCGTTTGGGTTAGACCAAGACCCCTTGTGCATAGGTCTCAATCCAACCTGCACCTCTTGCTAACCGTGCAATACCTAGTAAGCCTCGGCTGTTATCCTCAATTGACCACCAAAGTGGCTCCAAGTGGGTCCCACAGATCGGCTTTCAACAAACGAAAGTGGATTCCTCTCACTGGATCAAGCATTTTTTAGGTATAGCTATATCTGTCACAAAGGAACTAAAAATTTAGAAGTTCCATACTACAGTATTAAATTAACAATACTAGATAATCATAATTTCATACAGTTGCTCACTGCAACTTAATTCCATGCTACAAATTCGTAAAGAAATTTTGAGACCAGGGAACTTCATCATCACAGAAAGGTGTCAACTTACATGGAACGGACAGCAGAAACATCAACAGGATGACCTCCTTCCATAGTATTTATGATCTCTAAAATGACAGGAGTAGGATCACCCTTGTGCAATTGAAGAGCTTGCCTGGATACCATCAAACAACAATTAGACACAAGTAATCTGTCTTCTAGAGCTATCCCATAGTATGATTTCCAAGGTCATTCCATATCTCCTATGTTACTAGAACTGCATGTAATGAAAATATGTAACCCACTTGAACTTAACACGTGCTTGAGCATAATGTTCCATCCGAATCAAAGCATGTCCCCATGCATTCCATACAGGGAAGGCATCAATCTGAAAAAAAAATGTATTTTTTAAATAAATACCAATAAAAAATACTCAGTTTTTTTTTTTAAGAAAAGGTCATACCAACTTTCCGAGTGAATTTTCTTCCTTACCTTGCACTTTTTGCAAGTATATACAGCCATGCTGTATCTTTCATCTTCAATCAATCTGTCTCGGAGATGTTCAGATGACTCTCTGTCTGCAATGTCATCAAGAGAAGCAACAATGCCCGATCCCAGAAGACTTTGAAGTAGCTCTGCACGTCCTAGCCAGATATCTGCTTGGGATAGAAGTTCAGACAGCTCATCTGTATATTGACTACTAACACTAGAGCTTCCAGCATCAGAAGATGCATCATCGACGTCCCTACTTCTCTCAGAATTGCCTGACAAATCACCACTCCCTGCAAGTTTCCTCAGTTGGGATTTGGCATAAACCAGTGCCTGCACAAATGTAACATAAGCCGTGTTTAAATTTTCAATCCAAACTACAGCTTTCATGCGAAGTACATACCCGTACAAAAGTTTCTGTTGCATGATAAGCACGACCCAGAGTTTCCATAGATGCATGCAAAGGTAATTGCTGAGAACTTAATACATTCTTCATCTGAGTTATGCACAAATCAAGAGCCCCTTTCGCACATACTGACTCATCAGAGCACAGAGAAAGCAATGCCTAGAAAAAAGAACCCGTCAGAAGATTTTCAATAAGATAATTTTACACCTACCAGAACATGTGAGGTAGATAGCTATTATGCAACACTCCACATTCAAGACAAGAATAACCACTTGTACGATCTGTGTGTGCATTTGATTGATTTTGCAGAGATGTCAAGTGAAAAGAGCACACCAACCTACTACCTTGATGCAAGAGCAGATGGCCAGACTTTAGGAGATCATATTTAGATCAAGCCCTACCATATTTAGAGACATTGGATCGATCTAAGGGGGATAATTCATCTCAGTAAGGGCAAAAAGGGCAAGATCTGAAACTGGAGGGTCAAAATGGGTCCAAAATAAACACCAAAACTAATTATAAATGTTCTGTTTTAATTATGGAAACAATCAAAATTTATGCGATCCATGTGGATCATCCAATGAAAACCCATTTAAACTTAAAAGGCCCCAATAGTCCTCAAAATAGGAACTGCATGTCAGTGGGTTTGAACAAACTGACCCAGACCCAATCCACAAGGGGCAACAGCCAAGTAGGTTGCCAGGGCCTGAGTTAAAGCTCAACAGCTAGCTCAGCCCGCCAGCCAGAACATGGGGTCCACTAATGCAAGGTAGCAAGCCACCCAAAGAAGAGTGTGCATCTATTAAATAAAACTTCTGATTGTCTTTTTCCCTCTTAGTTCGTTCGTTCTTTGGCCATTTTGGTAGTTCATTCCTGCTTTCAATGCTATTAGGACTCCTAGATTCTAGGAATTTGTTAATGATAAGATCTGACTAACATAATAAGTAAAGGGGGAACTTCACAAAGCTTGACACCCAAGGAACTCTTAGACCGCTTATTTCTTTCTTTTGTTTATTTCTTTATTTGCATACAATTAGGAGACTATTAATTAGGGATTTTGATTGTATAGAAATTAGATGAAGGGCTGAGATCTACTTAGGATTTTATATTGTTTAGGGTATTATAAAAGCAATGAAAAGGGGAGGATCAGCCCATCTTTTAAATTGCTGCACTTTTTTTTCGTTCTCCACATGGTTTTAAGATATCTTACATGGGATTGATGACTAAGAAAGTGGATTACCGCTAATAGATAACCTATATACTGTCTTTTCCCCTTGTTTTTGAGTTGGCATTTTGTTTAAACGAAGACTTTTGGGTTTGGGTTCCCGAATGATCAGATTTTGCTTCCCTATACTACGTCATACATACTAATAATATTTTTTATTGCACTACTCTATTATTCAATCACTATTATTGTTTCCCCAACCCACTCTGCACCCAGCACAATGAATTATAAATGTGCCGTGCATACTAATCTAGGAAGCACGGACACGTCAAAATGAGTGGCGTATCCGTATCCCGGACGTATCGGATACGGATACGCCATGGACACGTATGGGATACGTGTTTTTCGTATCATTTTTTTTTTTATATATATATCGGATACGTGCGGGATACGTCCCGACACGAGCGGGACACGCACGGTGACCGTCGGGACACGGCCCGGACACGAAATTTGTTATAAAGAGGGGGGAAGACTGAAGAGGAGGAGAAAAAAAAAAAAAAAAGGAACCCTAGAGCAGAAGCATCACCGGAAGCTCACCTCCATCCTCCATCCGCTGAACCTGTTTCGACTCACAAGAAGGAAAACGGAGAGCTGATGGCGAGTCGATGAAGAAGGGACTTCGCTGCTGGTAGCTCGTTGTCGGTGCAAGGTAGCTTCTCCGTGCTTCTGTCTACTTCTTCTTTCTTTCTGCTGCGACTTCTCTTTTTTTTTTTCTTTTTTCTTCTCTGGGATGGGGTTTTCGACGAGGCCGGAGAGCGTGGTGTTATTTTGATTTTTAGGTCTGAGACGGAAGAGGGGAGATGGGGGATGGGATTTCGACGAACAACCAGTAGATGGGTTTCGATGAGGCCTGAGGGATGAAGGCAGAGGGGTGAGGCTCCCGGACGTCAACGACCGACGGCGCTGCGCTGCAAAATCTCGCCGGTGCCAGGTAGCTCTCTCTCTCTCTCTATCTCTTTCTTCAATCTTCTGCTCCTTTCTCTCTCTGTTCTGCTTTTCTTCTCTCTCTATTTTTTTTTTCTGGTTTGGGGATGCTTGAACAGAGGTAAACGGTTTAGGGTTTCATTTGGGCAAAGGGGAAGAGTGTCGGTTTGGAATTTGGATGAAGAGGGTTCAGTTGGGTTTTAGGCTTTGATGGATATGGGAATGGGGTTATGGTGGTCCGGGTGAGTAACTCACGCACGCATGGATCATGTGCTATGCTGGCACGAGATTGGACGGCTGAGATCATCATTCTTGTCAGTGTGATGTGGTGCCCCACTCAAACGGGGCCCATATGCTTTAAACCCATTGATCGATGTGTGCTTATTGCTGGGATTAGTGGAGTGTTGACTATGCAGTGACCGTGCTCTTGGAATTTCAACTTGGAAGTTGGAAGTATTGGATGTAATGTTTAACGATGATTAAATCAATGAAAGTCCATATTTTATGGCTATTTTGATTGAAATAATATTACATTTTTATTACATGGTCATATAAAAAATATTTAAAATGAAAAAAAATCAACGTATCCCCGACGTATCGTATCCTACTTTTTTGAGAAATGGCGTATCTACGTATCCGTATCGTATCCTATCCGTGTCTCGTATCCGTGAACCGTGCTTCATAGATACTAATAACAATTTTTTATTGCATCATTCTTTTATCCAATCAATACTATTGTTTCCCCAATACACTCCACACCCAGCACAATGAACTATAAATAAGTCAAATAGGAAGCATGCTGCCAGCTGCAAAACATAATATCAAGAGTGACCACAGCCTAACATAATACCTTAAAAAGAATTATATCAGGGGAGCTTTCATATCGGTGAGACAAGCGAACTGCATCATCCTTACTCGTGTCTCCGGTAAGCATCCATTCCTCTGCCATTGATACAGAAGGAAGTCGATCTTGCCCATCTGCAGAGTAGACTGAAACGCGATCCTCTTGGATACCTGCCATTTCTTCCCAAGCAACTCTTTCAGATGGTGTCAGTCCAGAGCTCTTTCTCTTACGATAAACTTCCTTTGGCACTATCTTACTTCCAGTATCACGAGGAGCCCAAGAGAAAGCTCGGCGAGCTTCTTTCTGTAAGTTATTGAGGCTGTTTGTAAAGTTTGACCTAGAAGGCATGCCCGTTCTTGTTTTCTGCCTTGGTCTTGGCCCTGAAACAGATATTCGTGGCTCTCTCGGAGGGGAAATAATACTAACAGTAATGGCTTTGGCAGCATATCTAAGAATTAGAATGTTGTCCCTCAGAGAGGGGAACTCCTTCAAGATCTGCCATTAAATACAAAAGACAGTTAAAAAGAAAGAAAGAAAGATGAGTTAAGAACTAGATATGAAGGTCAAAAAATTCAAAGGTTTATGTTATGGTGGGTAATCAAGGCCAAAAAACATGAATCCCAACACCTAATTTCAAATTTCCTAATCAATACGGAGATCACTTGACATCATAAGACGGGCTTCTATTAATAAATAATGTACATTTTTCAAACTAATAGGGGCAGTGTAATACCAAAGAAGCAGAT
Organism: Litsea cubeba; assembly: GCA_012931725.1. Lineage (NCBI taxonomy): Eukaryota > Viridiplantae > Streptophyta > Magnoliopsida > Laurales > Lauraceae > Litsea > Litsea cubeba. The sequence goes on along the minus strand of CM022945.1, from coordinate 28,712,135 downwards.
TCCAGTTGCTTCCTCATTAGAAGAACTTCCAAAATCAAATGAGGATGTTCATGCAGGGATGAACATCGTTGCTGCCAAGGCAGTGGCAAAGCTGCTAGAACACGAAGTCCCAAGGCCCATGAATTAAGACGGGAAACCTCGACATCTGAAAGATTTCCAGCTCTTCTCTTCAGAAAAAAATGAACCTTCAAGAACAGGGAAAAAAGAAAAAGAAAACAAAAGCCACTTAACAAACACAATATTTTATAAGTGGACTCTTTAATTTTTGTACAGGAAATGATCTCATACCAGAAGTTGCTTTGATCGAAGGTTTGGTAACAGTTGCATTGCACCCATTGCAACAGGTAAGGCATCATCAGAGTCACGCAGTGAAGAGAGAAAACGTGATGCTTCTGCCGGGCCTCCACCACTAAGAGGGTCTGCAGTAAGTAGCTTCACAAGTTGTCGTCCCTGCAGCTCTCTCCTTAATTCAATAGATAAAGCTGCACTTTCAGCTACTTCTAAAGCCGCAGAAACAGCTCCTTTGCCAGCTAATCTAAGTGCCAAGCCTTCAGGGTCTTCCTTGCACTCAGCCTCAACCTGACAGAACAAAACAGAAGGAAAACTTTCTATTACTACATGATTTCTACCGTCTCTAAGGATCACAACTGTTTTACATCAAAAGATTCAAAATTTAGCACAAACCGGGAAGAAGCCAGGCCACGTAAAATGTGGTGCTTTTGTTAATCATTTCATCAAAAGATAATAAGGTAGAAAAGGTGCTTTTATTTTATCAATTAAGTAAAAGAGAATACGATAGTTAAGACCTCTTGCCAGCTGCTATAACGATCATCTGCACATAAAATGTGATTGTATCTTTGCAAAGCTTGTCTCATTTGCACCACCTAAAAACGTCAAAAGGAATATGTCATTAGGCAAACATAAAGACCAACTATGACAACAGATAGCCAAGCAAAGTTGATGTATATTAAATTCTGATGGTGATTATTTTTCAAATTAGTGCCAAATTAGGGTGAGTGTTAATTCATGGGGCCTTAAGTGAATGTGAAGGGGTTGGATTTGTCATCGGAGTGTCCCACGCAGTGGTAAAAGTATTACCTCATGCAAACCCTGTAGAAACACAAACAAAGAAGCAGGCTCATCTCTCAAGGCCCATGACTAAGAGGCCCAAAGCTTCAAACCCACGTGTGGGTTCTCTTAGATTTGGTCAACATTGTATAGTTGTATGATATCAATCATTTTTATATTCTTTCCTCTTGTAGAAACACAAACAAAGAAGTAGGCCCATCTCTCAAGGCCCATGACTAAGAGGCCCAAAGCTTCAAACCCACGTGTGGGTTCTCTTAGTCATGGGCCTTGAGAGATAGGCCCGCTTCTTTGTTTGTGTTTCTACAAACCCATGATGTACCAGTTAGCAGAACATGGCCCTATGACAAATCCAATCCCCACACTCACTTAACCACCCCATGAATTTCATATATATATATATATATATCAGGGTTTTTCACATGCTTCACGCGCACCTTTTACCCAGCACAATCATACGCAGCTTGTTGTGGGACCAACCTGGGGTCCCACCAACCAACGGGACTAAGGGTTGAAAGATCTGGATGGGCCCTACCTCTTGAGGCCCATCAAATCATCCTAAGCCCTTCATTTGTGGCCAATAAGTGCAATGCTTTTATATCAAAAAGAAAATGGACCTGAAAATCTCTCTCTCTCTCTCTCTCTCTCTCTCTCTCTCTCTCTCTCTCTCTCTCTCTCTCTCTCTCTCTCTCTCTCTCTCTCTCTCTCTCTCTCTCTCTCTATATATATATATATATATTAGAGAGAGAGAGAGCACTGCTATTGGAACTTGAACAAACAAGCCCATCCGCACTTAGCACAAGAACTATAAAGCAATATGAGAAATGAAAGACACATTATTGAAGGTACCTCATTCTTAAGTGGATCATCATGAGCTAAATGGCAACTACACATAGTTAGAACATCCATTGCAGCATCCAACTCCCACCTATGCAGATACCTAAAAGTGAAATATGCAAATGTTAAAAACACAAGAATCGAATGCTAGTGGCTAGATAGAGAAATAAGTTAGCACCAAAGTGGGGATGCAAAACACTATTACAGAGTTAGAACCAAACATAATTGAGATTTATTGCATTTTAATTTCACAGTACTAAACCGAACTTCAGTTAAGAACTATAATCTACCAGGATTTATATGATTGCCACTAAGGATCAAAATAGTGGTTGCAGGTTGTGTCGAGGCCAGTGGCCAAAATGCTGCATAGCGGGCAATACGTAGTGGCGTAGTGGTGTGAATTTTTGAAGTGGTTGAATCTTGTGTTTTGTAATACCCCAAGACCCTGTTACAGGGGCCAAAATTTTCATTTCATATGTTTATTTTCCTTGATTTTCTTGGATTTATGATTATCATGAATAATTTATTGGTGGTGGTGATTTCCTATATAGATGTAATAATGTATATATAGATATGTGGGACCCTTTCTGTAGCATGGAATTGCCTTTTAAAATAAATCATTGGCCTGGTAGGACCCACTAATTATGCGGACTTAAGTTTAATTTGAATAGCCTTTAATAACTAGATATTGGTGGGTCTCAAAATTATAGATCTTTAGCAGGACCCCTGGTTTAAATGGGTAATACCTAGTTAATAACAGTAGACTCTTAATAAATGGGACCCAAAGCCTATAATAGTAAATAAGCGCACATGATACCATATCTCAAATAGGAAGCTTGCGCAGGACTTCATGAGGACTCCTTATCGATATTAGGAGGAAGTGGAGTACGAAAGGAACTAAATTTGAATAGAAGTAGAAGAAGACCTCAACTATATATGCATGTCGACAGTGAAGGATGCACCCCATGACCTCACTTTCTCTCTTACCTAGTGCTATTTCCCTTTCCAAACACTAAACCCTAGCTTGTTAGAAGCCCTAATCTAGAGAAAGAGAAGGAAAAGTAGAAGAGAAAGCAAGAACCAGCAAAAGAACTTCTTTCCCATTGATAAAGCCATCATAACAAAATCGAGGTGACTAGAATTCTTATATGCTTGTGTGTGTGGTTTCTAATCTCTTATTTTCTGCCTTTGGATTCTTTGTAATTCAGTTTTATGGATGTTGATGGTGATTTGAATTGATATAATATATATAGAAAAATATTTTGCCTTCATATCACTGCTACAGCGGTTTTACAAAACTGTCGACCAAATTATTTTTTTATGACAAACTGTCGACCATATTATTGTGCCTGTGGAGTTCAGAATCTCGGCAAACCATTCTGAAATCTGGTAAATCAGATTAACACACTTGATAGGATTGTTGGGGACTAAAATCTGCTCTAATCACCCAAAAATCCATGAGAAATACAATCTGAAATTGGATTTTTACAGAATCACAGTCGTTTTGTGTTATTTCACCTTTTAGGTTGTGTGACCCATCCGGCCCACTTGAAGAGAAATCAGATCCAGCCATCTGAAAGGGCTCCCCTAAAATACCCTCAGAGTCCAGGACCCATATGGATTGGACCCACCAAGCTCATCATCCAAATGATTTAAAAATCAGTCACGTGAAGCCATGGTATGGTGTTGTCGTTCCGTAAACCTCTTATGGGCTAATTTATAATTGTTTTACAACTATGTACCATATAGGTTTTATAATTACACACCAGCCCTTCTCTTTGAGTTCTAACAGGTGTTTGGAAATTGCAAATTCGCCCTTGATATTTACTCTTTTTAAATCTGAACTCACTTGAGTTCAGAATTCTAAAATTACAAATAAGGTGCTGGCCAAACCTGTCCATGTGCCTTGGGGGTTTCTTACATCTCAATCAATGGGATTCTATATGTGGATTTTATGGATTTGTGTTTCTAGAGTATAAGCATGTGACATGATGATTTATGAGATGGTTCCTAAACCTGAACGTATAGGTATAATGAAGACTTTTATGATGCACCCTATGTATTCAAGGAAATTCCCCTATGATATGTTGAGTTATGATATGTTCTCACGAGATTGGTGACTGATATTAATATACATTGATAAACCTGAATATGTGACTTCTTATGCTGAAATTGTGGAATTCATGATGAAACTTGGAGAATGTGACCCCTTACATGATTCTAAGATCGGTGAGTAATATGAATCCAAACCTATAAGAGGTTAGTTATGTGCTTGCCCTTACACAATTGGATATTGGTAATGAAACGGTGCTGGGCATAACAAAAATCAATGATTTGTGTAAGGGGGCTGATCTAAAACTACCTTGATGTAGGTGTTGAGAATAGTAAAGAATTTTGTTAAAGTATAAATCATGTTATATGATTTTCAAGAATAAAATGGCTTTTATATATGATTAACCAGGACCGACCCATTGGACCTCCCTAGACCACTGGCACATACCAAAGCCATGGCATAGATGTTATTCCCTGACTCATAGGTCAGATATACCCGATTCCCTAACTCACAGATCAGATATGTTATTCCCTGACTCACATGTCAAATGTATTCCCGGACTCCCATGTCAGTTTATGTTAATCACCTGACTACATGTCGGCTATTTTCACTGACCGTAGGTCAGCACTTGGTACATGATATGAGGCATTCGTGAGGTATTTGTGGGGTGGTGATGTCAAGTGGTTGGGGGATTGCCTGGAGGTTAATTTAGAAAGCCATGACCGAACTTTAATAAATGCATTCTTGTTATTGTTGCAATATTATTATTCCTGTTTAACCTGAAATTGTGCACACATGTAGATTAGAGTTCTTTTCACTCAGTCTCATTGATTGTTGTTTTGCTGCCCCAATCCAGGTAACCAGGATTTAGAATCTCAGGATTACCATGATGATCAAGGGATAGACTACGGCATGCATTTCAGAGCGACGGGTTTAATTAGTGGATTCATTCACACAATAAAGAATGTCCTGGAAATTGTATGATTTATTTTATTTGACATTGAGATTTGGACTATTTTTATTAAAGACTGAGATTTTTAGGTAAAAGCCTGATTAGATATGCTTCCAATGATTTAACTCATGGTGTTGTTATGCTACATGTTGGTCACGATATGGAGTCCGACATGGACCCGGATTCCAGGTAGTTACATTTTTTTTTGGTGATTTAGAACCATATAAGGGAAGAGACAACTTTAACAGGGGCTCTAGGTAAGAAGAGATGGCAACAAAAAAAAAAAAAAAGTTTTAAATGAAAATTGCTTGGCTTGGATGTGTTTTATACCCACCGAGTTGTAGAAGCCATATTTTCAATTTAGCGCAGAGGCAACGGTTGCTATGCCCGATATATCGGCCGTAACAAATGATTACCACTATAATAATAAACAATATTGATTCTGAGATACAGAACAAAGGCATTGTCTACTGCTTTTAAAAGGATCCACAGGGCAACGAAACCGAAATAAAATACAGATTAAAGATATGCAACTTAACAAGCTTAACCAAAGCACACTGCAATGATGTTACGCATGTTTTAAAAGTTTAACATACTTGAGGGCAAGTCTAGCAGCCATCTTTTTATCTTTCAACCGTAGACAATATTGCCAAGTGTTGCTCCAAACATTATGAGCTCCGTGACCCTGAGATTGTCCAGAGATTGAGTTATTCTCCTCCCCACATTCAATGAGTAATGTAAGTAAACGATCTGAGGCTCCATCACGTAAACAGCGATCAGAAAGAGCAAGTGCATCCATTAATTTTCCTTCATTAATTAATCTGCGAAAAAAGGATAGCATCATTAGACCCTCCCAGGACCCTGCTTAGGCAGGACCTGCACTGGATTTGAATGAAAAAAAAATAATCTGCGAAAGGAGAATGAAGTTCAAACTGTTAATATGAAGTTACCAAATCAATTTCAGCTTCAAGTAAAATGAAAAAAAATTCAATTATGCACCAAAGCTCAACGAAAGAAGGATAACAAGAAGCTACAAGTTGAAAGTTGCCAAAAATGTGCACAACTAATCGACTCAAGCCATAAATGGATTAGCCTTGCCATATTTATAATTAGGTCTGGAATCAATTTAGTTGGACTGCGAACAAAAATTCTGCAGCCAAAATGATGCGGATAGCCCAATTGAGATTGAAGATCGTGTATTGAGCAGGCATTAACATACATGAAGGCATATGATCTAGCACATGAGGTCCTAACCCACCCATGTGTGACTGTCTGACCCTGAATGGGATCCAAAACAGCCCCAAAATATGCTTTAATTCACACTGTGAAGGGCTATTTTAATATTCTAGGAAGTATTTTTTGTAAATTCTGAAATTCATTTCAGAAAAGTGCAGCTCTGGGCTATTTTTGGGCTCAGTTTAGTGGACCCAAATGAGCCCAAACCCAGAGAGGTCCAGCACCCCCAGGTCGCGCAGGGGTCCCCTTTCCAGAGGCAGGGCCCACCATCAGATTAAGTGGGCCGAGTGGCCACATGGACAGACGTCCCAGTCAGTTAATTTGTTTGAAATCTTTGACTTAGCTTTCTTTCTAGCAATCTAATTGAATCAATCTAGGAACAGATTAATAGGGAATAATTGAAATTGAGTAAAGGATGGGGATTGATTGCTGTATCTATAAGATTATCTGAAAACTAATATAGAGTACCAGTCGACTGGTGCATGGGATAACACCGACACACAGTCGAATGTATGTTTGAATGAGAAAAAGCGAGGTCTCTCTCCCTCCATCCATTGCTTTCAATGGCTTATGGTGTCTACACATGAGATCCAACCCCGGTGGATCTAGATCACCTAGTGTTCCTCGTTATCTTCAAATCCAAAGATACAGCAGTCACTGTACACTGCAGAGTAACAGTATTTGACAGTGTACATACTGTCTTTTGGGTTCCTTTTGGCACCTCTGACTGCGGCACAAAAGCATGCGTCAGTGAGCAACAATGATGAAAATCAGAGAATAGTCTTTAGACTGTAATTGAACCATAAGGCCACTATGACACCTAAGGCTATACCACTGCAGCCTTCAGTAATTGAGCTTTGGAACTGAATCCAACAGAACGCAGATTCAAGCATATTGACCACTCAGCTAATTAAGTTATGGGCTTTAAATGGCATAAATGGAACCATGATTCAAAATCAAAGTTGACTTGGAAAACCAATACATCAACCTTCGCAGCCGTTCCTACCCAGCATGGCGTCAAGCTTTTTCAAAAAAAAAAGCTATAAAAAATTCAAAAAATCCAGATATTGGAAAATGCTAAAATCCAATTGTTTTTTCTTCCCCATTAGGACATATCAAGAAGGAAAATATCAATGCTCCTAAGTCATTAACATCCTATATCCTTGTTTAACCCTTACCTGTTGAATCTGTTAAAGTTATAGTAGTTCATCTCCTGGGCAATTGTTATAATTTATAAATCCATCAATTGGCCCATACCTAAATAACCTAATAGCTTCAGATTTATAAATTCAACCAAGCTGAACAACAACATTGCACACATATGCGCAAGTGGCTGGTGTGGTGACATCCCTATCCCTAATAAGCTTGTGGGCTAAGAGCCCTGGTTTGGGCCTTAAAGAAAGTCTACAAGGTCCTGACGCATTGGTCAGTTGAGGTTTTGGACAAAATCATGTCCCGGATATGGTCTACAGTCCATTGGATTCAAACACCCCCCCAATAAGGGACTGTTCTGCACTTCTGTAGAACAGTCCACAAATAGAACATTTAAGGTCTGATTTGGCCCAAACAGGTCCCCTCTGAATATGAGCATGGGTCCCACACGATCAAACATCTCTATATCCACTAATGCCTGGGCCACCACAGGATCTTCTGGATAGTTATTAATGGTGGGTTGATCTTGATCATAGTTCTCGACCAATAGCTGCTGTCCAGATGTACCTATTGCTGCCCCATTGACACTCACAATTTCTTCACATTGCTTGAGGAAGGCTTTCAGCTTCTCTCTCCTTTCTTTCGGCTTTCTACTCCCCAAACAAGCTTTCTTATCAGAGAAGTTATCCAATCTTACAACATTTAACTCACTCCTCGTCAAAGCCCATCTTCCCACCCTCGACATCATAAAACACATTTTGTTTCAAGAATACTAGTCAAGGCTCACATTTTGAGTTGCATTAGGAACTCAAAAGGTAAGTGAGACATAGTATAAAATGTAGAGGAGGCTAACATCAAGAAATGAAAAGCTGAAAAAACATATATGATAAGATAAAGGAGCCGCCAATCAAGAAAATCCAGCATAACAGTTGCAACACGACTCTTCCAATACAGCATATATAATAAGATAAAGGAACTGACAATCAATAAAATGTCGCATAACAATTACAAGACGACTCTTCTAATTTCATATTGGTGTTCATAAAATTGTTTTCATTAACGTTTAAAAAAAAAATTCCAAGACAACACAGCATCATTCATACCTTTCTACAGCTTTTTCATACGGCCCTTCATTTTCCCAATCAAATGAAAGAAAAGCAGTTGCTTCGACATTTTCAGACTTAGGTGAATCTAACCAAGGATCTGAAGTAGTACGACCCTGGGTATTAAGGTCTGAAACATTTCTAGAGAGGTGACTGCAAGCAACCATGTCATCAACTTCTGACTCAGTGTCACTATCAAATTCACGAGGTCTCTTAATGCTAGTTTTGCCCTCGAGTTTAGCTATGCCAACATTATCCTTAGACTTAGCTGTTATGGCAAACTCTGATACTCTATGAAGGTTTGTTTGCATTTGTATCCATCGGTTCAATGTCGGAAACCTGTTCATCAAATTTAAAAGGCAAAACAAGGTAACCAAGACATCCAGCTACCTGCAAAAGCATATATTTCTTTGAATCTCCTTACCTCTCTGATCGATCAAGGGCAAACTCATAGAATAATCTGTCAGCATCAGGTGTTTTCCCAAATGCATCGTTTAAGGGTCGGGAGTCAGATGATTCATTACCATGGGACAATATGGTACTCCCAAATACACATGCCAGTACAGCTCTCACTGGGGACAATTTAGCCAAGTGCTTCACTATTTTCAGCTGAAGAGGATAAAGTGGGTTTCCAGGTATCATAGACGACGGGCCATACAAACTAGGCTTAAGCTCTTTAGAAGACTGGATAGGAGCCTTACTCTCTAGATTCATCTTAGAGAAAGTAGGTAACACAGGAATAGAGGCCCAACCATGACCAGACCTCGGAGGATAAACTGGAGGCACACAAGCTGATATCACTTCATGCACAAAATCAACACACATAATATCAGCCACCTTCCCAGCTGCATCAGTGCTGCCTCGCTCAAAGACCAGACGAGTTAAAAGCTGCAAAGCAACAAATAAATAGAAATAAAGCTACCTGATGAATATTGGCTCTTTATATAACTATTATGCAGAGCAAAACTATAGGTATATACTATAACACTCTCCTACAATGTTGAAAGCAAATAATAGAAAATTTTGATAATAAGTGATAGAAACAATGTATTCTTTAGAAAATGAGAATAGATCAAATTCACATTTTACTTCGCAATAAACAAAGAGCAATGACTTACAAGTATACCTTCCCATTACCAGACTTAACACAAACAGGAAAAAGAATATTCTTTTCATTTGAATGTGGAAGCAAACACTTTTACAAGAATTTTTCAGAAAATCTTCTTGGATGAGGGTGCACTTTGACAAGCGCAAAATTTTAAAATTATCATGCACATAACTAGCCAAAGACAAGAAACTGTTAAAAGACACTCCCATGAACTGACCAAAACATCACTCAGATCATCAAGATATTAACACTGGAGTGAAGTCATTGTCATCACAAGGTAACCTCATCTTTTTCTCTGGCATGAAGAAGATCGATACAACAGTGAATATTAGTCCTAGATAAGTACGTTAGAAGCTAGTCACAATTTATGGGAGAGTGCTTTACCATGGGACCACAATCACAAGAAAAGAAACATTGGTTAATTGCACACCTTTATCACAACTCATATATTCGATTGTATAATCATTTCAAGGAACAATTACATAATGTCAACGTTAATACCAGTGTGATAGCTTTCAAGAAAATATACACTACACAGCCCACCCTGCCAGTTTGGTACTTTACTTTTAAAATCAAGTGGAGTGAAGCGAAATAAAAAGTATGAATAAAAAATGAAGTGGGTTATGATGGTATTTTATTTTTAGTTGTTGGGGATAGAATATTGTTGACTTTTGGTATGGGAAATGGAGTTTTTTTGTCTTTTAGTGAGTAATTGTTGTTGCTTTTTGACTTTTTGTTGGAAAAGTTGGAGAGAATATAAATAAAATATAAGTGACTTTTTGACGTTACTCCACTTGACTTTACAAGTAGAAATACCAAACTAGCACATATTGTTTGATCATAAACTTCCCCGTGAATCACAATTCACTCACATTTCTCTCAGATCAGAGCAATGTGTACATAGGATTTTAGTAATTCTCATCGTCTTGAGAACAAAATCTAGACCAAGGGAACAATATTGCTGAACTCTAATGGTGCATATCACTTCAATTTGAGTGGTATCTGACTAGCAGCCTTATCCTGACAAGAAGATGCCGTAGGTATATCATTACAGAATATCTCAAGCAGCATCAAACAGAATGGAAAATAAGGAACAAAACAGTAAGAGATAAAAGGCAAAATTACATACATCTTTAGGCCATTCATATACAAGCGAGAAAAAGTTAAAATCATGTGTTGTATCAATTCCATCAACTATGTCACCAATTGCCGCAATGTAGAGGATAAAGGCAGAAAGATATGTAGAAGGCTTGGAACTTATGGGACCAAGTAACCTTTTCGCAGTTTCTTTTACATCATATACAGCAAGCTCCACACTGCTTTCTCCACCAGCTGAACTAAACGGTGCTGGTCTGCCAACTTTTAATCCAAGCCCAAGAAAGCCATCCTTTTCAGAACTCCAAGACACTTTTTTATTGGAATTCAACCAATCCCCTTTAGTAAAACTACCATCAGCTTCCTCATCAGCAACAGCTCTTGCAAGATTATGAAGCTTCCCTGAAATTTTTCATAAAGCATGGTAAACAGTTAAATAAGAGATCTACAACAGAACATAAGCAATTACACACCAAATAGAATCCCAAAATTCACCACTAAGAAACTGTCGCTTTCCCTTGTGAGCATCTTCAATCATTTGGTAGAGGATAGCAAGAGCACGTTGCCTTTGTCCTTGTCTGTTAGGCTCTGTCAAAGGAGAAATAATCAACTCTCCAGCTAGAATAGCCTGAAGAGTTGGAGGATTTTCCTAAAGATATAGACAACACATCCATGAATCATTAATTACCGAAACCATAATGAATTGACAACGCTAATATGAAGAAGATAATGATGAGCATGAATCTGCTAGCACAAGATGAAATAAGGCATTGATGAATGGCAATGATAATGCCCATAACAAGCGAAAAATATGTGAGAAAAGTCAGTATACACTTTCCAAAGATGAATTTTTAAATTTCTGGTTACAAAGAAGTACATTATAAATTGTACAAATAGACATGCCTTTACTAAAGTCCTGGTTCAAAAAGACTTGAGCTCTAAAGCAACCAAAAGTCGATTCATACACTATGTTAGCTTTGTTTTATTAACAGAAGATCGAAGTTCTACATTAAGCAGTGAGCCACAGTATATAGCTAATACTGGTTAAAAAAGTTATTTTTTCTAACAAGTGGAACCATATTCAACCCATCACGTCACGCTAAACGATGAACATGTGCTACATCAAAAACTTAAAAGTTCTGGCTTTAATATTAATTCGTAAAACACCAACCTGTTCCACTTCCAAAAAATCGTGTAGACGTTGAAGAACACGCCTTGTAACAGAAATTATGCTTACTTCTCGAATTTGATCCCAATATGTTGGACCTCTTTTTGGAGGATCTCCTGGATATATCTCAGATAACATAACCCTAGCCTGCATATTCAACAACTCAGTAGCCAATCACACACTATCTTACATATTAGTCTTGAGATGCAGAAGACTATCAGTAATTGAAAGAAGCCACAGGTGAAACAGCAGTAAATTAGTCTGCGCATGAAAGCTGATAAGCAGAAGCAATTTTTTCAAAAACGACGAAAAATGAAAAATAAAAGGCTACCATTAAATAGAAGCACAAATTCAAATTTATCTTTGCGACCATTGCCAGTATTTTTACTTGCCTGCTCTAGAAGTTCTATACACGTATCCACAGATCTAGCGGTAGTCGCAGCAACATCAATACAAAGAAGAATCTGCATTGAAGTACATATACGTCAGGATATAATTAAGACGACAAATGAAACGGATGGAAACCATTGAAACACTTACTGCAGCTAGTGGACCTAACTGAGAACGGAACGACGACAAATCTAATTCCTGTACAGAACTTGGAGTTCCCTCTGCAACACGAGAAACCGCATCTTCCACCTGGAAAAGAAATGAAAGATGTTTCTGACCTTGCAACAAGAACCATGAAAAAATTTATATTGCCATGACAAGAGCCATCTATTTAAAAATGTGTAAGGGGTTTGCTAATTTTCACATGGACATGGAAGCCTCAATGTAAGGATAATCTAGTTATGATCAGCTGCACAGGTGCCACAACAGCACATACAGCCATGTCGCAGCAAACATGGAAAAAGCCACAAATATTATTAGAAACCTATGCAAGGATGCATAGCAGGAAAGAAGCTAATCTGCAAAAGCCGAAAAAAGTAATGCAACTAGATGAAACAATAAGGTGTGCTTTTGATAAAATATTCAAAGATAGTAATTAACAGAGAAGTAGGATATATAGAAAACCAAATCAATAACATGGACATGTAAAGATGCAAGGTTCTATCTAACAGATCCAGAGAGCAGAATCAGAGAAAAGATGTCAAGGTGAAGGACAGAATATGATTCAAATGAAATAATATGTTGCACAAGATCCATAGAATAGTGCTAAAGAAAAATAACAGAACCAATAATTTTGTGTGCAACCACGACTGTTGGATGGCATAACATATGCTACACAGAATCACAGGAAGCATGAATGGCAAATGCTTCTACACAGGTAGAGTAGAAAAGATGATGAGAATGAGAAAGACATGCAATAGCAGACCTAGGAAAATTATCGTAAGCATGCATGCACATAAAGGCATTTTTCAAATTTAAGTAGGTGAATGATCTCTAAATGGTTATATAGGAAAGAATCACCATGTCTCTTACAGAGGTAGGAATTTTCAGGCAATTCAATCCATAGCAAATATGATCAAAACACGATAGGCCTGAGCCATTCCTAATCTTCCCCATCCTTGGTTGGCATGAACCAAGGTTTGCCACCACAATACCGCTAACACAATTAGGCTTAGGCCAATTCAATTCAAAAGTCATATCACAATTCTAAAAGAAAATTTCTACAATTTCCCACGACGGTTCTTCATGTTTTGAATGTGTTGCATGATTTTGTCATCGTCAACGCTATTAAATACATCATGTTCAATATAAAGAGCCAAACCATCATTCATCCAATCATTTGGCATTCGATTGCACAATCGATTATTCACAATGCTCATAGCTGAAAATGCCCTTTCAACAGGAGCAATGGCAACTGGTATGGTTAGCACCAATTATTGTGGTTTGATTGCTAATTGATGTCCGATTTCTTGAGTCTAATTTGATTTTCATCCCACTTATTAGAATAAAAAAAAACTGATCTCTTGAGAATTGGGTACTGTAGTTAAAAAGCTTATGTAGGAATTGGGTGTTAGTTGTAGGATTTCTTACCAAAAAAAAAAAACTCAAGAACCATGTCTTCAAACCATGTTAAATGTGGAGATTACTCGTTGGTGTGGTTTTGATGGAATTAACTTTATCTTTGTATCAGAAATGAAAAATTATTACAAAAGAAAACGAACTGCTGATCTATCATCTCCGACACTAGAGAATGATAAAATGATCAAGTGTCGTCACCCTCAAAGAAAAGTTGTGTAGAGGTTAACTTAGCAGATCTTCCCATTGACCTAGGGTTATGGAATCCAATTGCAAACTATCATCCTAAGAAACAGGAACAAATCCAACGAGCGTATCTACAAAAGGGTCCTTGTCAACCTTGTGACCATATCTTTCCTTATTCGTAGTTTGGACAAGTGAAGAGACGATTTAATCATGCTTGGTTCAAGGAGTTTGGTAGTTGATTGGAGTATAGCATAGAAAAAGATGTTGCAATTTGCCTATGTTGTTACCTTTTTGGAAAGCAGGCACGTTATGATGTGTTTGTAACTAAAGGATATATAAATTGGAAGAAAAAAGAAAGAAATTAGGATCATGTGGGAGGCCCTAATAGTGCTCACAATCAAGCATGTGAGAAGTGTCAGAATTTAATAAATCAGAAACAACACATTGAGACAGTTATTATCACGCAATCGGATCAAGCTCGAATAGAGTATCGAATCCATTTGAAGGCAACACTTGATTGTATTCGCTTACTTCTACGCCAAGGGTGCCCTTTTCGTGGTCATGATGAATCTAAGAAGTCTAACAACATGGGTAACTTTCTTGAATTTTTTAAAGTAATTGTCAATCAAAATGAGTCTATTAAAAGAGTTGTATTGGATAATGCTCCTGAAAACCTGAAATTTACTTCTCCAAAGATTCAAAAGGACATTGTGAGTGCGGCTGCATTAGAAACAACACGGGCTATCATTTTTGAGCTTGGAGATGCGCCATTTGACCTTTTGGTGGATGAGTCTCGTGATATCTATATGAAAGAGCAAATGGTCATTGTTATACACTATTGTGTGATTGAGCATTTTCTAGCCATAGAACATGTTACAAATACTAATGCTCAATCACCTAGGGCGGTAGTCGAAGCAATATTTTCCAGGCATGGATTGAGTTTAACACGTTTGCGTGGACAAGGTAATGATGTGCTAGTAATAAGCGGGGTGAGCTTAATGGCCTCAAAACCTGTCCACTGTTTTCAAAGCCCTGTTTCAATCATTTTAATATTGAATTAAAATTCATTAATTTATTTCTGAATACTCTCATAGCAGCAAGCTTTCAGTAAGATTTTGCTTCAACTGATTTCAACTTTACTGAAAATTATTCAAAATCGGACAATGGGCATGTGTCATGGACCAAATTCTGCAATGCAGAAATTTCAACATTTTTGTTTAGATTTTTGTGCACTATTCCATAAACTTCCAATGATAACAAAAATCCAGAATTAAATATGGGATTTTATCATCATAACAACTTAATTCCTATAAAACTTGAGACCAATCCGAGTCGCAGAAAAATTTTGAAAAATCAGGCAGCATAATACCGCAACCCATAACAATTCAGGATTGTGTTACGTATTTCATTCTTTGATCTCTGTATTTTTGTTTCTTTTTCTCCTCTCCTCATGCATGGAATCTAATCTCTTTCGTTCATCTCAAAACACTTTAAGATGGATCGACCGACCCCACATTAAATGACCCAACCCATCACTCATCAGCGGTGGCGTTGCGATGAGTGGAAACCATAATCTCCCACATGGAGGCGATCAAAGGGAGTCATAGCCGCTCACCATGACGGGCGATCAAACTTTTTCCCGTTCCGAGGATTAATCAGGAATCCTTGGAATCAGTTGGTACTTTCTTTCTTTCTTCTTATTCCATTTTTCCATCAGATGCGCTGAGCAGCAGGAGCATATTTGGCTGCTGCCGCTTCCCCTTCTTCTTCGTGTTCTTTGCTGATTCAGCAGATCATCATGGCAGCCATCTTCATTCTTTCTCACTTCATCGAAGCAAATGGTTAAAGGGCTTTGGGCTAGGGTTTTACTTTTACCTTTTAAGTTAGAAAAATTATGTTTACCACCTTCACGTTTTATTTTTTCTATTTTTAAGGCACTTTACAGAATTTGGACGAATTTCTAAAATTCACCCAATTTGGCTGAATTACTCCATCTCATTCCGAATTTCAGAAATTCACCCAAATTGATCTGAATTCTGGAACGATTTTTTTCCCAAAGGGGTATTCAGTTCGGTAGAGGGACCAAACCGAAATTATTTGGAAAATTTGGACGAACCGAACCGACTTTTGTAACACTGGTTTTTACCCCTTTTTTGGGTTCAGAAATCATGTACGACACCCCCCTCTCCTCTCTTTTTCTTTCTTTCTTCCATAAGGCTTAAAAGGGATTTTTCAAAGGAGAAGATTAAGAAAATGAAGTTGTAAACTTTGATTATTCTATGGACTGAAGAATTTCAATAAAAGGCGTTTCGTTTTACGTTTGTTAATTTACTTTCATTATCCAAGTTACCTAGGATTTTATATTTTTTCCGGATATATAAAATGCCTTGAGACCTCTAGATATGCGAAAACATGGTTGGTGCCCTGAGTCATGTGAAATCCCTCATTGATTAACAATCTAGACCATATATCTTGGCTCATCCTTATCGAAGGGACTGAATTACACCATACGTATTTTTAATACTTAGGAGCAATGGAACCGGACTTGAATTACGATTTCCACAATCTGACTTTTTATTTATTTCTGATTTTTATTTTAGTTTAAGCAATTGGTTGTTTTAACCTAAGAAGCACGGACACGGACACGAGACACGACACGACACGGACACGCTGACACGGCATTTCTCAAAAAAGTAGGACACGGAGTCACGGACACGTTCGGGACACGTTAATAATTAATAATAATAATAATATATCTAATCATATACTAAAAGATACTATCATTTTAACTTTGTAATCAATTTAGCAATCAAATAAGTTATGACCTTTTACAAACAACCCCCTTTTCTTTTCATTTTTTACTCTAATTTTATTATTTTAACTTTGTAATCAATTTAGCAATCAAATAAGTTATGACCTTTTGCAATCAGCCCCCTTTTCTTTTCATTTTTTATTCTAATTTTATTATTTTAACTTTGTAATCAATTTAGCAAACAAATAAGTTATGACCTTTTGCAAACAGCCCCCTTTTCTTTTCATTTTTTACTCTAATTTTATTATTTTTTTCCAATTAAAAGAGGCCAGCGTGTCCCCAGCGTGTCCCAGCGTGTCCGAAATATTAAAATAAAAAAAATAATCAGGACACTCTTTTGGGCGTGTCCGACACGTGTCGGAGCGTGTCCGGAGCGTGTCCGTGTCCGACACGTGTCGGACACCGACACTCTGGCCCCGGAGAAGTGTCCGTGCTTCCTAGTTTTAACTCTTTTTATGGTGATGCAGTTTACTAGTTTAGGGTTTTTAGCGTAGCTTGTTCTAGTTAGGACTTTTTAATTGATTGCAAAGATTTGTAATTTAATTAATTTTTCAGATTCGTAGATTGGGTTTGTATAGATATTGTTAGGCTGGTTTTAGATTTTTCATAGGACATGTACAAGTTGATTGCATTCTAGATTCATGTGGATCGACCTCAGACTTCACCGAGTATTATTCCTACATCGTGGCCTTGCACTTGGGGTAAGCATTGATCAAGCGACTAATTCTTCTTAACCAATATACAGTCAGAAGTTAAAAAATGCTTTCCTTGTGGTGACATGCAGAAGTGTACATGGATCTACCACCTCGATTTATACCAAAAGGAAAAAAAGGAAAAGTGTGCAAGTTAAAGAAGGCATTGTATGGGTTAAAGAAGTCGGTCAAACAATAGTTTGAAAAAGGACAAGAGGTTTTTTAGCCATTCTCAATTTTTACGCAGAACTAAAAAATCGATGATGATGACACCCTTTTAAAAGAAAATAATGCCCTTTAAAAAAATGAATGGCACTGTACTTATGGAGACCGGCAATGCAGAAAATGACTCCAAAAAATAAAAATTATGAAATACAATGCAAATAATCTAATGAAGTCAAGATTAAAACATGTATTTACCAAGAGAATTTCAAACATACCGACGCCCTTTTAAAAGCTCCATCAACCCATTCAACAAGTTCAAGAGAAGCTTTATCTTCTGGAGGTAATGAAAATCGATGTACAGCCTCTTCTCCAATATCATACTTTGCCCTTTGCATGCAACTGCTCAATGATCCAGACATCAAAACCAGTTTAACAATGAGAAAAGGCAATATTCAATGATGGAGGATTTCAAAAAACAACACAAACTAAAACGCCAGGCATACAAGTGAAGATTATCACAAACATCATGATCATGACATATGGAAACAATGTGCATCCAACCAATTAAATAACAAACAAAAAAAGTTAGATCGTAGGATACTATGGAGGGTAAAAGGGAAAAAAGGAAAAGGTTACATAGAAAAGCTTCAAATCATTGGGAGGTACAAGAAGTTGAACTCCTAGCAGATGGTCAGTGGGCCAAGAACAGCACAACCAGTTAAATTTTAATATGATTTCCTCTTATAGATGGGAATAGCAAAATTGAGTAGAATTTTTTTTTTTTTTTGGTATCACGAAAAATCCAAACACCCCACAACCACCAAAACACATGAAAAAAAAAAAAAAAAACAAGAAAACATTTCTTTCCTCAAAGAAGAAACATTCATACTGACAAACCGCTTCTTGTCCATCCCTGACAAATAAAATTTATACCCTTTTTATATACTTGGACCCCCAAAAAATATATACTTGAATGCATCCAATTTATCCCATTAATGTTTTGGAATATTGACGCAAGAACGGAAGGTCCAAACATAATGATTGTGTCTTCATAAGAGCCCAATTTGAAAGGAACCATGCACTGCTTGTCAACCGGAATATTTGAATTATTTACCCATGCTATTTTGTATGGCCTCGGATGCTTTGTTGTAGGCAGCTTCAGCTTTTCCAAAGCTTCTTTAGAAATAAGTCAATAACGTTCATAGCACTGCCTCCATCGATCATATTGCAAGTCTTACCCATGCAGCAAACTCAAGAGCGAAAGATGGGTGCATGATTAGAGTACTGCTCATCCTATTGATCTTCTATAATCAGAAGATGACACTCAAGATATACAAGTGGTACACCACCATCATCAAGAAATTCATCATTGACAAGGCTTTGAGTGTCTGCAGGTTTTTCCATTTCAATGTGCTCATCATATTCTTCGTTGTCCTTTGCTTCATCGTCTGCATAAAGATTCATGTGAGGACATTCCCTAGCATAATGCCCTTCCTGCTAGCAGGTATGGCAGATCATTTCCCTTTTGTCAGCACGTCCTCGCGCACGAGGATCATTTTGTTGTGCCTGATGTCACTGATTTTGAGAAGGAAGCGGCCTTTGTTGCGCCTCTTGGGGCTGCATTTGCTTTGCAGGTGGAGGTCTTGGTCGAATAATCGACTGCTAGGAGTTATTGGGGTTAGTATACGGTACCCCACAATTGGAAAACTCCCCGGCCTGATACCTTTCCTGCCTCCATAACTGGATTTCATGTTGTGCTTTATGGGCTTTACAATAGGCTTCGCTGATATCATTGAAATCAAATATAGAAATCCGTTGCCGAATATCAGGGCGTAAGCCTTCTTTGTATTTGTTGATGATGAGCCCATCATTAGCCCGTAAGTTGCAGTGCACTATATACTCTCGGAACAAATTGGTATACTTATCCAGAGAATAGGCACCTTGTTGCAGACTAAGGTATCCTTTATGCAGGGAATCAATATAGTCAGAAGGAAGAAAATTTTGCTTGAGTCGTTGCATCATTTCTTCCCACTGCATGATAGGATGCCCAAAGGCAAGTTCATTGTTTTCAATACTTTGCCACCAAATGCCTGCAGGACCCTTGAGCTTAACTTTCGTGAAGGCTATCTTCTGGGCATCATTCATGTTGTACCATGCAAAATAATTGTTGAGAGAATTGAGCCAGTCGGTGAAGGCCTTGGGATTGAAATCCCCTGAAAAATCACTGATCTCCAGTCTCACCTTTTTGGTATTGTCATCTGTAGGTGGTGCGATATGTGGCTCGTCATCACCATTTTCAATTAGATAATGTTGTACCATGTCATACATGGTCTCACGATGCTGACGACCAGGTGTGGCTAGATTCACTTGGACCCTTGTTCCGGATGTTTAGGGAGCGGGGGTTACTAGCATGGTCTGAGTTCTAGTTCCAAATGTTTGTGGATCTAGATCTGTGACAGCAGATTCTGTTCCTCCTGTAGTCCGAGTTCCTTGTAGTTCAGCAATGGCAGCTTCAACAATTTCAAGTCGCTGAACCACATCATCCATGTCATGGCCCAATTTGGTCATTCGCTCATATGCTGGTAATTGGTGAAGTACCCGTGGTATTGACGTCCGCGGGTGGCCATGAGAGTTCAATTGCAATTTATTTATTTTTTTTACTAGTATTCTACTGGGTCGGGTTTGGGTTCAGGTCAGGCCTCAACTTAAGCCCAATACATGTGGCTACGAGAAAATAACACGTGTGAAATGGACTTTTTCTTAGTGTCTTGGGTTCTGTGCAGGCAAAGATAAAAGGGCTTGAGATGAATTCCTTATACTTGCTGAGATAATAGGAGACGAAAGAAACTGTTACGATGGGGCCGGGTGCTTGCAGGCGAAGTGGTTGCTGGACGGCCCTGCTGATGATGGCTTGCGACAGTGGCGCTGATGGAGTTGGGTGTCTGAATATGGTGGTGGGCTGGCTGGTGAAGATTTCTACGACGGTGGGGACCTTGCTGATTGTCCCAATCTCCTTCTTTTCTGTCTTTTTTTTTTTTTTTTTTGGGTGTGGGTCTCATTGAAGCAGGATTCTGGGAGGGGTTTCGGTTGAATGGAAGGGGTACTGTGCTGTTTTCTGTTAATGGGTTTGTGGGTGTTTTCTGTTAATGGGTTTGTGGGTAAAGATTTTGGGTGATGGGCACTGCAACTGTATTTTGGGGACTGTTGGAGATTTAAGAACTGTATTTTGGGGACTGTATTTCTGTTAAGTAGGGTTTGGAGTTGGCAAGGGTTTGGGGTTTCAGTCGATTAGGTTGGATCTTTTTTTTTTTTTTTTGTGTGCCGCTCGGATGTGGGGTTCTCTGTTGGAGGTTTTGGGTGGTGGTGACAATGGGGATGGGTTCAGACAGGTAGGGATGGTATCTGCTTGATTAGGGAAGGGCTGGTATGGTCGATTTGGGTGTTTCTGGACTGGGGGTGGGTTCTTGGTTAAAAGGGGTGGGTTGATGGTTCTGGGTTTGCAGGCAGTGGTGGATGGGGTGCAGTGTGATGGATGATGATGAATGACAGTGATGGATGATGGTAGTAGATGGTGGTGGATGATAACAGACGATGAATGATTGGTAATGCAAGGAGATCAAGATTCATGGGTTACCTCAAATCGACGATCGAGACGGCGATCCAAGATTGGATCTTCGCTCTTATACCAATTTGATGCACCCCAGTCACGATCACGGTGAAGATCTACACCTCTGACGGTGAGATCGAGTCTTCCGACCCAAGCCCTAAGGCCAATTAGGAGAAAATACCCAAAAGGAACTCACAAGAACAATTTTCAAATTTTATTATGAATATAGCATGCCCTTCAATCAAACATCCCTCTTCATTTATAACAGAGGAATGGTCTAATAAGGAAACTATAATTATTCAGTGATTCATAAAATCACTCCCTAAAATCTCTAATTAAATCAAATCACTAAATCTCTCTGATTAAGTCAAAGCAGAGAATACATCAAATTACTAAAATTACTGAACTACTTAAAGAAAGCAAATCATTGTAGGGTCCCTTGGTGGGGTCCATTAGTGGGGCCTCTTTTTCTTGGATCGCACTGCATCAGTTTTGGATCTAATTATGACCATTTTGACAGGAGGTATCTCCATTTTCTACAATTGCTACATGTTCTCTCCCCACTTCCATTTCATGTAATCCCCCACTTAAGGGACACCCACCTACCCCACTTCTAACAAATATGCAACCACTCATGGAGGAAGGTCGAATTCTAGAAATATGCAACCTTCTCAACCCTCTGCCTTTTTGGAGTCATCACCATTGGCAGCCCGTGGAGTCATCACTTGTGGAGGGAGAATGCTTAATGAGATGCACTGTATTTGAGTGAGAAAAGACAAATCTTCATCAAATGCATCAATGAGAGAATACAAGGGACTAAATAGAGGACGGGATGACAATCCTGCCTATTAGGGATCCACATCTAGAAAACCTTGCTGAAGATTTGCTAAACTAAGAATGTAGACCAAGGAAATCTTCTTGGAAATTTGCTTGCTAAAAAATAGATACAGTTGTACTACACAGGACCATAGGCTAGGTCCAATGAGCTACTCATCAATGGCTTGGCCCAATGAGCTAGGCTGGCCTACTACAGCATAGGCCTTTATTTGTTAAATAGAATCCTCTTTCATCTCTCTTATTCATTAAATGTAATTCAACTTCAACTATCTCGCTAGATCTAGGACATAAGTATTTTCTAAACTAGGAATGCAAATTGAGAAAATATTCTTGAAGTTTGCTACGCTAGGACTATCTGTGAGAGTTTTTTGAAAATTTGCTACTAAGAAAGTAGATATTTTACAGTTAGCTGACCAAGGACCATGGGCTAGGTCTAATGAGCCAGTCATCTATGGGTTTGGCCCACTATGGTTAGGCATCCTTTTGTAGCCATTTAGGCTCATGATGCACTTAAGCTACATCAATTGTTGTTCAACATTTCTATATTGTTATAACTGATATAATGGAAAAGTATCACAAACTCACAGGTTTAACAATTTAGAAGGAGCAGCACGCAGAACGGCCAATGCCTCCTTCCAACTCCACTGACGTTCAGATAATGGTAGAAGACGCTGCAAAATAGATAAGCGCCATTCCCAATCTTCAATAAAATGTTTAGCATTCAAAATTCTCCACTCCAAGGCCTGTTTTCCAGCAGTTGCTAAATCACTGTTCAACATCTGCTCCAGTTCAAGCCCAACAGACGGTAAATTGTGACGCAATATGTCCAACAGTAGTCCAGTAAACGAAACTACCATTCTATTTCCCCCTTCACATGAACTAAAACGATCCGGTTGTTCCCAAGCAGAAGAAATGGATGATAACTCAGAATAGCTGCTGGATGAGGTACAATGCGCCATATTTGCAGAGATGTCATCCATATGCAAAAGTGAGATGATGATGCTCACAATAAATATCTGCATCATTGAAACAGTTCATTGCTAAGTGAATTGAAAACAGACAGTTGCTAGAGAACAAAAGATTTTAGAGCCTTAGCAGCAAAATATTGAGGTCACATGAAGAACATTGCTAGAAGGCTTTTTTTTAAATGATGTGATAAACTGGGGCCATGGGAGAGATCAGAATGATGAATCAAAATACTACCAACAAGCAAAACAGCCTTCCCGGCTCGAAACAAAAATTTTAACCCCACTATAGACACAATCAAAAAGGGGGTGAAAAGTAGTACTTAGGAACATCAGACTTGAAATTCATGTGACATGTAACACAGGATAAGGTATCACTATCCACCAATACTTCATACAATGGCCAGCATCCCACTATGACTATCGTAGTTCTACAAAGAAATAGGACTGCTAATGATCAGGAATATGAACCTTTTTTGCCGATCACAAAGAAAAGTGTAATCGATGGAGCATAACTTACATAATCTCTAGAGATAAATAACAAATACTAAATGACAATTGATCAGCCAATCTACCACTTCCTTGGCGAGGATAATTCACCTAAAAAGATTCAAATAAGGGAAACTAAAAGAAGTGACTGCTTTTTCATTAACAGTTTGATTCCACTATCAAAAAAGTATCATGACCCAGTTCAACCTACTTTCCAGACAACAAATGCATGGATAAGTCATCTTACAGTCACAAGAAATCTCTTCAAAAGGCTTAAATATTTAATCCAACAACAACATCCAGATTTCCACTTTAATTTGAGTTTGGAATGCAAGGGAAAAATCATCACATTGGAAACAATTATAAATTTAAAACAACCTTCTGGTGGGTATTTCTTTTCGCTTCAATTTCTATTAGAACTTGTGAGTACTTTTTTAAAGATCTCAACACAATGTACAATGGTAATTCTATTTGTTGATTTGAAGAAACATTATAGCAGGAAGACAAATTAGAAACGTGTTCAAAAGATGGTGCTCCACCATTCAGGATCAAGTGAGATTAAATTCTATTTCAAAATAAAATCGAGGTGCCTGCTTTCCTTTCCAAACAAATGAAGGGCATTCTTGTCAATGTTATTCAAAGTTACCTTAGGGGTCGTTTGTTTGAACCCAGTGAAGTACGTAAATGGGGGTTGATGCATAACCATTATGCATCTCATGCTCGTTTGCAGCATTTTACGCACACATGCGTAAATGGCAGTGTAAAAATGGTATGAAAATGGGCTCTTTTTCAGCACAAGATTTTATCATCTCTCTAGGTGAACCTCATTTACGCACCACCTACAAAATGGGGCATGCTACAGTGAATTCAATGTCCACTTTACCCAGTCCTTTTTTCCCAATTGTTTTTATTTTTGTGGGGCCTTAAATCAAAATCCTAACCATTTATCTACTTTAGAAGGCAAAAACGGCCAGGGGTCAAATTTCAGTGGTTGATTCGTCACGAATTTTGAGATATTTTTGAAAAAGTCCAGACCCTAAATCACATTTTTGAAAATGTAAATGACCTGCTAAACACATCCCATGCCAGTCTATTTTATTCAATTTTTAATGCCTATGGGGCCCCAAATCATGATCCAAACCGTCCATCCTCTTTAAAAGGTCACAAATGGCTAGCGGATCGAATTTCATCCATTGATACTTCAAAGATTTTGAGATATTTGTGAAAAAAGTCCAGACCCTAAAATCTATAGGCCCCATTTTCACGATCCAAACCGTTCAAGGCTAGGGGATAAAATCCCATGACATGATTCATCGTGGATTTCAAAAAATTTGTGAGAAACGATGAACTATTGGATGTACTCAAATTCACATGTGGAGATGTGAAGATGACAAAAAGTGGAATGTGTTTCTCATGTGACTCGTTTGCTTATGTAAATGAATCACGTGTAATGGTTATGCATGATTCCCATTGATGCATCACAAGCATAAAGAGACAAACGACCCCTTAACTAATTTAGACATTATAATGACAAAACCTTAGCATAAACCAAATTACAGCTGGAGGAAATATTCGGGATTTTCTAACAACCCATGTGCCCTAAAATTAGGGAAACTCGAAATACAAAGAGAGGAACGAGTGATTGCATTGCCGTGACTTTCAGTTTCCTTCACGGGTGACTATAAAAGATTATGGAAGATTTTTGTAACCCTTCCATCTTCCTTCACTGATTCCTCAGTGTAATACCCCAGACCTCGATTCAGGGGCTAGAATATTTTTAATATTTATATATTTAATTTCCTTGATTTACTGTATTTATATATTTAATTTCACTGATTCCTCTAGTATATCTTGCATATTAACATTTTGGACCCTTAGGGTTCAGCCAAATTTTTAGATCTGAGATGAACCTTTGTGGGATTTTCTTTTGTAAATATAACTGGGAAGAACCCATTAGTTCTAACCCATAGAAGTTATCATATTATGCCACGGAGATGGGACCCATGTCTTGATAAATTTTGGCGTTGTCGCATGATGTAAATAAATAGACTCTATTGCATGAAGCCCGATAGGAAGAGGATTGTGCAGACAGGTCCGGAACAAATAAGTATTTTGACTTCTATTTCAACTCTATTTGTAAGTACTCGATGTGTTTGAAAGGAGAGAAACCCCCATGCCTTCACCATACAGACTAATAAGTGCTTAAATGTTTACAATTTAAGCCCTAATATTTTATTTATCTTGAGCTAGTTCATTGTTATTTTATTTGTTTTTACATTGTCTTGTTATTTTTGTAAGGAAAAGTCAAAAGGAGCCAAAAGCGAGAATTTCAGCAAAAGAGTTAATTGAGAGATTGTTGGCGTGAAGGAGGGAAGCTTTAAGATCAGATTTAAGCTAAAAGGAAGGAGGAGACACTCAAAAGTGGGGTCCACCATTGATAAAAACATTGCACACGTCCAAAGTGGTCCCATCATGTGTTCATAGTTTGAAACAAGATTTTAAGAATCAGATTTGGGAAAGTCAAAGCCAAAGATGGACGTCCCACTCCATGGAATCTTCCATCATGTGCAACTTCTGCAATTTTTGGAAAGATCTTCCACCCAGGTCATGATGTAATCTTTGAGAGAACTTCAAGGAGCCTAAAAGGAAAGAAGTGCACACCAAGACATCCAGAGTGGCAAGAGAATCTCCTATAATTTCTAGTTGTTTCCTAACTAAGAAGTTTGCTTGAAAGCCAAGCTAGAGGTCTACACATAAGGAAACAAGAGTCTAAAAAGGAGGGATCTCTTTACTAAAGAAAGCTTTTCAAAAAGCATAAAAGTAGAACCAAAGGGGGATACTCGACCACCACAAAAAAAAAAAAAAAAAAAAAAAAAACCCACCAAAACCCTAGCAGCCGTCCAACATTAATTCTGGGAGCTTTTTGAAGCAAAGGAGAAAACGAAGAAGCTGCTGGCCGTGCCTTCATCACCATCATCTTCTAGAGTTCTTCCCATGACTTTTATTTTCCATGTTATTTTTCATTGCAAACATGTGCAGCTAAACATTTAGGGCTAGGGTGTAATTGAAATCCTAGCCTAATTTTATGTAGTTCCTTTTGGAATTCCTTAATTGAGAATTCAGTTTTATTGGATGAGTTTATAAACCATGCTTTGATTTGATGAGTTGGGTATATGCCATGCCAACCATGCCATGTTCAATTGAATTTAAGATTAGCTAACTTGTTTTTGATTGATGTTGATGTTTAAGCATCTAGGGTTTAGAATCCATGAACAATCTAGGTATATGACATGCCTAGCCTCATGCATTTATCATTCCCATTATTTTTATGCATCATGTGTGTATTGACTAGGACATATGACATGCTTAGTTCTTGCAACTTGATGAACAATTCATGTTGTATGCCACTCGTGAATTAGGATTAAGGGAATCATAATCTAGATACATATGCCATGGTCTAGATTGATAAATGTCACCAATAAATCAAGTTTTGATTAAGGAATAATAAGGGACATGCATAGGATAAGGTTAGGGGAGTAGATGAAACCCTAGATCATTCATTCTCATCGTTTTCAATCCTAGTAGTATTCTTATGTGTTTAGTTACTTTTCATTGTGCTTTTGATTTATTTTAATATTTTTAACTTTTCATTGTGTTGGGCAGTAAAGCATAATCATGTCAAGAAGATGGAAGTTGCGGATATGAGAATGCTAAGATGGATATGCGGGATCACAAGGAGAGATAGGATTAGGAATGAGGAGATTAGGGGCAAAGTAGGAATAGCACCGATTGGAGATAAAATGAGAGAAAATCGACTGAGATGGTTCGGCCATGTTAGAAGGCGTCCAACGGAGGCACCTGTTAAAAGGTGTGAAAGTATGGAGATTGCCAGGAGTAGGAGAGGGAGAGGGAGACCCAAGAGAAGTTGGAAAGAAACTATTAAACATGACCTTGCCTACATGGATCTAACGGAGGACATGGCCCTAAACAGATTTGATTGGCGTCGTCAAATCCATATAGCCGACCCAACCTAGTGGGAAAAGGCTTGGTTTGGTTTGGTTTGGTTTTGTTTTAGTAATTTCATACAACCAATCAGCATTCAACCAACTTTTCATCCATGTAATATTCTGAATTCTTAGTTATTTTCAACATTGTTTTATCACAAGTCTTCGTGGGATCGACCTCGAACTTACAATTCATTATACTACATAGTGATCTTGTGCGCTTGCGAGTTTAAGTTGTGTGTATATTAAGTAGCTTATTTCTAGGTTACTTGGTGCGTACCACCGACCCTCTCTTCCTCATTACCTCTTTACTTCCCTCCTCTGCCCCTCATGCTCCCACATCTTAGAAGCCCTAGACTACAAAAGCAGAAGGAGAAAGAACAGGATCAGCAGTCTAAGAGCCTAGTGAAAGACCTTTCTCCTCCCTCAGCGAATTGGGCAAACCTAGTCTATAAAAGGTGAGTGGAATCCTTATCTACTTGTGATGAATCCTAGATCCTGATGTTTTGCCTTTTGTATTCCTTGCTATGCATTCAAGATAATTTTGCTTCTTGGATTCACTACAGGGTTCATAATGGTCATCATGTTAAATTTTGGCATGATTAGTGGTGTGGGCAGTTTGTTTTGAAAAAGCAGTTCCCAAACTTATTTTTGGTGGATTGGAGACAAGAGGCTTTTGTTGCTGAAAATTTTATTGGTTCTAGTGGAGGAGTAATTTGGAATTTTTCTTTTCGAAGAAACCTGACTGACATCGAAATTTCTGATTTTGTTGTTTTGCTTGGCATCCTTGATAAGGTACATGTGTCGGTTGGCAGAGATGACGAAAGGATTTGGAAACCTGCTGTAAAAGGTCAGTTCTTAGTCAAGTCTTTTTATAATGTTTAGGCTGACAGTTCAGGTCAATGGAAAGGTTGGCAATCTTTTTGGGATCCCTATGTTCCGCCAAGGGTTTTGGTGTTCTGTTAGGTGGCAAGAAAGCATAAAATTCTGACTATAGACAAGCTGCAAAGAAGGAAGCATTTTTTAGTAAATGGGTGTCCTATGTGTTTAAAGAATATGGGGAAACGACGCATCATTCATTAATTCATTGTCAGTTTGCTTATAAAGTTTGGATGGCTATGTTAAATTTCTTTGAAATGAGTTGGGTGATGCCTAATAATGTGGAGGATTGTTTTCTTCAATGGCATTTACGAAGTAAGTTTGTTCGTGGTAATATTTTGTGGAAGTTAGTTGCTAATACGACGGTTTGGAAATTGTGGTTGGAGAGGAATAGAAGAGTGTTTATAAACAAGAGCAAGTCTATTGAGGAAGTTGTTGAGTCCATTGTTTGGACAGTGTCAGAATGGGTTTGTTATAGTAAGGACTTTATTTGTATCTCTCTGGAAGACCTTAATCGGTCTTGGAACCATCCTCCTCCTGGTATTTTAAAAATTAAACTTTGATGGTAGTTTTGTTCAAAGTGTTCAACGGGGAGGTATTGGTGGCGTCATTAGAGATTAGAATGGAATCATTATTAGAAACTTTTCTGGGCCAGTGGATTCTTCTGATGCTAAAGAAGCTAGGGCTGATCAACCGGATTTCCGGTCCGGTTTTCGGACCGGAATCTGGTCGGACCGGATTTCCGGTCCGGCCTAAAATGAAGGACCGGACCGGACCACTTATAAGGTCCAAACCAGTCCGGTTGGACCAATTAAAGTGGTCCGGACCGGTTTCCTTTTTTTTTTTTTTCATTTTTTTTTTTTTTCGTTTTTTTTTTTCATTTTCACCTCACATCTAAAAAGTGGGCAAATGTCAAATGAATGAATGATGGGTTTTACAAATGGGTGCTGGGCTCATGCCTCATGGGCTCATCAATATGAAAAAAAAAAAAAAAAATTTATTATTATTTTAATAAATGCAGTCCGGTCCGGTCACAAAAGGCCTGGACCAGACCGGACCGGACCGGATTTGGACCACGAAGACCGTAAATCCGGTCCGGTCCGGTTTTGTGGTCCGGTCCGGTCTGCGGTCCGGTTCTGTGCAGCCCTAAAAGAAGCATAGTTGTTTGCTCTTCTAATTGGGTGTAACTGCGTAGATTTGGATGTCATAATCCTATCCTTTAAGGTGATTCTTTTTCTTCTATCCAATGGGGTTCTGGAAGAGCTATTCACCCTTGGAGGCTAGCGGATTGGGTGGAGGAGGTGAAAGATATTTCAAGTCTGTTGGTGCTTCTTTCCATCATATTTTAAGAGACGCTAATTCTATGGCGGATGGTCTGGCCAAGGAAGGAATTCTTCGCACTTCTATTTCTTTTATGTAAAATTTCTAGTGTTTTTCCCTTGTTCGTTGTAGCTTTCGTTGTCTTTTTTTCTTTGCCTGGTTTCTGGAGGAATAAAATTTTATCATTTATCAAAAAAAAAAAAAGATTAGTGATAATGATGGAGACTAGACTGAATTTTTTTAGTTTTGTATGACTGCTACAGTAACTTTCCCTTGACTGTCGACATGTTTGGGTGTTGAAAGAGCACAAAAATCCCCTTTTCAGGCCCTAGAAACTTGCCAATTGATGTTCTAAGGTAGATAGGGTCCCTGGTGAATGATTCCTACCTATTTTGTCCAAAGATCTGCAAGGAATCACAACAGAATTAAATTCTGTAGAAATTCAGGTCATCTTGGAGTAGATTCGCATTTCAGGATATGGGGCCCACATGGGCCACTTTATCAAAGATCAACACCGATGGATGGAAACTAGACCCTCGGGCGAGCTAAGTGGTATGGGGCCAACATGGGTTGGGCCC
This sequence comes from Litsea cubeba, assembly GCA_012931725.1. NCBI lineage: Eukaryota > Viridiplantae > Streptophyta > Magnoliopsida > Laurales > Lauraceae > Litsea > Litsea cubeba. Next base: position 28,681,846 of record CM022945.1, on the reverse strand, counting down.
ACCATCCAACAAGCCCAAACCCAGCCCATGCGAGAAGCCTAGTAGATTTTTCTTCTTAAGTGCAGAATTCTGTAAATTGCAATTTAAGACCTGCTGTTTCTTACTATTTCATCTGGATTAATTTTAGTTATTTTTGTGTCCTAAAGTTCCTAGAAATCACAAATAGGCCCCTGATAGTTGTTGAATTCAATGACTGAACTATTATGAACCATGTAGTTGAGTTCCAAACCAAACCAAGCCTTTTCCCACTAGGTGGGGTTGGTGTAGTTGAGTTCCAACTGTTTCTGAATTTTACAAATAAGCCCCTGCTATAAACTGTTTTTACAACTAAACCCCTGAGAACTGTTTTCTTCAAATTCTTTATGTTCTGAAATTATATATAAGCCCCTGTTAAGGTCTGTTTTACATCTAAGAACGTCGTAAGTTCTATTAATCATAATACCAGCCCTGCCCTTTATTTTATTGTGTATATACATCTCCTAAAAGTTCCATATAAGCCCTTTTAATACACTGTTTCTGTTATTTTCATGAATCCGAAATCTGAAGTTGTGAATATTGTTGATATATACATGCTGAATTTTTTTGTTTCCTTATATCATTAATTGTTATTGATATGTTGATGATTGGTACTTGATCATATAAATTGTATAAAGCAGATGATGCAGGTGTGAAATTAAGAGTTGTTAAAAGAACTTAGGTGATTAAAATGTATTTGTTATGTAATTATATAAATATGAAAAATCTCAAGCATACAATGGGCTGGCTACGTCAAGGCTTTTACACATATAGATACCAATGGTGAATCAGAGTGGGGCATAAATAAAAATCTGGATTTATTTGTAAGGGGCAGGTTGCAGGCTAACTTGTTGTATGTGTTGGGGACCAATTGAGAGCATGTGGTTTACGGATGAAGGACTTCGTATAATATGAGGAATTGGGAACGACTTTGAAGATGTATTTGTACCTTGGACCCTAGACTGCTCAGCACGGTATGGTAATGACGTCCACCTACCATGGCCTATGACGTTCTAACTATTAGTCATCATTGGGAGGATAATCTCCACGTACCGCCTTGATGATTCAGACACTTGATGGTCACCTTGTGATGTGTACAAAGTTTGTTAATGGTACTCCTTGTTCTGTCTTGCACCCTTTGGGGCAGGAACCGTGTTGGCCCGTGCTAAGCGGTTAGGCAGTTGTCCATGGGAAAAGACCAATTTAACCTTACCTAAATAAAACCTTCAGACTCAATGTAAATATGTAAAACTCATAATTTACTTATCTCTTTATGCTATTTTGTTTATTTATGGTGAAATACTATACATGTGCTTAAATAGATTTGCAAATCCATTCACTCAGTTTGTCCTGATTTGTGAATTTGCACCAATCCAGGTAACCAGAATGTTGAATTGCAAGAAAATTATAATGAACAAGACATAGCATGCGTTCTCGAGCGACGGGTTCACTTAAAAGTTTGCAGAGGATTAGTTTTTTAATTTCATTTGGACATTGGAGATTTTAGTGTTTTTTTTTTTTTTTTCTGTGGACTTGTTTAGTTGTTTCAAATTGATTCAAACTTTAAATTATTATTCAAAGAATTATTAAGATAGCCCTAAAATATTATTGTTGCTCATTTAATTTGATTTATGATGATGGTGATTGTGATACATTATTAGTCGCACCACGGAATCCGACAGGCCCCGGGTTCCAGGCCGTGACACTCAGAGAATTCAAAACAATCGATTAAGTATGAGCCATGTCACCATGCATGCTACCGTCTTCACCAAATAGGTACTCACTGCCAGCAATTGGAAAAAAAATCAGTAGAACCGATTATTTACAAAGAAAAAAATGATGACTGATCCACAGTCAGAGGCTTCAGGTTACACCTTTATGAAGATATATTTCATAAATAGGTCCAATGACTTGGGACCCACAATCTGTTATCCATACTATGTTGTTTGTAAACCTAATCCATCATTAAGGAGTCAAGGACCTTCGTGAACACTGCCCGCGAAGATGGTACAATCCAAGTAAGAACTCCACTGAACGTTTTTTTATGATAACATCATTCGATCTAGCAACCTTGTGGTTGCGACACTTGTGGTTGCGACACTGAGCACCTTACGATAGATTAAAGAAGTATTTTACCATAGTTTTGAGAGCCAATCCCCACTGCAGTAAAAAAAAAAAAAAAACACTCCTGAAGAGTACCCTCTAGAAATATCAACCCTTGACAGCAAACCTAGAAAAGAAAGGGAAAAAACCCTCTCATGCAGACTTTCAAACCATCCAAATGAAGGTTCTAGGTAATTAAAAGTCTAAGCCTGCTCTGAGTGCCCACAAAAACAACCCAAGTATCACTAGAAATAAAATCAGTCAACCCTATCATTACCAGATAAAGCAATTTGTCGTTGCTTGCCAACAATCTCCCTCAAATCACCATCATCTGAGACTTTTTGACCCCCTTAAGGAACAACCAGACCTATACCAACATTTACCCGAATCTCATACAGTAGCTAATGCTTCCACTTCATTTGAGCCTATGTTGATGTCAGACTCCAAAAGGCTAACCTCAACTCGGCTTTTCATTCCTCCACATACATCACCAGTAAGAGTTCACCTCTAGTGGCCCTATCTATGCTGAATTTCGAGTACACTTTGCGGAGACTAGATCCTCTTTTTTCTTAAATGTTCACTGAGACCAGACATAACAGTGCTACTTTCAGAAACAGGAACACTATACATTTTGTTCATTGGAAATTGGAATCAGAATTTTTTCTGCAGTTAAGATCATTAAAAATATTTTACTAGGATTTCATTAGTAGAAAGATTAAGCAATCCTGAAAGTGCAGTCAACGATTCAAGAGAATGAACAATCAACAAACAGGCAAAGCCTAAAATATGAAGAAAGAATAGTGATGCATAACAACATTAAAACCAAAGAGAAATTCTAATACCACCAACCTTACGTGGGGCATTATTGATGGACTCTAAATGATTTTGCAGATCTTTCAAATACCAAACCGCCATTTGGTGAAGTTTATCATTCTCATCAGTTACACTCCTTTCCATGGATCCTAAAGCAAGAACAGCTGATTCTAGAGCATATCGCATATGCATAAGCTCAATGTCCTGCATTCTATCAAGATAAATGGCATATAGACATCAGATGTGACAATATGATGAGAGAAAAACCAGTTTATAACAAATATCAGTGAACAGAACAGTATAAATGTGGAATATTAAAGCTCATCTGTGTTTCTTATGTTAGAAGACACATCAAAATAGGTACCATCTCCAGGTCTAAGCAGTTCAAGCATGCCATACTATGAAATATGAAGATACAACCTACAAACGCCAATAATAATAAAAATAACAAATAAAAAGATATGAATTATATTATAAACTAAAATGAAAAACCCATACTGTTTATGAAATAGCCGTTTGGAATGTAAAATATTGACAGGTTTAAATGCAAATCCGTTCATCTAAATCCTCAAATATGTAACTAGTTAACGGTGCAAATTTGAATCTGCAAAGTACTTTCTTGTTGACCCAAATATGCAGACCTGTGTGCACCACAACTAAAGTTCTATATAAGACAAGCATGGAAAATATGACACAGCAGACCAATTCAAAACACAGAAAACACTGCTGAATACTGTTTCGCAGCCAGTAAGCAGAGGATTAGAAAACAGCTGTAACAACAAAAAATGTTTCACTGTATTCAGGAATCCCATTAATTTAACCCGCAGCTTTGGTTGTAAGTAATATTCTAAACCCTATGGGGCCCCTGGATTTGCATAGTCCAATTGTTTCACTGTGTGCAGACTTATGTATGAATTATGTTTGATTATGAGACATGAAGATTGAAGAAACGGAAGTGAGACGGGTCTTAAGAAGCCATGGTGCTCTGAACTACGAGCGCAATGCGAGGTGACAACCTCGTACTTAGGGTTGTGCCGTGGATATGTGATTATGGACCTGGGGTCAGACTGTGACATGTATTGATGAAGGACAGACCCGTGGGCCGACAAGCCAATGGGCCCAGTCCATCTATCTCAACCCAGTCTTTTGAGCCCAGCCCACCTATCAATTAGATATTCTATTTTATTGCATCAAAAATGAATTGGAAGAAGGAAACTGAAGATCATCTGAGAAAGAAGACCACATCTTACATTTTTAGTTTCCTTCTTTTTTTTTAGTACCACACCACATTTCCAATTCTTACGTGACAAAAAAAGTGGCATTGAAGGAGGAATTACTGAAGGCATTTGAATTCGCACCTTTTCCAAGCCATCGCAGTAGATGGAAGGGGCTGCATACTAATCAGCTCAATAGCATCTTGAAATTTTATCCCAGGAACAACATCAAATAACACCTGCAAAAGATTTCATACCCTTGCTAAAAATCAATAAACGGCAAAAAAAAAGAGAGAGAGACTAGCATAAGATTCCGTGAATAAAAATAGATTCCATGATCTCCAAGTTCCAACCAACGCTAATGATATGCAGGCACGGCAACAAGATAAAATAAACAAAACTTCATACTAGCGAACACTAAAAAGCATATACATCGTATACATGTTCAGAACATGATAACGAAAAATAGAAAAGGAACTAAGGAACTCCACGGGTGACTCTCATATTGCCTTTATATAAGCCATAACCTGTTGCAGACCTTCACTGAACTCAGCTCTTGCACCCCCTATGTTCCACAACAAAAGTTTTAAACATCTAGTGTCAATGATCATGGATTAGATCACTTCGATCAGTTACATTTTCAGAAGAGATCGGCATTCATTAAAGATCAGCTTACAATTAATTTCAGCCAAAATAATCCAATAGCTATACTATTATAAAAAAGGGACTACCAAGTAATAGTGCAAACTCAATGCGCCAAGACCAATTTTCTGTGTCCGGATATTGATAACTAAAATAACTGCAAAAATAACAATCAAATCCAACAATCATCCATTGAAGAACTCATGTAGTTTTACTATGTAGGATTTGAGAAAGTATATGAAATATGAATTAAGAGTTTCAAATAGGGCAAAACCTAACAGATCCCCAATTTCAATCATTCAAGAAACACTATGAGTCAATTCACTCTCATTTCTTTCTCTAAAAATATCCCCATCTTTTGATAAAACAAAACGTTACATAAGATTCATTCCGCTTGTACCATTCAACCAAAAAAATTAAAAAATATAAAATTAAAAATTAAACCTTTAGCCGTGGAGAATTTAAAAAGAGAAGGTACTGAATTTTCAACTCTAAAGAAGCATATTGGATCATTTCTAGGTGGTATGAAAGTGCAAATTGGTAAATGGATTTCATTATTCACTTGGGACATCTCAAGCTATCCGATGATGTGTTGAAGTAGAAAGTTCATATCAATTTTAGGAGGAGCTGAAAAAACTAGTAGTATCCTCTGGCAAGTCTGCTTAAATTCAATACAGATGGGGCAGCAAGATGTAAGAAAAGAGCGCTTCTCGTTTTCTCTTGCCCAACTAGAGTCAACAAAGGAAATCCTAGCTATTAAAGAAGCATGAGATGATTCAATTTTGCAGTCCTAACTCTGTAAGACTTGTCTTAAGAGTGTGATTCTTCTAATACCAAGGAAGTTGTTAAGGATTAGACAAACCACATGCAAACATCAGTTTATATTGAACGAAATTGTTGGAGCTCTTCTCTAGAGGTAGATCTTTTGTTATGTCCTTACGGAACCCAAGGGGTAAACAATGCTTTAGCTAAACACAGTATTGACAAAGAGGTGCTATTCATGTGTCTCTCGATGTGATTGTCTTCCACATTTTGTTGTTGATGTTTGGTTGGCATAGCTCTCATATGCTTTTTGTCAATGATGACATGACTTGAACCTGGAACCTTGTGGTTGCCACACAGAACACCTTTTAACTGTGCTACGGGCTTCACTTCTACGTTATCGCTGTGCTTATGTTTTGTAATAAAACTTCTACCTTCAAACCTATCAGAAATAAATATAACAATAATAATAGGCATCTGCATTACAGTAACCCACGTCGTGGAATGACTACAAAGCCAAGACATGTAAGAAAGGTAATTTTTAGTCCCACTTGATTATAACTGCCAAAGAAGACTGCACCTTACATACGTTATCATTAGAAATTAGAAACGCTTACTCACCCGCAAAGGAGTTTGAACAGCAAGCCGTTCAAGCACTAAGTTTTCAACAAAAGGATCGGAATGCCATTCCACGTTTTCATCTCCCTTGTGTTCTTTTCCAGAGAACAATAATGAAGTTTTAGAATTCCATGGCCGACCAGAATTGACAGAGGCAACAAATGAAGCAAGATCCAGTTGATAGCATAAAAGATCACAAAGATGCTCCACACAAGACATCTGTTAAAAATAGATGTCAATTACATAATCATTATATCGACTGCAAACATGACAAAAGCAATGCAATAAAAATAAAACTAAAGTTACCTCATCTGATTGTTTCCCATAAAGAGAAAACTCTTCCAGCCTCAGTACTTGCGACTTGCTTGTCCACAAAAGCTGCATCAATTTTCTCCTTGTTGCTGTCTTACCAGATAATAGATCCCATCCCATGACAGCTACCAGAGGTTGAAGAAGGGGAAATAGTTGAAGGACCTATTGCATTCCATCATTCACCATAATTAATTCAATAGAAGCATAGTGATAGAAACATCACCCATTATCAAATAAATAGTACCAGTACTTGCTCATTCAATTGCAAGAAATCATTGAACACATACATTGCTAGCTTCTTGAAGCTGTTCTCTCCTGACAGCAGACAGGGCGGTATCCATAACACATTCAAGAGTATGAAATCCACAGACACGAGAATAGTGGTACATGTCTCTCATGCAGGATCTGATTGCCATGCTTTGGGCGGTACGCTCGTCTACATCTGTAGCACTTTCCAAATCTGATAAACCAAAATGCTTCTGAAGTTGTTGAAGTGGAGGTGGGGTAAAGTTGGCATCAGAAGCTCGGTGTTGCTCAATTTCTTCGGAAAGCAACTCATCTTGAATGATCTGATGAGGAGTAAATATCAATGACCTCTATAGTGTAAGACGATTGTTAACACCCCCCCTCCCAAAAAAAAAAAACACACACACAAGGCAAAACAGAACTGTTGAAATAAATTAGGCTAATAGAAAATTTTATATTTTATGAAACAAGTTAATCCAATCACTCTTAAACAAAGAAATCAGGCAGTTCGCTTAAGTTTTTGCCAGAAAGTTTGTATAGAGTTGTATTATTCAATAGGAGCCTACAGCTTGCAACTTTCCACGGCAGTTAGCAAACCAGATTAAGCAAGCCCGGGCTCTATAGCATGAAGACCGTCTCTTCTATTTGCACGTTCTTCGGATCACTAATTGGGGCAAACCATTCAAACTTGTTGAATAATTTTTTATTTTCTATTTTCTTTATAAAGAGATCTTTCTTCTTTTTAAAAAAATCACTACAGCCATTAAGAAAAGAAAAAAAATGGAGACTATCATAGGGGGTCTAGGGCTCTAGGGGTCTTAGAAGGTCTCCTTATGACCTACTTGTCTGCCCAAAAAAAAAAAAAGCAAGACCATCCAATAAGGAAGATACGGTTTCAACAGCGTCAAAATTGTTCAAATCCTAGCCACTAGAGAAAGTGAGGTGGGTGCTTGTTATCCAAAAAAAAAAATGAAATGGGTCCCATAATTTTGAACAATCAATTTAAGGACCTACACATCTCCAACGAGCATGGAACAAAATATCAGCCAGTAATGTAGCGCAGTGAATGAAATATCAGGCATGGCGGCCATGGCCGCTACACTAAATAGAACATATTGCTGCTATGACTCGGCGGCTATAAAACCTAGTCGAGCCAAGCAACTTTCATTTAAAATATTGTTTTCCCTATCTCTTCTCCCCAATGCCTTTCCTAAAGTATTCTATACCCTTACATGGTTCCAAATCACTAAAAAAATACAAAATTGGTCGCTACACGAGATTAAAATTCTGTTGACCACTTTAAAAATCCACACCACTACACCAACGTATCGCCGCAATGGATACGTATTGCCAGCTAAACAGTGATTTGGCCACCCGCCGCAACTGCTATTTTTGATCCTTGCCGATGAGTGTCAATTTTGGATCAATGCTAATTCAAGGGGAATTAAGGTGTGAAAAGGCTTATATTAACCCTAAGGGGAGCCAAGTGGGCACAAGCCAGGCTGTTCAAATCTTAAAAGCATGCCTGGCCACTCTGGAAAAATTATATACATTGCATGACTCTACAAAAAATTGCAGTAGTGACTATCCCTCAAAACACCAAGCTTTGGGAGTGTCACTCTCATGTTGTCATGACTCATGATTCCTCCAAACATTAAGATGATTAGAGCAACATAATTTATGACATCATCCACACATATCAATCCAAAGTGAATATCACTCAGTCGAAGGGGTCTTTTTTTTTTTTTAACCAAAGAATCCACCCTATGCTTTGCTTGAAATTGGAACAAACTTAGTTTGTGTCAACAGTATATAATCATCTATATACTATGAGTAATTGTAGTATTCCATTAATCATGTCATTCCCGCTAATTTTATTCAATGGTTCCCTTGTAGATTTTGCTTGATGCTAATCTCACATATACCAGATGGCATAGCATTCTTAAATCACAGCTACGAGTGTGACATTAATTGTGGTCCAATCAAATAAATTAAGATTTAATGCGTAATTGGTTCCAATCATAAAAACTATGATTTAAAACAATAGTTCCTTCATAATGAACTCATGTATATTAGATGGCTTATCAATCTTGAATCGCAGTTGAGTGAAATATTTTTCTTAATGTTCAATGAATACTTTGACATGGATACCACCACAAAAGCAAGGGTATATTATTCCATGGCACTGCAGACTGTTTCAATTCAACCCATATTTTAAGAGGCTTTTCTAAATGCATGATAAAAGGCACAGCATCAAACCATCAAGCATGAAGCAACAGAAATGAGTTCAACATATATTAAATGCTTATGCATATCAATTGGTTCCAATCATATAAATTAGCAGTTGATCAAGATTTGTACCACCTGAATCATTTGTGCAAGTTCTGTACAACTAGATGAAAGAGCTTCTCCATACATTGACAGCATTTTGTGTCGAAATGCATGCCAGGTGTCTCCACAACCATTTCTTTGTGACCAGGCCCTCCTAATGATATCAAGTAAAACCACCCTGGGAGAAACACAGTAGATATATAAGAATGGAAAACAAGGGTGATGAAATTCTGGCATGCCAACTAGTCTGAATCAACAAGCTCTTAAAAGATAATTTGACAGAGACAAAAGAACCATTTATGATAAAGAGCTCATTTATGTTTGGTATTAGTGAAGGAGAGCAATCGCTCATGGTATTAGTTTAGGAGCAACCCACTACAACCAAACCAATCTAGGATAGAATTCCACAGCAATTGGGCACAAATGCAGTTAAGAAGCAAGTGATCAACCAATTCCGCCACCAGTAAACACATAGGACAAGCATTCACAACGATCTTACGATGCCTACGAAGGTTGCCAAAGGTTAGAATGCCTCAAAGAAGCGTCGTCCGACCAAATGCTATCAATCTAGGAGGGGCCTTCATTATCCATAGGCTGGGTATTCTACTCTGAGGGCACGTTTGTGTAGCCCATTTCCGCACAAAATGAGGTGTTTTTCTGCGGAAAACTCCTTTTTCATGTGTTAGGTGTGGCAGTTTTCTACGAACTGCTTTTCACCACACCAGCTTTTTCCTTCTAGGGCCTGGAAATAGACTTCCTCAGGGGGGTATGGGAAGTCCATTTCCACATAAAAACGACCCCCCATTTCCTCACTCCCACTCCACCCAGCCACCCTCTTTTTCCCCCTCCCCTCCCAACCCCCACCCACCCACCCACCCACCCACATACCGACCCACCCACCTAGCAGTTTTCACTAAGAAATCTGCTGATGCACCAAACAACATTAGCACCAATTCATCAAGGAAAAATTTTTTGCACCAAACATGAATTTTTAACTTCCTCGGAAAGCGTCCAAGGTATTTAAAAACCATAGAATTTGTTGATGTGGCAATTTCATCTTTCCATGGAAGTTACCTTAACACAAACATGCCCTGAGAGATTGTACCATCTCTTGTCATTACAATGAATAAAGAAAGAGGGAAAATCCCATCGACGGAAGCCATCCAAGGGGGAATAGACATTCCCAATGAGGGTCATCAAAGCCCGAAACTGAGCATCTTCGTTGTTGGTCAGATTTCTTCTAAACATGGGACCCCAAGCAACCTGATTGCCTGTTCTCTCTATATATAGTCTTGCACTTGCACCAAAGCTTTTTAATTCTGAGCACAACAGAAAATATCAGCAAGCTGAGAAGCCAGAGGATGCCTCTCCACAAGCCAGAGTGTTGTTTCTACCCCCGATCCAGAATCTGATGTTTCTATGGAAAGCATCTTTGACAGAGAGAATGCCTCTCCACAAGCCAGAGTGTTGTGGCACAGCTGCACAGCTTCCTGAACAAACCATCCCTCTCTAGAAATCTCATACTTGGAAGTTGGAAGGAAGGACCTGCTTCCAAAGACCAAACAAACCATCCCCCAACCTCCATAGCCACTTCCCAAGGAGAGCAGCATTCATCTATTTAAGAGGTCTAATGCCAAGGCCTTCCTCTTCTTTAGATATACAACACGGGGACACTTTAAAAAAAAGTTTTCTATTTAGGTTTATGGATCCTTAAAAACAAGGTAGGACAAAGATTTCATGGATGGAAGTAGTAAGGATGGATCTAAAGAAGTGCAGCCTATCTGAGGATTTGGCCTAAGATTGACTGAATGGCAAAACAAAATTCATGTAGCTGATCAAACATAGTTTTTTTTTTATCGGTAAATTTGAAAATGCATTAGAAAGAAAAAGAGAACATAGTAGAAAATAAACAAGACCACAACATAGTGCCCCGGTATAAGAGTATGGACAAGGCTTCGATGATGACGATGATGATGGCAACTAAATGCAAACTCATGCACCCTTACTCCCTATGTGATGCCCCTAACCAATTGAGCCACAACTGGGGGACAATCTTATGCATTACCATTTGTATGCATTAAGCACATTAACAATAATTGCTTAATCTTATGGTTGACCAACTCTTATTGAAGTAAAATTTGGAAAGATAAGGGGAGAGCATTCATGTTGAAAGTTCGGATTTTTGATAGGTGAATCCCAATGTGTACTTCTACTCCCCTCCCTCAATGCCAGTAAGACACTAGGACAATCAGCTGAGGAGGACTGAAAGCTCTTTTCTTTTTTTGGATGGGGTGAGGAGGGGCGCGGGCCATGGCAATGATGGTGGTGGTCGTGATCATGGCAGTGGTGGTAACCATCACAATCTTGGTTTGCCCTTTTGTTGGGTGAAACAAGGAGTACCAAATTCATTACGTGGTGCAGTGAAACAGTCGAGGACATGAACAGCTGTGGTTTTCATTTCACAGTGAAAAAATAAAGCATGAACCATCCTGATATAGCATGAAATTCTACAAAAGGTAAATTCCAACAGCATAACCATTAATAAGTATGTAAATGAATTTACCTGTACTCAGACTCCTCTACTCCATAATCTAGATGAAGGAAACGAAGATGAGAAATAGCACTCACATCATCACCTTCTTTCATGCAATCCTTCAAACCATCCAAATGCGCTATCTGGACATTCTGCTGTATCCAAGTAAGAGCTTTCGAATCCTCTTCAGAGGGCAGTACAGACGCTGAGCTCTCCTTAACTTCCGCTCTCACGCTAATCGCCAAACCAGAATCAAAAGGATCGGACCAACTCAACTGCTTTTGAATATTCAAACACAGCGCATCCAAAATCTCCTGTTGATCTAAGAAAACCTTTCTCAAGCACTTCAATTCCGCATCCGTGAACGAAAAAACAGGGTCCGAATGCGCAACATCATCAGCAATATCTTCCTTCAAGCGCCTGAAGCCCAAGTCCGAGATTCGATCCAGAAGGTTCACAGAATCAAGGCCAGCACCCCCACTCGTCTCGGCCAAATTCGTTCCATCTGCCAAATCCTCCGGCCGAGACTCGAAATCTCCATCGAAACCTTCTTCTTTCTCGATGCTTTCCAGATCTAGGAACCTTCGGAGGTCTTCAGAAACCCTAGAAGAGACGATTTGGACCAGGAGAAGAAATTCTACCTTCAGGCGCAGGATCTCGGGGTCGAGATTCCAGGTCGCGGAGACATCGTCGAAGCCGAGGAGCTCGAGGGCGGATAGCCAGGCGAGATGGGAGGGAGAGGGGCAGGAGTCCGACCAGAGGATGCCGTGGAAGCGGTCAGCGCCGGCGACGACGGTCTGGAGGATGGATAGGGCGAGGCTAGGGTTCCGCTTGTAGAGGCTGAGGAGGGAGGCTCGAAAGGCTTCGAATTGGGAGAGGAAGAGGTGGTTTACGACCACGCGCGAGAGGAGTTGGATGTCTTTGTCCATCGATGGGGCGTTAGAGAATTTGGGTTTTAGGGTCGAGAGGGGATCGAAGGCAAAGGGTTTTTGGTGTCGAGCGGGATCGAAGGCATTAGGTTTGTGAGGTTTTTGGAATGACTATGTTTCTGGTGCTTCAACTTTGAACTGAGCTACTAGAGAGAGAGCGAGAGAGTGCAGGCAGTATTTATAGCCGTGAACAGTTTCAGCGGAAAATTTTACGAAAATGCCGGAGAACGATAATGATGTGGTCTCCAACTGTACCTGCCGTGCTGACCGTCCATTTACATGGGTCCCATGTTTGATTGATCCAGATGCCGCCCTTAAATTGCGGAAAGGTGCTAAATTAAGACATTGGAAGGATCATACTTTAAAACCATTTGAGTGAGTCTGCATGTAGAAGTGAATCACCCCACGTTGGAGGGAAAAGTTTTTCTTTTCTTTTTTTCTTTGGTTGGGGGTAGAGTGGATTTTATCTTGACATATTAATTTTTTTTAAATCTGATTTTATTAATTTTATGAGATAATGTCACCAAAGCCCTTAATGATAGATCCTGAAAAATGTGGATTAAATGTTTATTTAATATTTTCATAAAATGTGATTTTTCGTGTTTAGTAAAAAAAAATTGAATTCGCACATCCCCCTCCGAAAAGGTGACATAAAAACTTTCAATTATAGGCCATAATGGATAAATAGATGGGCTATCGATTAAAAATCTATCGAACAGCATCCTTATTTAAACATTTATAGCTATTTGATCTCAAGTGAGACTGCATTTATCCTAAACTCAATTGGCCTCAATAATCTTTCATCTTGCTATACCCGTACCAACACCATGGTCCAATTTTTCAGCTTTAATTGGACCCGACTGTAGAACCCCGGCCTCCAGACACCCTGGTCCAATGTTCAGCCCAAAGTCTCCTTTTTCACATTAAGAGAACTCCCTACCAAAGAAAAAAATTAACTCCCTACAGCAAAGAACTGCTTCTCATCATTCAATAACTTGCATTCTTTACAATGTAGGCACTAACTAGTTACAGATACAGAAATGCTGTTCTTTCCAACATCCCAAAAAAGATATAGCCTCCTAACCATTTTAGAGCTTCCTAATAGCTCTTTTTAGTGTCTTTATACTCATTTGATACAATGCTAATCTTTTCTCTTGTGTGACCTGTAAAAGCTCTTAAGCTCATGCCATAAGAGAAGCAGCGTATCCGAAGCATCCTCATCCAAATCACAATCACCGATATTTGAAACAGCCAATAGGGTCTTCAGCCATCCTTCGTGGAGTGTGGAAAATTCTGACCTCACTTCGCTCGACCTGAAATTTTCTCCAACCAACTTCTTCATCCTTTGACCGGCATTTGATGCAGATTCTACAGCACTTTTTGGGATCCCTGCCATGAGTGCCACTTGCAGTCCGTAGCTCTCAGGACATGATCCTGAAGTGAGCCTGTAGAGGAAAACCAACTCCTGCTCACCTATAACAGAGCTTCCACTTTTCGCCTTAAAAGCACAGGCCATGTGTTGCAAGGTCACATGGGGATGAGAAGCAAATTCTTTTGTGAGAGGGTGATAGTGAGTGGCAAACAGCAAGCGGCAGTGCACTTTCTCAACAAGATGCCGGAATACCTAGACATTTATTCAAAAAATTAGACAGACACAAAGCATACAAGGAATAATACTTTCATTTTTATTTGATTTATTGAAATACAGTTGTATGATACATCAAAGGAAATCTTTTAGTGCACAATTATTTAGGTGGGACATGTCATAAAATGAGACTTCTTCATGTCAGACTTCCCAAAACCACATGAAGGTCAACACATCTATCTTTTTTGGATTGGTCAAAGGGAAAAGTTGACTTTTATACTTCCAAAATACAACATCATGGGGGATGGTTAAGTTTAAACTACTTAAGAGGATGCTTGGTAGCAAGTGTATTGAAATCACACTATCGGAGATTTTGGAGGCAGGAGGCAGGAGGCAGAAATCTTGACCATGTGGAAATAAAAACTGGCAAAAGAATAACATTCCAAATCCTGGTATAAGGACGGTATTGAGTGTTTGTCTTTTCCTTTTGGGTTCCCCCATTTCACATGCAGGCCTCTGAAATATTCAATGATAAATTTTGAATCATCTGGCAGCATCTAATAATAGTAAATGAAATACCTGACAGGACCCTAAATATCCAAAAATTCTCTTCAGAAGGGCACTAGGTGGACTGCGTAAGTCCATCACTTTGAAAGGCAGGAAGCAAAAGAGAATTTTAGTACAAAAATAGGTGTGAAAATGGTGTAGATGAAGCCATTTTAGTATGAAAATTTTACACACCTGAAGAGGTGTGAAAATGTAATACACTTCACTGGCTAAGAGAGCTCTAGTACAAGTGACGTCTCCGACAGGTCATGGTTTTAAAACTCATCAGTCCTTTTTTTTTTTTTTTGCAACTCCTGTGGGCCCCAAGATTTTAATCTGAACTGTTCAAATTTTTTTACCCATACAATTCCAAACCATGTAGTTTCATCTCTTAAATATTCATGGATCTTGAGATAATGGAAAATTTTGATATGCAATATGAACTGTTCAATGTTTACTTGTGAAATGGTGCTCGCAAACAAACATGGTAATGTGTCACATATGTAGATCCCATTTTCATATCCCATGCATAAAAGAAAAACGACCCCTCAAGGTGTTGGAAGAAGGGGGGAAAATAAAAGACAGTGAGTTCAAAGACAACTAGACAAGCCTGGTTCTCTCACTTCAAGATTCCATGCATTATGAGCCTTTTATAAAGGAAAAGAGAGCAAGAACATGGAAAACAAACAATAGAGAAAACAAGAGTACTCACAGCATATGCTATGGCATATCCGTCAAATGTGCTTGTTCCGCGACCTAGTTCGTCAAGAATAACTAGAGAATCTTGAGTGGCATGTTGAAGAATTGATGCTGTCTCTGTGCATTCAACAAAAAAGGTACCTATGCAAAGAAACTCGCTCTTCAATGATTAACTAGCTACATTTGACAAAATATCATTGTTATAGTTGGGACAAGGCTTTGATGATGATGATGATGATTTGACAAAATATATTTGTTATAGATTGCTAGGCAACTAATATATACAAATGCTTCTATTTATTTGTATAACTAGGACAAAAGAATCAAAACATGGCACCAGTAGGCAAATCAGCTGGCACAAATATCAAGTTGACTTAGGTAATTCTGACTGTGGAAATGAAGCCGTGGAGGTAGTGGAGTTATATTACTTCCAACAAAAGTGGAATCCAAAAGAATTTCAGCTGAAGTAACTTTGCCACGTGACTCAAAAACACTGCATGCAATTGACATGAAATTGCATGAGATCCATGCATGCACAGCTCATGTTAAAGAAAATATATCCACAGTATAGTTGTATCAAGCGCTTCATGAGATCCACAAAAGCACACTACTTAATACTGTGCAACATGAAATTTACTTCCATTTAACAAATAATCTGGCAAAGGCATGAACTAATCACATTAAATAAGTATATGCAAATGAAATAACATTGACCAAATATCATTAATGTATAAACAGAAAACATATGTTGGGAAGTTGGCAAATTTTTGGGATGTAAAATTAAAAAACCCAGGGTCCCCATGTTAAAGTAAATAGGCTCAAACAACACAAAGCACTAAAGAAATGCAATGACTCAGTGTCATAAGAGAAAACTCACTCTCGCCTGACATGATTCGATCTGTGGCACCAAGCCTTGTAAAGATAATATCCACAGGCGACAGGACAGACATTTCACAAGGCACATAGCACCCCAACTACAACCAAAACGCACATAAACAAAACAGAGATTCAAATTCAAAGATCCAAAAACTTCCCATCTTCAGCTATTATGTGTTAGTCATATAACTATCCATTTGTTAATATTGAACAAACCTGGGCTAGCAAAACAGCTAGACAAGTAGCACGCAGAAGAGTTGATTTTCCACCCATGTTTGGTCCAGTCAACAATAATGTACGAGGGCAATTCCCTGTTGTGTCTTTACCAAGATATATGTCATTGGGGACAAGTTCGCCCCCATTCTCTCCAACAGCATATGGATGCCATAGTCCCTTAATCATAAGAAAAGGCCCCCTAGTTTCTTGGAAGAAAAATGTGGAACTCGAATCAGCAGGCACAACTAGAGGTCTACACATGGACCCACGAGAAGAATTTGCAGTGACTGCAAAGGATCGAAGAACATCAACACAGTTGAGGGCATCAATGATTCGCGACCACTGAACAATTTTTTCAGCAAACAGCTTAATAAGAACGGACAGTGTTTCGGCATCTGAATCTTTTACATCGTGGTCCTGGTTTGCAGAAACAGATCAATAATATGTTCTAATTTGGTCACCAGCTATTTTTACATAAGTAATACACAAGATGTAGTAATGTGAGAGTCCATGTCAAGGACCATAATCGTTTTGAGAAATTAATTAAATTCGACCATTGTCATGAACCTAAAGCAATATTTTTTTTAGTTACTACCTACAGGCTACCAAATATAAGAAAAACATTCAAACACCAAGAAGAGGACAAGGCTTTCCATGAGAGTGGGGCATGTCATTGTACAGTGTTCTCAAGTAAAAAGAAAATGCTGCGGAGGAACACTCTTTCATTTCCATCAATTTTTCTAGGGGAACAAAACAAAAATAAAAAATAAAGGAGAAAGAGGGTTATCCAATATGCAGCTTGGAAAGATAAACTGATTTTGTAAATGTGCTGACAGGAACGGTATGGTGGTCGATAGTGCAAACCTGGTAATGGGGGAAGTCATCATCAACGGCAGCTTCAAACTGAGTTAGCAGCACATCAAGTCCATTGTTTCCATATGGCAATGGTAAATTTAGAACGGTAGATAATGACAAAATCCCATGATCTTCCTTCTGGAAAATTGTTAATAAGTCTAGTCCAATACGCAGTCCTTTAATAAGAGAGCCAAATGCTTTCACCTGAAATATACCAACAAGTTGTACAATCAATCAATGGTGTATGTGTGATCTGAAGAGTTTTCCTATCATGCATCCAAATGAAAAAGTCTTGTTTTTTTTATGTCAATAAAAAAAAAAAAACAACTGGTAACATGACTTGGCCCCACAACCTCAAGGGTACAATAGTGAGCACCAAAGTCTTCAATTATCACACCTTTATCACTAACGCAGCCATGATATTTCTGATGTGTGGATTGGAGATGATAATACATAAAGGTACGCTGCAGTCTCCATGTTTAGGGAACATGGGTATGAAAAAGAAAGATGATGCCATTGAAATTTGAAAATGAATATATTACAAAAAATTTGGCGCAGAATATGTACAAATGCACTGCAGAAAGTAAGAACTCATGCAGGTTCGAGGTCTTAGGTCATATGAACTCTTCGATAAATTTTAGCAATGAGAAAAATAGAACATACATGCTGTTTCAGTATCTTTTCTCCAACCACGGGCAACAAAAGTGCTGCTGAGTACCCAACACTGGCCTTAACCCGTCCCAGTAGTCTTTCAAGATCCGGAAGCCTGCGTAGATACTGTGCAATGACAAGTGTGATCTCTGGGTGCTTCACTAGTCCTTCTACCACATTAAGCCTATCGTTGATTTCTCCAATACTAATTAAAGGGTGACAGATCCAGTTTCTCAAAAGCCGTTTCCCAGATGATGTGATACAGTTATCGAGATGTTTGTATAGCGTGCCTGAAATTTAACAACATACAAAGAAGAGTAACTATATATGCCCACAAGAATGTGAATAGAATAACTTGGAGTTATGTGGATGTGCATATAAGAGCTGTTGTTGCTTGCCTGCTGGGGAACCATCAACATTATTGCTGAAGATCTCAAGGTTTAGAAGAGTCTGCCCATCCATCCTTAGGCATCTTTTGTAAATTTCATAAGGTGATATATCACCATTATGTAAAGCATCATCCAGCTGGACTTTAAAACAGAAAAGGATCAATCACACGTGCAGAAATGAGACTTCTTTTTTATGAATATAAAGGAAAAAACTTACCTTCAACCTAGATAAGTGACCGATAAGTCCACCAAGCGCACATAAGGCAAGATCATTGTCCATCACATCCTCAAGTGCAGAAGCACAAGAACTAGAAAACCTTTGAAAATATCCATTGGACTGTATTAATTTTCTAACTTCGGAGGCATCAATAAATATTGTGCCTGGTTGAGCAGGACTCAATTGCATTGCAGAAGAACCTGCAGTATAGTCAAATGATTCATCTAGCTGCCTAGCTGATCTTATCTTTCATAATAACATAAAAGCAAAATTGATATGAAGCATCCCAAGAGTTACTCAATCCTCATAATACAAGCCCCAACTAGCAACTTCATTTGACACTAAAGAAACTTTTCTTCTTTTTTCTCCTTTTTGATTGGTAATCTAAATTCAAATTGTTACAATAAGAAATTGGTAAAAACTATTCTTTAGGAAAATTCTATCCAGTTAACTAGATTGTGAGACACATGCATCAACCATGTATCCACATGACGCAGGTAAGAGCAAAACAGATTGGAAACCCATGTAAAAGCACATCTAAGAGCTTGCATAAGTCTTGACCAACCTTGAGTGGAATATAAAAAATTTGATCATGTAGAACTTGTTACCGCACAAGTCAATGCCATCTTTTTTTTCCCTTTCTGCTCGGCTCAGCGCTTGATTGACCGTTGGACCCTTAGGCTGATGCAGCAAGGGAGAGGAAGAGTTAATGATTACTCTCCGAAGCAGAAGGAGGAGGTTGATCAATTCCCACATGAAGTCTGAACACACAAGGGATATATGTCGATTCCTCATTGGACCAACATAGGAAACATATAATGGGAAGGGTGAAATTTCAGGGTTTATGTACTCATCCATGAAAATTTGTTTGAGCTGGCCGCCCAACAAACTGGTTCCAACAAATAGTGTGATAGAATTCAACAGATGTCCCCAAAAAATGTTGAATTACCCAGCACCATGACATCTAGCTACTTTATCCACAGCCACTTGAAATTCAGAATAAAGACATAAGCAAATGCACGCAAAGAAACCATTCATCATACTGGTACCGAGTACCAATAAAAAAATGTTCATCTGTATTATCACCTGTTGAAGTGTACTTTTTGAGTGCCTTGTGAGCTTCATTCGAGAGACCTGTAGCAGTGAAATTGCTTAGTTGCATACTGTAAATTTGTAAGATTAGCAGCACAAATGGAAGTTTCATGGTGAAAATGGTGACCTTGGTTTTCATAAATGACTTCTTTCGGTGACACCTGTAAAACAAATTTAAATAAGAATTTATACAGGTCCAAGAACTTGAAATCAGAAGATGGAAGTAGAGCACTTACGTGCATCAATAATGCTCCCAAAGCCGCACAAGAAGCATCATCACGTATATAACCGACCCAAAATTTTAAAGTCAGCATAATCCAAAAAAGCAAATCCATACAGGGTTGAACCATTCTCCAAACTGCAGTTCTCCTAAACAAAGATTCAATGTGTCATAAGAAAATGTCGTAACTAACAAGATTTCCATGTCATGTTAATGGACTAACATACATTTTTATACAGAATGCACAACATGACCATGAAGAATGAAGGATTCATTAGTTTGATTGGTGCACATATGTCTAAAATAACAAAGGATAAAACAAGCACCAAAAGCTCTCTCAAAAACTGGGCACAGAAGTGTCTGGAAATGGAATTTACTGACTTTTGTGGAATTCTGGCACAGAGGGCTTTGTGTTTGGGTGAGGGGATTGGGTGTGTGTGTTGAGAGGGTAGAAGGTGGTGGCTCAACTGTAGATGATGGGTGGCTCATATTCTCACCAGAAAACTCATTCTCGCCAGATGTCCTGATTTGAAATGTTAATGGAAATCTTAAGCCCTATTTTGAAATGTCAAGGTTTTTTTTGTCTTGATTTGAAATCTGGGCACAACTTGAGCCCTGTTTTGAGATTTTCCCTTAATTTTATGTAGATTGTAGAAACCTTTTGGTTGAAAATCAAAACTCAGATATAATATATTGTTTGGATTAAATAAAAAATATATCTTTGAAGCACTTCTCAGTATATTTAGGTTTCTTCTACATGATTTCAATGTTGACATACTTGGAAATGGATATAGGTGATGGTATCAAAAACAGCTATCAGGCCACGCTATTCACATACGAGATGGGATACACATCAAGAAAAAATTACATGTGCAATTAAAATTTGAAGTGTCAGAGCAGCATGACATCCCTCTTTTAAGTGCATAGGTACCATAGAGACAGGATGTCAGATACAGCAACTTAAATTTATAGAAATATATTCAAGTCTTGAGAGAATATGTATTTTAATACTATGGCACAGGATAGACTCGAATGGAGAAGCAAATGCATGTAGGCTATGTAGCTGACCTCAACATAGTTAGGATAAGGCTCTAAGACTTCCATGATTAAGGGTTGATGCATCAAAGCTAAAGCAGCCATGGAGCTGACCAAAAACTGATGGTCCACATCATCCAATATTTGCTCCATTGGGGAAGCTCTTTTGCCTTCTCAGCAGAGAATACTATAATCCATGTGTTAAATGATGCCAATGGCATGAAATTGGTTCATTTTTATTGGTCATCCGCCAAATCACCTTTTTGACACCCAAAGTTGAGAAATTCTGAGATAGTGCACAATATGGCTCATTTTCTGATAAAGGAATCTACAGTCATGAATTGACGGTATTATGATTATTGCTTTTAATTGGTGACAAGGGTCTTATGCGTTGATGGATGGCTTATACCTGTTTTATGGCAGGATGGTGGTGGGTGTCTTAGAAATATGATTCTAAGAGAATTAGGGACATTTTTCACTCATTATTTTAATATTGATAGCTTGAGGCCTGAATACAAAAAATTCATAGGAAATATTTGGATTTCCTTCTCCAGTTCCTAACTTCATATTCTAGAGATTCAGTTTGACAGATTTGAAAACCCTAATTTTCTGTTTCGTTAAATTGGTGCCAAAGAGTTCCAGGTTGCATCAATTGTAACCAGGACTGAGTTAAAAATTGCCACAAAGCACAACTAAAAGCAAGATTAAATTCTTAGGTCCCGAAATATAGGCCTAGAAAGAGACAAACACAACATCCCTGCAATGACCATGAATGGTGCTCATGCACAATGGATAAAACTGTACTCATATGGATGTAAAGTACGTGTCAGCAGCTACAAATATACTGCCTACAAATGGTAATCATCTCAACACAATAACCATTTAACTTCACTATCCCAACTCACCCCCAGCTATGAGCACTTCATGTATGTGCTGTACCAAAAAGCAAATCCTCACAATGAGATAATTGTGTTTCGTGGTGCTGCTTCTACATGCATTGTCACATCCAATGAAATCTAGATATAAACCAAAATATATTAAATGAAACCAAAACCTGTAAAAGACAATAAGTAAACTACCAAAATCTAAATGAGCGGCTTATCAGAGAAAGTGTTAACAGAGGTGAACCATGGACAAAGATATAGAACTCTAAAAAACAAGTAAATAAGTAAGCTAATAAAATAACGTATTTCAGAGAGGCTGAATCAAGATAGAAGTTCAAACCTCTTTCAAAGCAAGAAGATGGACAGCGTTAGGTCCCATATTTCCATCAACTGTAGTTGATGGAGTATATACATTTACTAATTTCCTTTGAATCACCTGGAAACAAAAGGTTAGAACTTAAGAATGCCCTGCTGACACAAATATGGACTCTATTTAACATGCATTCTCTCTTGCTCTGCACTTGGTCTCAAAGATTAGGCGTTTTCTCCGAAAATCTGACAGTATTATCCAACTAGAGCAATTT
Organism: Litsea cubeba; assembly: GCA_012931725.1. NCBI lineage: Eukaryota > Viridiplantae > Streptophyta > Magnoliopsida > Laurales > Lauraceae > Litsea > Litsea cubeba. The sequence goes on along the minus strand of CM022945.1, from coordinate 28,659,479 downwards.
TCATTATAAAAAAAAAAGGACATACAGATAAACAGACCAAATCTCTTAAATGAGTACTTGTTATGGAAGAAAAGTATCTTCCTAACGGTGACATGTATTAGAGATTGAATGCTTGATAATACTTAAGTTGATAAGTATTTGCATTTTAACACCAGGTACTACGCATCTTTTCCAGCTTACAGACAACACTACATTTTAAAATCAGCTCAACAGCATAACGGATGATGATTAGAACTGTCTTCAGGCGGCCACAGTAGAAGTCCATTGTAAACATAATGTGATATATATTGATGATTGAGACAGTTATTTAAAACAGTGCTGGCCAATGAGAGCATCTATAACAGTCTGATTGAACATAAAGCACAAAGACATGCATAAGCATAACAGGGTCACTGCTTTGGTGCAATGGTAAAAGTCTTGGGTGCCATGCATGATAATGCAAGTTCGAGACCTGCGAGTTGCCACTTTGTGCAAAATTGCCAAAGGTTAGGTCCGTCTCCCATTTGGACCCTCCCAGGACCCTACTTCCGTGGGACCACATTGGGTGATGACATGCATGAGCATAACCATCAAAAGGACTTTGGAGCCAGGACTAAGAAAAGATTCTCCTTCAATTTTCAGCACCAATTCCAAAGATAGCTTACATGACGACATGATTAAAAATCAGGATAAAGAGCCCAGTCATGGTAATTGGTAACAAGGAATGATTATTGATTAAAATAAAATAAATTTGAGCTGCTTCATATAAATTCCAGAGTGCCCAAAGCACATCTGATGTGGGGATAATTGAAAATTATGTGTCTCATATGGAAAGATATCAGATGAAAGATGTGCATAATAGGACTGAAAGCTCAGCTTTCCTAGCCTTACACCATACTTACTGCTTTTGCTCCTCTAGCTTTGGCTTGATCAGATGTCTCGATCTGTTCAATTCGTCCAACTTTATACCTTCCAATATAAGATTGATAGGAAATAAATAGAATATAAAAAAAATGTGACACTCAACAGGTTCAATAACTGAAACTCAAAAGAAATTAATTATCATCAAGGACCCTTAACATGTTCCAAACTTCACCAACCATATGGACCCAAAAGGCTCCTATGTTTAGAGAAATATGTTGATAATGAAACACTGGAATTTCTTCGTTCAAAAAGCTGACTACAGGCAAAAGAATGCTGATTCAGGCACTTGAAAAATATAGTAGTTAGACCTCCACATAAAGAAAGACTCTTTTTTCAATCCATGAGTTACTACTAGAGAAAGGTTACCATCAGGTGGACTCTCTTCAAGGCCTGGACTCCAAATTCACATGACTTCTTCTAAGTTACAACTTACAACTAAGATCATCTATAGTACTAACATCAAAGAGAGAAGCCTGACTCATGCATAACTCATGATCTTACCCACGGGCAATTAGCTTCTGAATAGCATCATCAATTCCACACTCAGAGATCCCAACCTGACCAAATAAAAGACAATTTAGTTGAAAAAGATATGGTATATTCACTAAACAATCAAATCAAAAAAGAAAAGCCAACTGCCATCAGACTTGATACTTCAACAGAAATCCAATTTAAGAAACTCAATTGTTTTACTTGTTTTAATGAGTTAACTAGAAAAGACTTAAGCTAATCATAGATTATAACAATACCAAATTTTTTCAAGAAAAATGAATGCTCAGATTACAAACTGCCCTTCCTCTTTCATAAAAGCAAGATGTATTAATGCAGCATACACTAAAGTTTTGAATTCAGGTGCAGGTCCTCATTACAGCAAAGACAGGACAAGTCAGTGCCCTGTGCAGGTCTTAAAAACTGACAAAAAATTTTAAAAAATTAAACAGAAAATAAATTGACAATAAAAATGCTAAACTGTGAAACTTTGGTGATTTAAATTGCATATTAAATCAATTAAAGAGCTATTAACTTTTTCTTGAGGCTAGCACAATGTTTATCGCTTCTTGTATCTAATGGAAGGATCATTTAACACACCAAATTACCAATAAACAAATCAAAAAAAATCAAAAACTTACCAATATAGTAACATTAAAATAACAAACCATAAGCTGTAATATCAACTGAGGGGGAGTGGGCCGGGCTTAGGGCGACAAGGGCAGTTAATTCTTAAGTTACACAATGAGGTTCAAGTTTGATCAAAGCCTATCTTTGTGATCATTACCATTAATTATGAACAAATGAATAGAATACCTAAAATTTTCAAACAACTCCAGCTTCATCGTCATGCTCGAAAATCCCATGTAAGACATCTCGCACTATCCACCACCATAGCAATACTACTTGCGGGCCCCATTATCCATATTATTGAGTATAAAGTTTTTATTTGGGTACACTGTTGCTTGTCCCTTTTAACTCAAAGTCTTCAAGGAAAAATGAAAATTTGAGTTCCATTTTCATGTTTATGGTTTGAGCTATTGTGACTCAATAGTGCCAGTTTCATGCCATTCCCACACCAATATTATTAGTCTTGAGGTGATCTGTGCCAGTCTAGTGTCAGTTAAATTCAACCTAGTCAATGCCAACACTTGGTCGATTTAGGCCTTTTTGGGACCCCGGTCTTAGACTCAAACTTGTACAGCTCAACTGAGTCAGTTCAGTGCCACGAAATTTGAAACCATGGGACACACCTTTGGTTGTGGCCTTGTGGGTTATTATTTAGCTATTATCTAGTCTATTATTCCCACACCAAAACGTAAATGATCTAAACTACGTAGTTCATAAAGGATAATCATCATCACCACCATCAAAGCCTTGTCCCAACTATGTGGGTGCTGGATGCATGAAGTTTCCAAACTATCCTGAGCCAAATCCTCAAGTAGGTTGCACTATCAGATCTATTGTTACTACTTTCATCCACATCCTCCTCTGCCTACCCTTCCCCTTGGTGGCCATCAACCTTGCATAGAAAAACTTTTCACTACCGACACTGCTCAATGGCAATTGCATCTTAGTTTCACGTGACCGCTCAGGGATTGATCCCTGGTCAGGTAGTTTTCTCTCCATCTCACTAGCCAGTTGTACCGATCTTGCAATATTTATATTTATATATAATGAGTTCTTAGGATTATGAAATTCCATTTTCCATTTTCTAGGATTTTTATACGATTTCTTGATGTATTTCTAATTCCGTATCTAGGAATTATCTAAGACTCGGTTACAATCAATTAAGTCAACTAGTAATTGGCAAGTCAACATGGACTCAAGGTTGACCAAGTTGCATCTCAAAAACAAGTTTCGAATCCATGATATCTAGAATTGCATCAAGATTGATTTTAGGATTTTTACTGCAGGCCACCTTCCTAAGTTCCTTCAATGAGCTTTGGCGCAATTTTGAGCCATGGACCACACTTTATTTCACATTATGTTCATGAAGCTATATATCACCATCAACCATGCACTAAGTTGAACAAATAAAATTAAGTGATGCAAAGAAACAATTCGAGAATACAAATCTAAAGGAATCTTACCTGTCTACATTTCCCCACACCGCTGTTCGTGATTTTCCAATCAAGCTCTTTATGTCCAATCTCAGCATCTAATTCGTAGAGCTCGTAAAATTTACCCTGTTTTTTTCAATGTTAAAAATACTGATTAGAAATTCTAACACTCAGTTTTTCTACAGGTATTTCCAATTTGCCATAATAATTATACATATCTTGACATGAATATGTATGCACATGTCTGTTTACTTAGTACCACAACCAACATATATGATCATATGTCAAAATTAAGACTAACTTTTTTTTATGGAGTGACAAGTTTAGAGAAAATATTAACTCTTTTTTTTTTTTTTTTTGGCATTACTATAGACTCGAACTCAATCACCCATGCACGCTAGACAGTGTCCCTAACCAGCTAAGCAAGAGCCAGGGACAGATACATACTTCTTTGAATAGATACTGACTTCAAAGGAAATATGAAGCCTATATATATATATATTTATATATATAAAGGCCCGCCAAAGAAATAATTATTCACAGTAATTATATATACAGATATCTTTATGAGATTACCATGCAATAAACTGTATTCTTTTACGAGTATTTGAACATTTCATTTTGAATGCATGACACAACTATGTGCTACAGTGTATCAAAAAATTAAGTTTATTTAATTTGTTCTTTTTTTTTCAGTCAGTTGATTTGTTTCATTGAAGAAATGGTAAGTCAATAGCTCAAATCAAGATATTGCTTTTGTCGTATAACTAAAATTCCATCACTGTAGACATCAATAGCATCATAGAGGAAAAGAAAAAGGCTTCTATAAGCTGCTAATAATTAATAAAAATTATTTTGTCATTTATTTCCCCAAATAAAAGATCGGGAGGTCGCATGTATTTTTTTGTTTTGGATGGTGGCTTAATTTTATAAAAAAAAAAAACACTAACCAGTTCAAGAGAAATGTACTAAAAGCAGCACAAGAAGACAACCAGAATCACCATCTAGCACAATACCTTCTAAGAATTTCCTAGAACTAAAAGTATCACAAAATCAAAACAAACAGTAAAATGCTTAAAAACGAGTATTTCATATTTAAAACAAAATAGCAACAGAATACTGGAAAAAATGCATAACCTCGGAAATTTACCACTTTAAAGAAAAGGATAACATCCATATAGTGGCATTTTACACCCCAATACTGCTTTTGTGATTCTGACATTTTCTTCAAAACAGTGGGTGGTATATAAAGTGTCCTCTTGTCATAAAGTGCGTCACCTGGCCTCCTTCCATCAGCATCTCTTATCAAAGAAGGGTCTAGCCATTCAAATTTACTAGTTGCAGATTCAGATGCTTTGCTGGCTGTGTTCTGTTCTGTTCCGGAGCCTTGAGCTGACTTTATTTTTTTACTGGAATCTAGAAAAAGAGAATCATGCTTATTACCAAAGTTATAACATTCCTCCTGAATCCGCTTCAAACGGGGAACACGAGGACGTGTAGCAGGTGTCTCTGGTCCTGGAATTTCTGGGATGCTTTCAAAATGTAAAGAACCTTGATCGCAACTATTATTCAGCTTAGACGAATTGTCCTCTAAGGGACATTGAAAGGGTGTTCCCTGCTTTCGTGGTCCTTGGGTATAGTCAAGTTTATTTTGGTTTGAGTAGATAAACAAAGAATCATTGTCCTGGTTCCTGCAGTGGTTCAAAAAGATATAGGATGTCATCATTATGAACATATGCATATGCACACAAGAAAATATAGATTCCAACTGCATGATAGTATGGAAGCTTTAATTTATGGGGTCAAAAACAAAAATGATGAATAGCAAACGTCCACAAGCCCCCCAGCACGTCTGATTGCTAAATTGGAAATAACACTCAAAAATAATAATTTCCTTACAAAAAAAGGAAGCCTTTCACTTCATTTTCTCTAATAGAGCCTCCAACAAAATACAATCAAACTGCTGAGATCCAATAAAAACACAAAACACCACAAGATCTCATAATGACCTGATAGATGGGAAGAGGAGGGACATAAGGGAGTTCAATCCGTAATAAAAAAAATTCTGGCCATCCTGGACAAAGTACCCTTCATTGACATCTTTGACCTCTGCATTCCACCACAGCTTTCCTGATACACACAGCTCTTTCCTTGTTTATTCTGTGATATCTTCTAAGTACAACCTATCTGCGGACCATAATTCAACAAAACCCATACTCCAATTCTACTCTTTTAGTTCAATTGTCTTCCTCGAAATTGTATTTTGCCCTTTTGCATTCCTGCACCTTGTTCTTAGAACAAACCATGCCTTTTTTATCAGTGATTTGATTCTTACATCTTAATACCAGTTTCTAAAATCACCAATCTATGATTAACTCTTGAATGTTATAAGGTATTTCCATTCTTGCTGTGCTAGTTAACACTGCTAGATTTCACTAAAATTAGAGGACAGCTTCCCCAACTAATAGAAGTCTGTCTGTGCACAAAAATGATCCTACAATAGACATTGCTTCATATAACCCTAAGAAATTCTCACAACAGTAACAAAAATCACTGACTTAGTGAATTTCAGCTATTCCAAACCTTCAAAAACAATTGAAAACCATATCAAAATAAAACCTAGGAACGAGAAAACATACTGATCATGCGATGCTTCCGATCCAGGACCCTTGACGAGCTTCTGCAGTATAGCGGAGGTCGGCCGGGCCGCTGCCTCATTGTCCGCGAAGAATCTCGACAGGAAGACCGGACGACGAACCTTCTCCGGCGGAGTATCCGTTCCGGTGACTTCTGGAAGAGGACCTTTGGAGATCGGAGCGGCAGATTCGGCTGCCGGAGGAGGATTTGGCCTCGGTTGCTTTGGCGGGAACTGCCTCAGACGGCTGCGGTGGAGCATTTCGGTGTAGGAAGAAGCGTTTCGGTCTTCTTCCGGAGAGGATTTTTCGAAGAAGGAGAGTATGGATTTCTGACGCTGCATTTTCTCTTGTAAAGAAGAGGGATTGAAGCTGCGAGTGATGGGGGGAATGAGACGAGGGAAGATTTTACGGTGGAGACAAAAAGGTGGGAATTGGCGCCAAAATTTTTCCACTTTTCCTCTTTTGCCTTGTGATCTGGACCGTTGCGCGGATGGTCCCACAATGGATGGGCCACGTTCAGGCCTGGGCTAATATCCACCTCCTGGCTCCTGCTGCTGAGTAGAGGGTCCGATGTTATTGATAATTTCGATGGTTGAAAACTAATTTTATTTTAATATACTTAAATTTTACTTTCAATCGGAGTAGGTTCCACCGTACAATAATTTATCACGTGATTAATGCATATGTCAACAGTGTAGAAGCACAATATCAGTTGAAGTGAAATGCAAGGGACCAACCTACTTTGAAGTAGAACTTGGAGGGGACGGTACAGATTATCAACAGTTGATGTTAGGGACACAGCATAATTTTGTCCATTGAGAACGGTACAGTGGACTAATTATTATATGCTAAGTAGCAGGCTGATTTCAAATTGAAATAACTCGAAGGGATAGCTTGATTAGCCTAGGGTCACGGTTCGATCTCAAAGGTTGAGGATTTAAAATTGTGCTACCACATTAGAGTTACAGGGAATTTATCCAGCTCCCTCTAGGCTCTCAAAAGGCTAGAACACCCTCCGTTATTAGAGAAAAATTTTGAAATCACCATCGATTGATTTTGACCATCCCCACAATTTTGAACTCTCTATTAAAATTAGTTAATCTAATTCAATTAAGTAAAATGTCATTTATTACTCACTCCCCACCTCTCCCTCTTTCCAAACTACTCGTACCTTTATAGCCCCTGCATCATCACCTAGGAACACATCTCTATCTATCTTTGTTTGGTCCTCGTCTAAGCTTGGTCTCCTTAATCACATTTTTTTTCCTTTCTTTGTTGTCATGATATGAGATTTAGATAAAGATAAGTGGGAATAGTGTTATCAATGAGAAGGCAAGTGAGCATGTCCCAAACCTGCCTCGTGTCGATGTCTAAAAACCTCTATACCTACCCTCAACCCAGCCAACTCACTACCAAACCTGCCTCTAATTGGAAAATCTCATATTTTAAAATTCTTATAATTTATTCCATGTCAATATTTCATATTTCATGTTTCATGTTTCTACAAAATTTTCTATATTTATTATTTATTTAAAATCTCAATTGTGTGATTTTTAATAAAGCCTATAATTATGTGTGAGAAATATATCTATTTTTTATTTTATAAAATAAAAACATATAAATTTAAATTAAAATTTTTAATTATCTCATAAAATTAAATGATATCTTTTGTATGACTTCTAATGCTCGTGCTAAGCACGAGGGCATTTTGATAGTTTATATATATGAAAGAGACTGACTTCAATTGAAATCAATCTCTAATTGTTTTTTACTCCTGCGATAGATTTTCACCATTTGCTAATCACTCAATCTATTGTCATCGTAATTGTAGGCCTAGCTAATCATGGAGCAGCTATTAACATGCAATTTTTTTCAATCCCCTCACACTTGATATATTTTCTTTTGGTCTTTATTTAAATCTTAAACAACTTACAGTTAAGTTTGAGTCAAATAAACATATTAGAAAGTCACTAACCGGATTATGTGACCTATTTTAAGAATGGGTTGAATATAGGTTATATAATCTTAGGTTTTTCTTTATGAACTTTAAAGATAATTTTAAAATTCATAAATATATTATTCATTTTATTTCTTTCATTTTAAATATATTTTTCATTTGTAGTTTATGTAAGTTAGCTTTACTTTTTTTCCTTTTGAATAAATTTTGATATACATAATTTTTAACATGCTTAAAACTTAGGCTATCATCAATTGGTAGGTACGTGATATCTAGATATTTCAAAGTCGGACATCATCAAAAGTTCTCTTATTTAAATTCATCTTTGATTTGTAGTTTATGTAAGTTGGCCATACCTTATGTCCTTTTAGACAAATTCGACACATTTATATTATTTTAAAAATGAGTAAAACTTGAGATACCAAATTGTTTGAGACTCACATGACATTTTATTTTTTTATTTTTCTACATTTAAATATGACGTTACCGGGATTTATATTTCTTCAATTTAAATTTGATTTTATTCATTTTACATTTAAATAGGGGTATCTTTTTTTGTATAATATTGCAACACATATCGGAATTTATGAAATCTTAAAAATTATAACAATTTATATATATATATTTAAATTAGTTTTATAATTTTACATTTTAGTAACTTATTAAGAGATGAGATGAATACTGTTTTAACTTAACATACTTTTTTTTACTGTATCTACCTTAAAGTTTATTCAAATATAATTGTAGCTTATGTGATTTACAGCACTACTTACACTATAAATAAGTTCTTAGGTATATAATTTTTTAATGCTAAATACAATATATATTATTGTAGTTAAATACTATATTTATTTATTTATTTTAGTTACACTATAATTTTTTATTTTCGTTAATGTTGTAGAGAAATATATACATCTTAATATGTTTTTTTTTTTTTTTTTGTCGCTAGTAGGAATGAATGATGCTAGAGTGGCATAAGGTGTGGGTGTACTCCCTATGTCCTGTGTTGGGTGCCAAACCAAATTCACTCAGTGTACCTTCTGTTGGTTTTAGCGGGTGCCATGTTGGAGATTAGCCCCATTAGGCCTTTGTTGAAAACTCCCTAAGTTGATTATTGACTCTCTCGTGTCATCTCCTTTTGACAAACGACCAAGTAAAAGATAGAGGAGACCCAGTCGAGTCATCTCATTTTAATAAATTGTTTGAATTTCAAACCATTTAATAGGTAGATCTAATTTAAAACAATTAAAGTTCATTTATAAGTAATTATGTATGAGGTTTAAAGCGAGTAACTTAAAAATGATGTCTTGAATGTAATTTAAAATTTATATTTGATTGTTTACATTCAAAATTTAGACCAACAAATTATGTAATACGATGTATTTTTTCTTTTATTTTCCTTATTTTATTACTTTTTTTTAATATATAAATTTAGATGATTTTACCAGTAAAATCCTCAAATATAGTCATTTGTCCCAATAGGTCATCGCCAAATATGTAGCACTAATTTGGTCCGCCTGGGGTAAGTGATGCTAGCGTCACTGGGTTTCTGACGACAGTGGTGCTAGCGTCACTGTTCGGCAATCACTATATCTTCTATATTTCTTTCTTCTCTCCCTCTCTTTCAATCTCCAAACGCCTCTTGTCCACAATCCCATTGCCCGACACCAATGTCCTTCAAAGACCAAACCCATTCCACGCAAGCTCGAGCGACGCACTCACCAACGTCCTTCAAAGACCCAATCCCATTGCCTGAGCACCGCCCGCCATGTGTGTCGAAAATATTACTGTGGTGCTTGTAGAATCCACAATAACCTATAATTTGCTGAATTTGCAGCCCAAAAACTGCTTGATTTGAACACCTTTAGTGCAGTTGCTTATGTCCAACTGGCCAATGTATATGCAACGATGAGCAGGTGGGGCGGAGTAGCCCGGGTGAGGCAGTCAATGAAAGAAAATAAGGTGGTGAAAACTGCCTGGATATAGCTGGATTAAGGTGCAAAACGAGATTCATGAGTTCAGATCTGGAGATAGAACTCACCCGCATCTAACTTCTATCAATGAGAAATTGAATGAGTTGGAAAAGAGGATGAAGGCAGCTGGGTATGTTCCATATCTTGATTGTGCATTGCATGATATGGAGGAGGAAATAAAGGAGCTGATTGCTGTCCAGGCACAATAGCTTTGGGGCTAATCAGTACCTTGTCGGGGACTCCAATTTGGGTGTCGAAGTGAAGTAGAATAAGATGCGAACAGTGACGATAGCGTCACTCAACATTTTTTTTAGTGACGCTATCGTCGATATGAATAAAAAATAATAATTTGTGGCGGGAAGACCCCATTGGTGCTGCATATTTGGCAAAGACTTATTGGGATAAATTGTTGTATTTGAAGATTTTACAGGTAAAAACCCCATAAATTTATCAATTTAAATTGATTATCATAAATGCATGTAAATGGACATGTTTTCTATCTCATAAGTAATGATTTATTTTTCAATATTGTTTTTTAAAATAAATATGACTCTCCCGAGTCTCCATGTTGACTCAATCTGAGTCAATTTTTTTACATTTGACAGGTCGAGTACAAGTTACAAGTTTTCCAACCTTGCATAAGGCAAAAAAACTTAGGGATTCCCACATCATCAAAAGAAAAAGAGAAAACCAATGGCAAGTGGAAATAATTTATTTGAGAAAAATGGAATTGGCATGGAAGCGTTTTCCTACGAACAAACTGCATACTTCTCATATGAAGTTCAACTTGTGTGCTTACCAAATAATGGCAGGGGGAGTGGGTACGTTGAAAGGTCTGCTCATGGATAAGGGTCAGCCAAGAAATCAGCCCAATCAGATCATCCTAACCCTTTATTTAATAGCTGTAGAATTTAGTGAAATTTTAACCATAAAGCTTTTAGCGACTCAACAATAGATAGAGATAAAACTACCTGAAAAATCCCCATAGCGGGCCATTAGTAAGGAGATAACCCAACAGGAGTTTAGAGACGGCGGGGTCTTTTAGGTAGGTGGGTTTCTTTATTTATTTATTTTTTGTCGTTTAGCGATGTTGTCGATATCGACCAATATGCGTAAACCCTTTATACATCGCCACGTGGCTGTATTATTTTTACAGACCTTTTTCATCGACTGCAACTCGTGCTCAATGAACGGTCTCTCGATCCATTTCAGGAAGGAAGGAAATATTTAAAAATTAAAATGCATATCCAAAGTCGGGTTTTCAAAACCCTAAAACTTCAGGGTTTGGAGATTTCTCAAAAATATTCTTTCGCTGTCTTAAATTCATTTTTTATTTCTTTCCATACTAGGGTTTCTAGAACTTTCCTTACTGGATTCGATGTATCGAGGCAGAGATCTCGGCTTTGACAATGGATTTGGAGATTAAATGTTCCTCACGAGCTCTCTCGTTGCTTGGATGCATCGGATTCTTGACTGTATGGGGTAAGTAGTTGATTCCATCTCCCTTCCATTCAAGATCCTGTGTTTTATTGAATTCTGCTTGGTCTTTTGAGAAAGAAATCGATGTTAATGTATTGCTTGGTGTGAACTAGATCGAAAAAAAAAAAACAGTTTACTGAACTTATGTGATTGAAGAATGTTGAGAGCCTATTGAAATTCTTGATTCTGCTGGAGTTGTTTGTGAATTAGGCTTTTTTTAGATGTTTTCATCAGAAGTCTTTTGGGGAGTGATGGTTGTTTTCCATGTTTATGTTATGTGTAGATTAAATCACTATAAATTAAATGTAAGTTTGATTCTTTGGCTGTATGGATGGTGCTTTTTCTGTGATCCATCTTGAGTAAAGCGAGATTTGTAAACTACATGTCTAGAATATTTTTTGTATTTATTTTATGGATTCTCTCTTCTAAAACTATACCAATTTATGGATTCTTTGTAGTTGATGAAATATGTCTTGTAGTTGAAGAGTGGCATATGTTGTTGCCCTGTAGGTGTTTGATGTAATGTGTCTTATAGTTGAACGGTGGCATATGTTATAGTCTGGTAGTTGTTTGGTGAAATGTATCTTCAACCATGCTAAAGAATGGTATCCTAGGTTGTTGGGCTCTCAATTTTCATAGGTATGCTCCCTTCTTTTTGACAATAAGTTTCTTTCTGTAGCCTTTCCTCTTAATTTTGACAAGCTAAGCATTTTCATCTCAGCCTTCATAAGCACAAATTTTGGCCTGGTTGAATTTCAGGTTCAGTCAATAGAATACATGGCCGTAGTCGATCTCGAACGCAAAACTTATACATGTCGTAAATGGGTTGTTCCAGGCTTGAACAGTGCAGTGCTTTTTTTTATGAATGCTGATGTAAATGGGTTATTCAACAAGGCTTGGAGATTGCATTCATTTTTTGGTGGAGTTGGTAATGTAAATGGGTTGTTTCAAGCTTGAACAGTGCGGTGCCTTTTTACTTGTATAGCCGCTGATGTAAATGGGCTGTTTGGTGATGTCAATGGGTTCCACGTAGATTTGAAGCATGTAAATGAGATCCATGTAGATTTGAACACTGCAAATTGAGCTTTTTATCTATTGTGTTTTGCTACTTTTGTAAGTATTGGACAACTGTAATGAATGTTGGAATGTGAATGGTGCTAACAACTTTTTGAATATAAATGGAGAATGTTGTATTCAGTTATCCAATGGTGTTTGCTTTTTATTACATTCCTAATGACCATAAGTTGGGTTTAATACGTTGGATTCACACTATAAAATCATGCAAATCAGTCGATTAGCTATTAGATAAAAGTTGTCGCTATTGAGAACTTTTATTTATTCCAAAAGCTGCTAACTTACAACTTTTAATTCGCCCCACTGATGAAACCGGTCGATATCGACAACTTAATGTTGTTGTTATCGACAACTTTTATCTCTTATAGCAGCTGCTACCTTATAACTTTTAATTCAAACCACTGATGAAACTAGTCGATATCGGCAACCTAATGTCGTCGCTATCGATAACTTTTATCTCTTCAAGCAGCTGACTTACAACTCTCAATTCAAACCACTTATAAACTAGTTGACATCGACAATGTTGTCGCTATCGACTATTTTTTTCTGTTCTAAGCGCCAAGGGGGTTTATTGCGGGTTTTGTATAACCGCAAAAATTGTCGATATCGACAACATCGATAGACATCTGAAAAAAAAAAAAACAAAAGGCCCAGAGGGTCCCCTCCGTCTATAAACTTCTAGTGGGTGGGTTTCTTACTCATGGCTCACTATGAGGACTTTTCCCGTAGTTTTCCCATTGATTGATAAGAGTGAAATTAGGTCTAGTACCAGATCATAGGGGATTAATATGTGAAAGGACTTGCACTAATTAAAGGTGGGCCAAGTCAGCCCAATAGAGCTTGACTGCATGTTAGATTGCCCCATTGGCAGACATGTTTGATGACAAAATAAGCCTAAGGTTTTGGTAAATTTTGACAGAAGGTGATTTTGACTCCTTGCATCGAAGAAGCCTAAGCACTGTCCTTTTTTCATATGAAAATGCACCATTTAAAAAAATAAGAGGAATTTACGGGAAAAGTCCCCGTAGGACTCCATATGTCTTACTAGGTCCCCATATCATGTTAAATACGGGTGGGGTCCTCGTGTGGCCCTTTTTTTTTTTTTTTTCATTTAGCGATATGGTCGATATCAACCATTATGCTATGGTTGCTTTCGATTTGCATAACCCAAATAGAAATTAAGTTTTTCTTTATTGGTTGCTGGTGCCGCTCCAGAGTGGTGGATGAGGTAAGGGGAGGCAGGGAGAGGAAGGATACGAAAGAATGGAGGCTGGCAAGCATGGGGTTATCTTCGTTGGAGGAGGAGGGAGGATCGCCATGGAGGGAAGGGAAGAGGGAGAAGAGGGGAGGGGATGACCGGAGGAGGAAGGAGAAGATGGGAGGGGAGACGGAGGCGATGTTGTAGGCGGAGATGAGAAATAGGGACTGACTTGCAGGTAGTGGGGGAGAGAGGGGATGGGGGTCAAGGACTTGTAGACTCACGGGGCGTGAAAGGGGGTGAGTGCGGGTGATTTGCAGGTGGATATGCATATTCGTTTTTTATCTTGTTATTTCGCGATATAGTCGATATCGACCATTCTATTGTGTTCAGCAAATAAGACAGTTACATATCGAAGAAAATCTGACTGACAGAATGATCGATATCGCTAATCGACAAAAAAAAAAAATTAAAAGGGCCATACGAGGACCCCTCCCATGTCCAACATGATACGGGAACCTGCTAAGACGTATGAGGTCCTACGGGGACTTTTTCCCGTAAATTCCTCGAAAAAATAAAAATAAAATCTGTACTTCCATAAAATTCCAAACACTAGGTCTCACGCTATTCCAAACATGATAACCAAGACACCCATGTTGAGATGTGTAGGCACCCTGGCATGGTACACATGTCTTGGTTCATGTATCTCCGGAAGTATTACTCTCCGGATTGATATTATCACTTTCGGCCAATAGCCCAATTTTGTCGAAAAAGAAATATATTAGACAGCACTGACACTATACAAATCTTGATAACAATTACGATACAAACAATAATGACATTATAAATATCAATTGCTGTTATAATGCCAATCCATTGTTAACTCAATGGTGTGACCTTTCATCTCCACCAAAAACATCAAATCCTTACCTATAGCATTAATGATGTGGGACTTGGGAAGAGTGTGCGTGGGTATTCACAGGAGGAAAAAAAAATCATTTTCCCTTGCAACCAATCTAGTGGAAGGAATTTCTTAATGTGAATTTCAAGTGTTAAATTTTATAAAAATAACGTCAATTCATATAATTAGAGCGTATGGAATTATTTGGTTGAATGCAAAGATTCTAAAAACCAACCTTTCTTGTGAGGCCACTTGGGGGGGGGGGGGGGGGGGGGGGGGGGGCATACATGTTTCCCACCCCCCCCCCCCCCCCCCACTCAAGGGCTCCCACACCTGTTGCAAGGCAATATCTCTAATCACTGTCCATGCCAGCAATGGACCCTCCTGTATGAAAGCCAGGTATAAAATCAGTACCCCCATAAGACACGCAGGTTATCTTAAATTACCCTGCACACCCCCCCCCCCCCCCCCACCCCCCACTCAAGGGACTCCCAACACCTGTGCAAGGCAAGATCTCTAATCACTGCCATCCAAGCAATGGGACCTCCCTGTATGAGAAGCAGGTATTAAAAATCTAGTACCCCATAAGACACTCAGGTTATCTTAAATTTACCCTTTAGTGTAATTTCTTCATTCCTTTTGGGTTTTACTTTTATTTATATTGCCACTGATTTTCGATTTTATTTTATTTTTTATTAACCTGAACAAATTGTTTTTATGTTCAAACACACTTATACTTTTGCCATAAAATGTCGAATTTTGGATTACTAATATTTTAATAATATTTAAGGCATCGATCTTTTAACCTCTCATTAGTTTTCAAGCTAGGTTTGACATTTACTAAAAGAATAAGCGTCAAGTAAAACTTTAGTTGGTCAAGACAAAATGTTCATAATCAAAAGTACTTTAATTCAAAATTCCCTTCATATTTTTCAAAAAAAGTAAAAAAAAAATCATCTTTATCCACTAAAATAAAAAAAAAATTCACTTTCCCATACAAAAAGTCAAAAATATTTCATAACAAATAACTAAAAATAAAATATCATCATAACTCACTTATATTTTATTCTTTCTTCAAAATCAACTTTACTTCAGACTCTATTAGTAGAGTTGCCAAACTGGCCCGATCTTGTAGCTTCTACAAATAAAAAAGCACCCGCGTCCTTGTCTCTATTGTCATTGCATAAAATCAAGCAAATTTTCGTTATCCATATTATTGGTTTTGTTTCTGGCATTGAGGCTCAACGTATTATACTGCCATGATTCCAGCTATGCTGTTATTATCACCGTATGTGACTCATGGCCGGTTAGAAAATAATGCCAAATGTAATTCTGGAAAACAAATTGAACCTATTTCGATGAAGTAATCATAGACCAACCACAAGTGGTGGTAAGTGGCAAACCTCTTAAAACCTCTGTAGAATTAGCAAATTACCCAAACGACAAAAAGAAGATACAGTGCAGTGCAACACACAAATCTCACCTAGCGAAAACTATTTGGCTGGTATACTTTTGAAATGTTACTGATCACACAGACGACGAGCACACCACACCCAACTTGAAATCTCACCTGCCAAAAACTAGTTGGCTGCACCCTTTTGAAATGTTGCTAAGTACGGCCGAGCTGTGAAGAGACTTGAGTAAATCTGTCAACGCCCATATTGCTCAGGCAGGGGACTGATAGACAAATCTTTGCACATGGACCTCTATTAATTTGTTACCTTCAAAGTTCAAAGGATGCTATTCATGTCAGTTATCAGAATACCTATTACTCAGGAATAGAATGCCAACCACCAACACTGCACAAAATGTAATCCCAACGCTAAATGAACTAGGAGAATTGTCAAGAGATGCCCAAGGAAAGAGAAGACAATTGTAGTCAAGAGTACTTCAAATTTCAAATTAAAAGTTTCCATTAAAAGGAAAGAGGATAAGACCATCAAACAGTATATCTTTCTTTTCTTTTTTTTCTCTTGAAACCCTCTGAAAACAGGATTCTAGAGACACCTAATATAAATGAGACACCCGACTACAATGCAGCAACCTCTATGTTTCACAGTTTCAGTCTTGAAAAGAAATTCTCATAACACTCATAGCCCCCTCTAATCAGACGAGGCAACTCGACATGATAATACAGGAGATGACCTTGGCTTAAATGACCAGGAAAACAAACAAAATATAACACAATTAAGCAGGATTCACAGAACTCTCAGACATTTCTGTTTCCATTGGCTCAGGTGGAGCTGGTTGTAGCATCTACATTTCCATCGTGTGGGTCCTCAGCACCCTTGCCATGGCTTTCAGGTTGAGCCTCCTCGGTGGGTTGCTGTGGCGGTGGCGGGGTCTCAGTCGGAGTCGGTGACGGAGGCTTGGGTGGTGCTGGCCTCGGTTTTGTCATTATCGGCCTGCAAAACCTGTTCATGGAAATATCTTTTCAACATCTTGAACCATTCGACAACAAAAAAAAGATCTACATCCACAGCACTCAAATCCATCCTCAAAACATCCCAATAAAAACACATGAAACATTTGGTTATAGTTATCATCGTAGGCGAACAAAGACAGCATCACATCTATAAATGCATTAACATAATGGAAGCTTCTGTAAACTATTGCAAAATTTTGAAGTAAAATATTTATTCATACCTGTCCAGTGTCTCAGCCTTCCTCTTAACATCAGCTGTTAAGAGAACTGGAGTGGCATACTTGGGTAGTGAGTCCTGTTGCTGTTTTTTCTCCATCAGCCATGCTTCCGCACCCCCACACTCATTCACAACCTACACATGCAAGGATATTCAGTGGAGAAAAGTTAACAAAGTGGCATGACTTCAATCCCGAAAAAAAAAAATAGTAGTAGCATGACTACTATGAGTAGGGAATGCACAAATCTTGAACGCATACATGACATAGTTGTCAATATCATTTTGGACCTCATTTCGGTCTAGCATCCAAAAAGAAAAGTTTCGGCCGATTCGGAATTTTGGTGAAACTTTTTAGAATTACGTCTTGAAGAAATATAAAAATAATATATACATATATATGTAGAAAAATAAGAAATAAAACAATATATACAGATTTAATCCTCTAGTAAAACCTTTTGGAATTACATTTTAGAGAAATATAAGAAATACTATATAAAATACAATATATATAAAGTAAAAATAATAATTATGTAAAATACTATTTCAGCCGAAATTGGCCGAGATTTAAAACGAAAAGTTTTAAATGAAATTTCATTTCAGCCACATGGCAGAAATGAAAATTTTCGGTCTTTTCGGCCGAAATGGTCCGAAATTAATAACTATGGTACACAAAGAGCTTGAGAGTCGATAGGATTACAAAACAAACACCATAGAACTCTAATTTCAGACAATTTATCCTATAGTCAACATTGAAGAGAAATTCCAAAGGACATTCTTTGGAAAATTGCATGTATCTGCAAATACCACTGTTGTTTTTTTCCCAAATTATACAAAGGATTCTAACCCAGATAGGACATTTTATTGTAAAGTGAATTGGTTATATTTTTACGGATTGTATGGCTGCTCAATTAGACTGTTCACGAACCAGTAACTGCAACTCTAGAATATACAAAAAATCTGTACCTTCTGCTTCTCGGCAATGTCGATGTGATCAAATTTAGGATCTTTGGACATAGCTGCATCTCTGTAGCTATTGATGCAGTGTACGAGATGGTTAATCATTGGACCCCTCTCAGAACTCTCCCTGAACCGTTCCTCAATTGGATCACCTTGCTACAAGTCACAATTGCCATCGTCAGATATGGCCCAATACAAATTTAAAAAAAAAAACCGCGAGCAATAATGACGATAGATACCTTTTTCAGCTCTTCAAGCTTGGCAACATAAACCCCCTTAGTTTCATCCTCACCATCTTCATATAACCAATCTTCCACTTCTTGAAGCTTTGCAGAAAATTCATCCCTCTCCAAAGCAGTAACAAAATCCTGATACTTGTCATGAAGCTGGGCAATGACACAAAATTAAGAATTTAGACATTATATACAGCCAAAATTTTGGCAGTAGAATGATCATTTATAAAACGAAGATCATCTACCTTGTTTCTCATGTCATAAACGTATGCTTCCACTGCATTCTTCTTGTCCTTGGTATCTTCCATGACTCTGTCTTGAAGTGCCATCTCAAATTCTTTCTCCACTGCTTTCTGCACATCTGAAGCTTCCATTGCACCATAAACCAACCCCACAACTGCGATGTTAACTTTCTTTACCTTCTTCTTTGCAATTTCAACCTGCAGGCCAAAAATGTTTAAACTTGGAGAAATGTATGCTGCTATCAGAAAAGTAGTCCTCTTCACTATTAGAAACACAGACCATAAGAACAAGCATTGGCCAACGAAAAAAAACCGCAAGCGAAGTGTAGATAATATGCTTGCATTGAGAACTTTGTGCGGATCTATCAAGTGGCAAGCCAAAGAATATAAATGCAAACTACGTTATAAGGCTTCAATGATTAAATGATCCAGAAAATGGTGAGTCAATTACAAACTAAACCTAACACAAAAACAAGTCTACAGGAACTTCGCCCAATTGAAACTCTACGTTCACTTCTCTTCTGCACCTTCATTCTCAACTATTTGAATAGTGAACAATCCTGACCGCTTAAGGGTAACCACATTTGACATTTTGCTTGTGTGCCTTCAATATCTACTGGAATCATAATGAACACCATTACCCAAAGGATGATTAGGTTTTGTACAGGGACACCCTCTTATTTCCTTCGAACTCACTGCAACATATGCCAGATGAGGCTATAACTTAAATGTGATGCCGTGAGAAGGGTAAATGAAACAAAGTATGGTATCAGATTACCCATTCTCCTTTACAAATAAGCAAACGGTCATTGACTACTGCTACAAATGATGACAACTGTCCCCAAGCTAAACACAAAGCAGCAATACTATGCTCTCACGAACTCAGACACCAACCAGCCAACCAGCCGGGACCAGAGCACACAACCAAGAATTTTATCGCTACACCAAAATAAGTGTTTTAATATGTTACATAGTAAAAAAGGCCTATGCACACAGGGCTCATGCCACATGTTAAAAAAGGCAAGACCCAGGCTTCTGTCTACATATGACCGATGTGACTTCAACCAACTCCAGCCTCTGTAAATCCCTCACATTATGGAGAGAATGTGCATATGCCCAATGTTGGATCATCTGCATATGCCAATGCTAGATCATCTGATGCCCCTGTAAACATATCATTGTCGCCGAACATATCTATATGCATAGAGCAAAATTTGTTCAACTGTGGATCAGAGAAGAGTAAAAATTCAACTTGCAAATGAAAGCAAGAAAGTGTAAATATGGACAGACATCTGCTAGAAGAAAACATATGCAAAATAAAGAAATTGGTTTGGAAACGGAATGTGATGACCCGTTTAGTCATTCTAACCAATAAGATGTGATGTAACGGTTAGAAATGCAAACCTTGGTATCTGTTTCCATCTGCACAGGCTTGTCTCCCAAATCAGGAACACCATTTTCTGCCCTAGAAGCAGAAGCATCAGCAGTAGCTTTGGCATCTTGCATATTAGTGTCACTGTCGCCTGTGTTTGTCGAAAAAGCTGGAACACTATCATTTGGAACCTCATCTGTGTCCATTTTTGTTTCTTCTTTTGTTGGCTCCTTCACAGTTGATACAGGAACCTCAATTTCTTCTTCTTCCAACAGCTGAAATAAACACAAAGAAAAGGTTCAGAGAGAGAAAATATATATATAGCGATAGAGAGTTTTGAGCAATTCATCAGGATCTCACACCAAACATTCCCAAACTTACAGTTGCTGATTCTATAGATACAATGCCATGGAGATTCAGACGAACTTTCACTTTCACCTTGGCACGTTCACCTTTGGCAGTTTGAAATGGACCAATCTACATAAAAGCCACAATAGCACAATAGCATTTTATCAATGCAACATGCAAATGACAGAAACCATAAATGGTGCATAATATAGAATGTCAATAATGAAACTAGACATTAAAAGCTAGTCACATACCGTATATGAGCTAATCTTTGATGGTACTTGCAATTCGCTCACATCAGCATAATGGACATCAACAGAAAAAGTGCAAGGCCTGTAAAATGTTAAGGCCTTGACACATGCTATAGGGCTTCCCTTAGGGAATACAACAGTGCTCTGCTGATGATCACCAGCTCCATCCTGTGTTTCAGGGGCAGAGCCTTTCCAGGACAAGGCAATTGGGAAGGGAAAATACTCATTGACCTTTTGACAAAAAAAATTCCAGACACAAATAATTAGAAAATAAGTAGCCACTAATCATCTAAAAATTTGCACTAAACTTCACAGTTTCCAATTACAAATTAATTTTAAAAAAAAAGTCCCATAGCAGATGAAGTGTAAACAATTGAACTCATGGTAACAATTTTGATGATTAACATTCAGATGAAGTATAATTCACAAAAGAGGGAATTACATCTGAAGATAGGAAGATTTAAAAAAAGAAAGTAAAGAAAAGGAAAATCATCATTACAACTTGTATTCCAAGATGATGGTGATTTAAAATAATAATAATAAACATGTTGGACTTGTGAAAAGTTGTACGCCAGCTGTAAACCTACTTGATTTAAATATTTATAAAACAATAATATTATTACATCATAATAAATTGAAGATGATAAATTGATGCTTCATTTTAAGAATAATATAAGAAGATCAAGGCCCGTCCTAATCACATGCACACAAGGACACAGGAACACACACATGCACACATGTGCATGCACGATGCAAAAGCACCCACCTGCATGCACAAGGTGTACCCCACACGGTCCAAATTGTACTTTGGTGGTTCAGGGCCGGCTTAAGCATAAGGCAATAAAAGCCCTTGCTTTAAGCCCCCAAAATTTTAGGCCCCCAATATTCTCAACTTCCAAAAAAAAAAACAATAAAGTTAGCTTATATCTCCCAAAAAAGAAGGCCTCATAACAAATCCCACAAAATAAGGCCCCATTTTAAAGTGTTGACATTCCAAAAGGCCTCATAACAAATCCCAAAAAATAAGGCCCCATTTTAAACGTTGACATTCCAAAAGGCCTCATAACAAATCCCAAAAAATAAGGCCCCATTTTAAACGGTTCAGATTTCAAAAGAATTAAACTTTTCACATTCCAAAACATGAGAAAAGTTGTAGAGAGTTCCACATCCCAAAAAAATCCAACGAACTACTCCTTCATGGCTTCACAGGGTTTATACCTTTTCACATTCCAAAAGCTTGTAGCCATTAAAAGCATAAAAAAAAGTAAACCTTGCAATTACAACAAGTAATGAATTCATTTTGAGTTCTAAAATTCTTCCTCTTTATAGATTTTTTCTGCATCTGCTTGCAATCCAAAGAGAACAATCTCCTCTGTATTCTTATTGAATCCCTTCAATTCAAGAGGTTTTTTTTTCTCCAGACTTTATTTTCCTTCTATCACTGCAACTTGGACTCCAAAAGGAACTTGTTTTGTTCTAATTGAAGCCAAAGGGTATGCATTTTATATATTATTTTTCCCCTCTTCTTTTTGTTCTTATGTGATACTTATTTTTATAATATAGTTTTGATAATATATGTTAATCATGGCTCACTAACACAAATATAATCTGTCTTTTTTTTTTAGGTTCTATAATCTTTGTGGCCAACACCGATTAGTAATTTTGCATCACAAAAAGCGAGAAAAATAGATTTTAAATAAAATATTTATAATAATATTACAAAATAGAAAAGGCCTCATTTAAGATTTTCGCTTTAGGCCTCAAGTTGTCTCAAGCCGGCCCTGTGGTGGTTGGTTTGTTTTCAAGTTTGTTTCCAGTTCGGGCAAAAGATTGTGAACGGCATACGGATGATACTGATAGGGAATTAAGGTACAAATAGGTGCTCTTTGATCGGCATATGCCAATAAGATTGAAAGGAAAACTTCAAAGGCCACCAATCAGATCAACCATAATCTACGCAAAACGTTGGCCATTCAAGATGCAACACATGCACAAAATGAGTGTAGCATAGATGAGAATGTTGAGACAAATACATGATGAAATTGGAAAAAATAAATCAGAAATGATCACTTTTGAGAGCATTTAGGGATAGCATCAATAAATATTGCATTCAGACTCAAGAGACCCGCTTGAGATAGTTTGGAAATAGCGAAAGCATGCGGGCGATGATGCCATTGGGAAAAGTTTTTCCGTGCAAGTTGATGGCCCCACCAAGGAGAAGTGGTAGGCTAAAGATAACGTGAATGAAATAACAAGGTTAGATCTAAAAAAGTGCAACCTATCAAACCTATCCAGTATTTGGCTCTCAATAGACCGGAATAAAGAAAGAATAATCCTTGTAGCAAACCCCAACATATAGTTGGGAAAAGCATTTAAAGATGATGTACGCGCCCTGTTCATTCTCTCACCATCTCGTGGGAAGATTTAGCTGATTGATTTGCTAAGGATGGTGTCAACTGATTTCTTGTTTTCACACTTAAGTTAGCCTGCATCTTAGCAATCTACAACAGATAAAGTTTCACATCACCTCTAACCATGTCAGGTTTGATCACTACAAGACTATTATATTCCCCACCTACACAAGCAAATTGTTGATAAAACTCCAAAATGGAATTTTTCCTTTTTTTCCTCATCATTTGAGAAAGACGCTTGAATTTCTCTTAGATTCGAACCCATGCCCAATCATGGGACTAGGATAGATTTTTTTTTTTTTTGTTATTTCCTACTCACATATGCCCATATCTTTGCTTTTCTATTAATCTCTAATTCTGATCTATAAAATATAAATTATAGGCCTGTCCTTCCCTATCCATAAGTCCACCCTTTGACGCGTACCCCATCTGTCAACCGGAACCATCATATTGTCCTAAAGGACGAACTAGCACATTGGGATCTAGTGTTTGAGGGAGCAGGAAAGAGAGAGTCAACACCGATAACAGAGGTAAGGGAAGCGACCGAGTCAGTTTCGCTAGAGTTGTGTTGGTAAAGAACCTGCCTTCCCTGCCGTGTCGTGCCGCTCTAGTTGTGTTGGTAAAGAACCTTCCCTCTCTATGGTCGGTTAGTAATTCATCTTTCTTGCCGGCTGCCGCCCTACTGTGTGTATTTTATTATTTTTTTAAATGAGTCTGTGCGTATGTTTACAGTAAAATAGGAGTTTTTGCGCTAGCTTATTTCCTAATTTGAGTAAAAAAGATCCACATGACATAGTAATAGGTACTAAATGATTGTGATGACATTTTCCACAGCAGCCTTTGGTTCACAGTTTCTCAACAGCAGCCATAACTAAGAAAGACCTGAGAATTAAAAAGAAAGAAAAAGAAGACCTTACCTGAAACTCGCGGACTTTGAAAGTGGGGCTCAGCATTGCACATTGCAGTGCACAACCTCTTGCAACACACTCACTTGCATTCATAGTGCGCCTTGGCTCCTTCCCAAAGAAGTCAGTCAATATCCGAATTATAGCAGGAACACGCGAACCTGACCCCACAACCTCAACAGAATGGACATTCTCCACACCAATCCCAGCATCCGAAAGAGCCTTCTCCAACGGCCCCTTCACCCGCTCCAGGATCGGAACACTAATCTGCTCAAACTCCTCCCTTTTGATGAATCCTCTAACATCCTTCTCATCCATCAAGCACTCAATATTAAGCGGCGCCTCAGGATTCGCGCTCAGCATCTTCTTCAGCTTCTCGCAGGCAGTTCTAAGCCTCTGGCAGGCCCGCGCATTCTGGTAAACATCGATCTTGTACTCTTCCTTGAACTTCGAGGCAAAATGCCCGAACAGAACCTCATCAAAATCCCGCCCTCCAAGTGATCGATCGAATGCATGGGCCAAAATCTTCAATTGCCCCCTTTTGAACCCCACAATGCATACCTGCATGCTCGCGTGCCCGACATCGACAAACGCCACATTCAACTGGTCATTCTCTGGCAAATCCGTCTTGTAGATCCCATACGCAAGAGCAGTTGCAGTTGTCTCGTGAAACAAACGCAGAGGATGCAAGCCAGCGATCGTGGCCGCATCCAATACCAATCTCCTCTGCAGATCAGTGAAATAAACAGGGATCCCAATGCAGCAATCAACAACAGCTGCACTCAGATTCTTCTCCGCAATGCTCTTCAGATTCGATAAAACCATCCCCAAAAGCTGCGTTGGCGTGAAAACGCGCTCTTCGCCAAGGTACCGCACGTGGATCAGGGGGAATCCATCGGGGCCTTCGGTCACCTTAAAGGGAAGAGATTGAAGATCGCGTTGGAACTCCGGATCCGAGAATGGGCGACCGATTAGACGCTTGATCTGAGAGATGGCGTTTTTAGGGTTCATAAGAGAGGAAGCAGCACCAGCTGTGCCTATAAATCTCTGCTTTTCGCCAAAACAGACGACTGCAGGAGTCTCTCGCTTCGACTCGTCATTCAGGACAACATCAATGCCTCGCTGTCGCGCGACTGCAACGATGCAGCTCTCGTTGCCGAGATCGAAACCTACTACGCTCATCTTCTTCGATAGAATATCAATCAATCTTCACTGCCAAACGAATAAAGAAGAAAAAAGAAATCTGAAAGTTTCAGAATCGAGATTTAAGATTATGGGATGAAAGAGAAGAATCAGAGTAATAGATCAAGGAAAGAAACTTAAATTAAATAGGATTTTAGGTATACAAGATATCAGATCTTAGGACTAGGTTTAAGATGTAGGGCTCTTCGATACGCACCTTTTAAGTTTAGACAGTGAAAGCTTCTGGCTTTCAGAGAAAACTGAAAGATTTGGGGTCGAACGTTTCTCACGGGAAGTATTATGGAAAGAAGAATTGGTGGTAATAGGTAATAAAGCGTGCTAGTGGGGGGCGGGCTTTTACTTTCTTTCTTCTAGAACCGTCTATTTGAGAAAAATTAAAGAATGACTGAGACTATAAGAAAGAATGGAAGAACGTGGAAACCCTAAAAATTGGACACGCACGGTTTTGATTTATGGTGGGAGTAGAGCTGGCCCTGGCCGAGGGGTAGACGAGTCTGGAAACGTCTGGATTCTAGACTCTGGAGGTTGTTCTAGAAAGATCTACTACCAAGGGCGGGAGATCGTAAATAATGGGTTTTCTAATGTCCATTAGTCTTATGTTTCAACTTTGAATGTTCTGGCTATTTCGGTTGAATTCTGGTTACAATGGCGTGCTGAAGCTGTTGTTTTATTTTTTAGTGAATTGGTAAGAATTTTTTGTTGATGTTTTTTTTGGTAAAAAGTGAATTGTCTTTTAATGGTTTGAAGAGTTGGTTTTTTTTTTTTTTTTTTCCAATGTATGTACTTTTGATATAATAGGTCTTTTCATGTTTGAGAAATAAAGGTTTTATTTTGCCTTTATGCATATTTTATAAGTCTGCAGTATAGAAATTGGATGGAGTGTTGAAATACAAAATTTAGTTTTTTCCATGTTTAAAATAAATTCTTCTACCAGTTTAAGTTGAGTTTGGCAAAAAGGAAAGAAAATTGCACTTTCCATTGAGCCGTTGAGTTTGGCAAAAAGGAAAGAAAATTGCACTTTTGGTTAAGTCTTTGAAGACACATGTTTGGCAAATTTTGAGGATATAGAACAATGAAAATCTTTTTTTTTTTGGTCCGATCTTCAATTATGAGATTTTGAAATACTCGCTTCATAGATTTACAGGCTATAACCGTTCTTCTCAATTGTCAATTATACGCACCTATTTGCATTGATATTAATAAAAAAAATTATGAATTAGGATTTTTTATTTGATCCCTCTTCTTTTATCATCATTAATTTAACCATTCTGTTAAGCTAATTGTACAAGTAAATTACCAAAAAGGCCAACAGTGGATCATTTGTTGTACTTTACAAATATGAGACCCATGTACCGTAATTCTAAAATGGTCTGATTTTTATTTTTTAAAAGTGAACCTACATTATAATTCATAAATGTGGGCCCACGTATAGTAAGATTTTCAAAAGGTGGCCTCGTGTAGTGATTTCTAAAAGTGGGTCCTATATTGTGACTTCTAAAGACATGCCCTGTGAACCACAATCATTAACGAGGACATGTTGAAGTTCCCCGTGTGGGCTCATGTTATAACGACTAAAGGCCCGCGAGTTTCTTTTAAGTGCATGTTTCTTTGCTAAAATTAAGAAATTCCTGTCTGGGGAGTTTTTAAATTTCAAGACATAGTAGAATTCATTGATGCACCATTGTACTTGAATATTAAAAAAATTCAACAAAAAACAAAGAAGGTGCTAAATTCTCAAAGGTCATTTAAGACATTTCATGTGGCTGAAATTTTTAAATGCTTGTGGAAAAATATGGAATTTGTATATACTAGGTGTGAGGACCCGTCCCTAGACATACCTGGTGGGACCCAATTTGACCAAGTCAACCATAGGTTATCCTAATTACAGATGGGCTTCCCTTGGAGAATTGTGAATTTAACCTTAGAATGACCCAACTACCCATGGCCTAACCCATTACCCATTAATTATGAGGGCACCTTAGTCAAACCCTACCCCACCTTAATCCATGTGAAGACCACTCATCTTTTCAATCTCATCTTACCCCATCCCCTCACCCACGTGAGACCCATCTCCCCTTTTTCCCATTCCCCTCTTTTAGGTCACAAGACCATTTCCCTCTTCTCTTCTCATTCACTCCACACACAGCAGCCCCTCCTTTCTCCATTCCCTCATCTCCCTCATCCATCTCTTCTTCTCCCAACCCTTGCCGCCCACTGCCGCCGGACTTCGAGCACGGCACCATCGCCATCGCCGTCGGCGATCTCCTCGATCACCGCCAGCCACTCGACCTCTCTTTTCTCCATTTTTCATTTCTTCTTCCCTTCCCTGTTTCTTTTTTCCTTTCTCTGTTTTCTTTCTTGTTTCTCTTTCTTTCATTCATTTTCTCTCTTCCTCGCCACCTCTCCCTACCAACATGGACTAACCCACCCATATCATTTTCTATTTTTTCTCTCCACTCACTGCCGATGTGATGTGTTTCCCCTTCCTCACCCATCTCATTCATTCCATCATTTCTCTCTCTCTCTTTCTTTATTTCTCCCTCTCTTCACTCCCCTTACTGTCAACGTGAATGTGCACCCACCCAGCCATCTCACTCTTTCTCTCTTTCTCTCTAATTCTCTCTCTGTTCTCTCTCTTTCTTGCTCCATTCTTTCTTTCTTCTATTCTGTCTTCTCCTTATTGTATCCAATGGACCACCAAAGACCCTCCACCACCACCAATTTAGTGGGCCACAGATCAAGTGGGCCCCACAACCTCCCCATCTCATTTTCAATTCTTTTTCTCTCTTTCCCAATCTTTCTCACCCACCTTGCTGGGAATTGATCTTAGAGGCTGCCCATAACCTCTGATGATCACCATCATCTCCGCGTGGACCCCGCGAGCTTCCCATCTCTAATTTGCAAGCCACCACTCCATTCCCTTCTCTGTTTGGTAAGCTCCCCTTTCCCTAGGTTTGGTTTATGTGCTTTGGGTGTGGAGTTCTGTTAAGATAGCTTAGAGCTTCCCTTTCTTTTAATTTATGTTTTAATTTAGTTTTACTTTGCTAATTATTCCTTAGGTTTGATTTGTTGGGCTTTGAGCTAGTGCTTTTGGATTTGGGCATCTCCAACGAAAGGCAAGTGGACATGCTTAGATTCTTTAATTAAATTGATTAACATGCTTAGATTGGTAATTACTGTCTTTTATGGATGTTTGGCATGATTTTTGTATTTGGATGGTTGATTGGATGATAAGATGTATAGAATTGTTAGTCTAAGCCCTTTTTATGTGTATTTGGCCATTGATGGATGAGAATCCCTCATTTGGAAGATCAATGGCCCACTTGTGATGCGAACATGATATAGGAGATGTGTTTGATGTTTGGAAGTGTTTGGTGAATATTGGAATGAAAAGGGAGAAATCCAGGAATTACGGTACTTGCAACAGTATTCAGCTAGGCAGAGCAGGTTAGCCGAGCTCAGTGCCTGGTTGGCCGAGCTCAGAGCAGTTTGGCCGAGCTCAGTGCCTAGTTGGCCGAGCTCATAGCAGTTTGGCCGAGCTCAGAGCATGTTAGCCGAGCTCAGTGCCTAGTTGGCCGAGCTCAGAGTAGGTTAGCCGAGCTCAGTGCCTAGTTGGCCGAGCTCAATGCCTGGTTGGCCGAGCTCAGAACAATTTGGCCGAGCTCAGTGTCTGGTTGGCCGAGCTCAGAGTCGGTTGGCCGAGCTCAGTGTATACATTGACATTTTCCAGATTTGTACCCTTTTATGATTTGATCATGTGTGGGCCCCGTTGACCTTCCATTTGGACTATTTGGGATACGCTATACACGAGTCAAGGGCCGGGCTTAACCTTGACCCGTGTAGCCATCTAAGTAGGGTCTTGGGTTGTAAAACGGAACCTGATTCAAGGGTTATGGATGTCTTATGATGCTAAATACCTACAGGAACACCAAGGATGCTTAATAAGCATCTGGGACTCCGTGATCACTGTCTTAGGTGGAGTGGGACCTTGGACCTGAATAGAGGGGCAGCAATCATCGATGGATTTGGGATGTGTGGTATCTATGTTGATGAAACGGACACTAAGGCTGGCTGGTAGATCCGAACCTTGGATGTAGGCCTTGAGAGGTACTATAAATTAGGGCATTGCACTTAGGCTCTGATCCATGATCACGGTCCGTATTGGATGAGATGTCAGGACATGGCACTTGAAGTCTTGAACGATAATATTGGGAACTTAACGATAGATACTAATAGACGAACTGTATATTGAGATAATACTAATTAAGCGTATAGAGAAGCGGAGTTTACAATGGTATGCACTATTAACTGTTGGGAACCACAAGGATGGACTAGCTATACCCGAACTCCGTGTCTCGTACCCTTGACTATTATCATCTCATATTAAGGATAATAAGGCTATCTAGTTCGGAGTACCCCCACCTAGTGATCTGTAGATTTGTGGTTGTACGATTAGTCTGCCGAGGGTTATGATGCCGGCATGGACATTGATATTGATTAGTCTGCCGAGGGTTATGATGCCGGCATGGACTTTGATATTGTGATGTGATTGACGCAGTAGGTATCAGGTGTGGGTGGGGTACTGAGACCGCCGGCGCTCGGACCGGGTGTATGGATGGACGGCGATATTGATCTAGCACGTAAGTCCAATGACTGGGACTTGGCCGTGGCTATGGATATTGTTGGTTGAGATAGCACGTAAGACCAATGGCTGTGACTTGGCTGTAGCTATGGACATTGATGGATTCTTGTACACTCTTATTCGACGTGACGACAACTGTGGGTGGCTATGACCCCCATGGGTGGTGTCAATCGACAGTTGTTGGGACGATGACGATGGGCTGGCTCTGACCCCCACGTCCTTTGTACTTCAACTGTGGACGTACCTTTGTGTGCTTTTATGTATGTATATTGGATGTATGAATATTATATATTATGGATATCATTGTTTATTGCCTTTAACTGCCGCCGTTGATACGGTTGGATCTGGATGCGATGGATACGACTTTGGTAATGTCACTTCCTCTGTTTACTTCTGCTACTGATGACTCTGAGGTGCTTGTGTGGTTTATCTGATGTTTTGATGGCTTCTCTTATCTACTTGTTAGGTTGCATCAAACATCTGTTATATCAATATCTCGATTTTCGTTTATGCACTACACTCTACACCGTTTTCTGCTGCACTCTGATATTCTATATTATTATCGAGATACTAATCATGCAGGTACAGCTGGGAGCAGGTATGGTCCTCTTTCCTATCTAATTATATAATGTATTGCCATCTAAACATGCCTATTTGCCTGGCTCATCGAGCCTGACCCAATCCTTGGTGTTTTCAGGTATCTTCTCTTCCGCTTTCTTGATTGGTGGTTTGTTTGGCGACGATCCGTTGCCGCAGGGTTCAGAGAATGATGCATTTGGTGCATCGTGAGGCGTCTATCATATAGATCTCTATTCTTTCATTTTCTTGTAGCTGGCCGTGTTGGCCTATGACTTAATAGTTAGTTTAATTATGGAAAGTACCTTGTAATCTTTTAAAGTGAAACAAAATTTTAGGGCCTTGTCCATTTACCTGCTCATATGAGATTCACACTTGATTATATTATTGGATTTTCCGCATCTCTTAGGTACTTTCTCGTAGCGCCCCGAGATTCGAGGCGCCCGGATTTTGGGGCGTTACACTAGGGGACATGATGTCACATAATATCAAAAAAAAAAAAAAAAACAACACGTGGAATTCCGGTTAGAAATTATAGGAAATAAACGGGCACTAACGGTGGGGCCCAAGACATAAGTCCTATATGTGATTGTGGACAGTCGCAAATGGTTGGCACATAAAAGTGCATAAAATCAGATATATAGGTTTGGACTTTTTTTTTAGAGGAATTTACCTGGTAGAGCCCTCTAGGATCCTATACCACTTGAGAGGTGTTGTATTTACCATGGACACGGATAAGCCTCTACATGTCCCGTTTTTTTTTTTTTTTTTTGTCGTTTAGCGAATGGTCGATATCGACCATTAATTGGGTTTTTCACCATTAAGGATGGAGAAGAGGGGAGGAGAGGGGAAGGAAGAGGGAGGATCACGCCAAGTAGATTATTTATGTGAACTTCCACAATCCACACTTCTGCTTTACTTGTGCTACACATCTTCTTCAATTATAACCATTGAATGATAGGTCCTCAACCCAAAATCAGGTTGATTGGAGAAAGTACAAGTGTTGGATCTCCCAATAATGGACATCTTTGCAAATATGCATCTATAAAGGATAGAAGATCTCTACCAGGGGTGGGCCACACACTATTCATATGCATTCAAGAACTTGGTTTCATGGAATTTAATGATTGTTGGCTACTTCTCAGTGATCGAGTTAAAGATGATGCTGATCTGTTTGATAAAATGCCCCAAAGAGATGTCTTTTCGTGGACTTTGATGATGACCTGCTATACCCGTGACGGATTGTTGGAAAAGGCAAGGGGCCTCTTTGGTCAGTTTCCTGAGAAGAATGACCGTGTTTGTTGGAACGCGTTGATTTCGGGTTATGCTAAGAACAAGCGGTTTGGAGAAGCCCGTAGATTATTCGATGAGATGCCGGTGAAGGACTTAGTTTCACGGAATTCGGTGCTAGCCGGTTATACCCAAAATGGCGATATGCGTTTGGGTTTGGAATTTTTCGATGAGATGCTGGTGAAAGATGTGGTTTCTTGGAATTTAATGATTGATGGATATGTTTAGGTCTATGATTTGGATTCGGCATGGAAGTTCTTTCAAAGAGTACAGTCTCCCAATGTGGTTTTCTGGGTGACTATGTTAAGTGCATATGCTCGGAGTGGTCGAATTGTCGATGCAATAGCCTTTTCAATCAAATGCCTGAGAGGAATGTGGTTGCTTGGAATGTTATGATCACAGGTTATATGTATAATGGTCAAATAGAATAGGCTTATCGGTTTTTTACTGAAATGCCCGAGAGGAGTTCTGTGTCATGGATGACTACGATTAATGGGTTTGTTCGTGTCGGGAAGCTTGATGAAGCAAGGGAGTTACTTGAGCAAATGCCTTATAAAAAAATGTTGCAGCTAACAACTATGATTTTGGGTATGTGCAGAGCATGAGAATGGACGAAGCTCGACTGGTGTTTGAGAAAGTGAGTTATAGAGATGTCATTTGTTGGAACACAATGATAAGATGTGGGGCTTTTTGTTTTTTCATTCCAATAATAAACCTTTTAGCTGTTGGGTTTGGTGACTCTGTTGAATCTTGATTATTGTCTCGTTATCTCTGAATCGAATGCTTTAGTTGAAATTATGCTCCCCTTCTTTTAATTTATGTGATGATTTGGTTTTATTTGTTATTGAGATTTTGTGGGGATCCGGTGGCATTGTGTTTTTTAGATCACTGGAAGATTGGGTGTTCAAGCAGTGGGGATGGTTACATGTATCTCCAAGCATATGGGGATTTTCACATGGAACATTTGTATTACATTGTGTGGGATGTGGGTTTCCCCCACCCATTCCAAATCCACCCCGAATCGCTATCGAAAATAATTGATGATACATTACTTACAAGTTGGGGTAGGAAAGTACTCATACTCGGATATTAAGAAAATGATCGGAAACTTCAAAGAATATATGTAATATGTCTATGTTAAAAACCAAGGTTCTGGTGATCCAGATTATACCCAAATGACGGTGGAAATAAATTTCTCACAATTAAGTATAGTAAGCACAAAAGTGGTTGATATCGACTATAATAGTTATCGATATCGACCATATAACTGGAGGACATAATTTACTGTCATTGTCAGTGTCGACCACTTTTATTGTAGATATCGACCACATAACTGAAACATTAATTTACAGTCATTGTCAGTATCGACAAAAAAACAAGAATAACATAAGAAAGTAGAAAATGATTTCGGTCTTCAACTGCCATGTTCTGAATGATTGATGATGCCTTTTGTGGTCATAAATTATTTATCAGTGTTGCAACGGTCAATGTCTTCTTCCCTTTGTCAGGATCATGTAACTGAGAAAGATGAGTATTGACAATGAATATAAGACAACCATCATATTCTGATAATTGCATCTTCATGAAGGATTTCAGTGTATGCTAAATTCTTTAGGGGATCATGATTTGAGGCGGAATGAGAACAAGATATAGTCCACCTTCTTACCCAAGAACAGTCATCACAAAAATATTG
This sequence comes from Litsea cubeba, assembly GCA_012931725.1. Classification (NCBI taxonomy): domain Eukaryota; kingdom Viridiplantae; phylum Streptophyta; class Magnoliopsida; order Laurales; family Lauraceae; genus Litsea; species Litsea cubeba. Next base: position 28,626,041 of record CM022945.1, on the reverse strand, counting down.
TCGTCGCATTTCGCATACATGTCCACAAGTGCAGTAGAAACATTCTATCACTTCTATAAGTAATTTCCAGCCCAACTCTCAACCCTGCAATCCCAAATATCATCATTCAATTCAACCAACAAACCATCACTAAGCCTTATCACTAAAAACATACAAAGTCTCCACCATCACTATCCAAATCCTCCATCAAATTATCAAGTCCGCCCATGCCACCTGCACCAAGCCTCCACCGTTGTCGCCTAAATCCATCCAACCCACCCCGGGGAAAGAGAGAGAGAGGAAGAGAAAAAGATGGAGCCGATAGAGAGAAGAGAGTAAAAATATAAGAAGCCTCTGTCACCACCATTGTCCTATTCCTTTCTTTGGAGTGGAGCTCTCGATTTGCTAGGTTTCAAAACCCTTTTTTGTTTCACAATCGGACATGGTTCCTCACCAAAATGCAGCTTATGAAGTGTGGGGGACTTTTTATGCGGGATATAAGTCCGATACCCCATAGAAACTCAATTTCTAGGCTTCTCAAGGAAATTGTTGAGTTGCGAAAAAATATTTTTCACATGCTTTTTACTGCATCAAAATGCATGAAAAAACAGTTTTTTCACACAAAAAATGAAACTAATACCTTTTCCGTGGGAATGGGTTAGACAACCATACGGAATAATTCTCATGACTTTTTCACGATATTATGTAAAATCCATGTTTGGCTAATTGTGGAAAACCACATGGAGACCGTAGGAATCCCCATTTTCAAATATTTTTCGGATCAAACGTCTCCCAGAGATCTGAAATCCGCGTGCGTGTTGAAACCCGATGTTGTGGTGAAACCCACACTAGTTTAGGGGTTACCATTTCTTTGCATTTCTTTTTGGTTTTACGGGCTTCACAATCAAGATCTGAGTGAGCCGATAATCATGTTTTGAAGGTCCAAAACGGTTACTAGCCAAATATTTTCTATTGATTCCTCCTATAATTTGAGTTACTCATAAAAAAGTCATGAACATTAGATCTCTAATTCTAGACTTTCGTGGGGTCCTTTTTCGAAACCTGGACCATTCAATCTCTTAAGAAGCCCTAAAACAGTTATGGGGTCAAATCTGGGAGCATGATTAATCATAGATCATGATAAAAATGGTAAAAGATTTCTGATTGTTTATATGCCATATTGTAAAATTTGGGATTCTTTGACTGCCCTTTTTTTTGTTTTGTTTTTGTTTTTTTTTTTTTTATTTTTGTTGGCCTCAAAATCATGATATAAACTATGCATCATTTACACAACACCAAACACAACTTGGGGATCAAATTTTAGTCGTAGATCCCTCATGATTTTTGAGATATTTATAAAAAAAGTCCATACCTAAAGTACTAAGGTAGCATTTGGTTCGCTAGAATGGAGACCGGAATGAGTATGGAATGAAATGAAGCATGAATGGTTATTTCCATTCCAACGTTTGATTTCACTGAAAAATCAATACAGTAATAGAATTTTGATTCCTGTTCATGTGTTTGGTACGCCAAAATGATGTCCGAAATGGAATAAAATTTACATAAGACTGACCAAAATACCCTTGTTAGAATTTTTTATTTTTAGAAATTTTCTTATTTCAAGCTACCCAAAATATAAAATTTACATCTTGTTATAAATGAAAATTGAGAAATCAACATCACTGATTACCTATACATATGAAAAACCAACAACTTATTTAAGTTCGTTTCCATGAATTTTATCAAACGGTTTATATTGCTCCAAACAGGATGAAGTCATTTGGGTAGGACCTTTTAAGATAGAGACAAGTGTGATATGAATGGTCAGGATAAAGTTGATGGGGCCAACTTCATTAACTGATTACCCAGTTAGTCTTACCTTGGAAATCCATGGACCATCTTGATACTAATTAATGGTTTTGGAGTGGACGATTGTGCTTTTGGATTGGACGATTGTAACCACCTATTTGTTTATTGCCCATTTTTCTGGTCCAGACTCCAGATATGAGGTTCTACAATGTATTTATCTGGTTTAATCATTTTTCAGATACGAGGAATGGATGGACAAATGGTAGTTTATGCTCATTTCAAAAGACCCCTTTCATCATGATAAAAACTGGTCTTTTTGGTTTTTACCCACAAAAAAGATGAAGAAACACTCATTGGGATAAAACCAATGTTTCTTTTATAACGTACACTTGGTATGCGTATTTCGAGCAGATTTTTGTTTGGGTGGAGTAGAAACACAAAAAAAAGGAAGAAAAAGAAAAAAAAAGAGCCATTATCTCGATAACCCATCGTATACAGACATCAACATATCACATTCCAGATATATAAACACATATAAAATATTTGTAGAGAGACATAGAGCTAAAAGACAAGTCGAAAATATCATACGGTTTTGAATATAGAAGAGATGGAGAGATTGAGAGAAAAAGAGAGGGGAAAATGGGGAAAAACAATGGAAGAATAAGAAGAAGAAAAGCGAAGAAACTGTGTACTTGGCACCGGAGGCATCATGTCGGAGAGGAGAAATGGCTGAGAGCAAAATAGAGAGGAGGGAGATGGAGACTGCCCTAGGCATTCGTTTCGCAAAAATGGGGAGCGATTGAGAGAAGGGTTTTGATGTGATTAGAGGGCAATTTCGCCTCATGAAAAAATCTTAAAGGAATGGAATGACCATTCATCTACCGCTCCAGTGGAATGACCATTCCTCTACTTAAAGGAATGGTGATTCCGGAAGTAAAATTTACAAAAATCTTATAATTGTTGGATCACACAAAATATAGATGGTAGGATTCTCTCTTTTCTCAAACTTAAACTTTCTTAAGGAGATTATTTTTTAAAGATAACCTAGTTACAATGGAACGAAGAAATCCTCTAAGGGCCTATTTATTTATTTAAAAATAATGACAATAATTTATGATTATAGGAATTTTGGGATACGATGGACCTCTTATCCGTTGGCATTTGCAATGCAACTTATGAAGTATTTAAAGATTTCAATCAATTAAAGGGTCTCAAATGACCTTTGTATATTCCAAGCTCCAACCTCTTTATATCTTGGCGGATTCTTTTTGATGTGCACTTCCCAAAGTGCTTTCAAGAATTCTACGGTTTCTACCATGTCTCGTAAGTCACGAAGGTGAATATCGAAATTCGAAGTCTCTCCTCCATGAATTCTTTGAAATGTAACCAACGAATGGGCCTTTTAGAAGCGAAAGAGGACCCGGACTCGATGGTGTAATCCAAAATTCACAAAACAAGACCTCACGGGCATTGGCAAAGCATGCCCCACTTTGATCTCCTCGAGACAAGCGCACGATGTGGTCATCAGATCAATGAAACGCGACCCTTGCGCCCATACACAGAAATCATTTTCACCGTACAAAATTCACCGCGGGCAAAAGTGAAAATTTCAGGCGGGAGAGCGAGAGAGCCTTTTAGTTTTCATATCAGACCTCTCTACGATTAGACTCACTCACATGACATCCCCTTCCCTCCTCTGAAACCTTCTTCTTATTCCTCGCCGAGATTTTTCACCTTTTCATCTCCACATGTCCGCAAATCAGAAGCGCGGGAGAGGGAGGCCGAAACCTCCCACGACCGTCGAAGAAAAAGCGGAATCCGTAATGGTAGATCTGATCGAAGAAGATGTATCGACAGTTCCGATTTCCTCTTCCGAATCGGAGCTTGCTCGGTCTCGCCTTCGAGAGCGATGGGAGTTAGCTTCTGTTCTAAATTTCTTGCATGTAGAGATCACTTACCCTTTTCATCATATGGATTCAACTACGATTTTCTCTTTTCTTAGATCGTTTGATCATTACTTTCCTCAGGTTTTTCAGCCGATAATACAGAGCGGATTGGGGATTTCAGCGGAGGAGATCGAAACGGCTCTCATTACGCCAAATGATGCGTTGGCTCAGCTGCACATTGCCCTCCTGAAGGTGTGTTCTATCTCTGCATCCCATCCCCCTCTTCCTTTAACTTGTTTTTACTTTGGAATCTGCTCTCCGATTGAAATGCTGTTAAGGCCTGACTCTGTTGTTTCTGCGGATTTGTTGTGATGGAGAGCGAGAGAGAACGGATGCTTATCTATAGATTTATTGACGTTGCGAACAGAGGCGGAGGGGTAGGTTTTCGTTCCAGAAGGACATCCAAACTCACAGTGGATTTTGGAGACTTACGTGGTGGGTTTGGTGTGATTTTGGGGTTGGTCCGTTTTTGCATGATCATTTGCTATATATGGATCAGGGAGAAGTAGTGATGGTATCGAGCTTTTTGGCTGGGTTAGGTTATTTTCTTTTAGATAGATTTAGGGTTGTGTTTAGATTTATGGATGGGTGTAAGTTCTACACATGATGTTCTTTTGGAAGCAATGGCTGACATGATGCCTGAGTGAAGAGTTTAGATGGTAATACTGGTACCTGTGGGAAACATGTGGTAATCAGGTAGAAAGAGTTGGAGGAAGATTGTGATGGCCTTGGGTGGTCTGCAAATCTCTCATGAGTAGGAAAAAGAAGAATGAGTTTGCATAGTGGGTTGTTTCAGCTTGTGAGTGTTGGCACCATCCATGCCCAAGAATTGATCCCCGGGTCTTCAAGTTCAAGTTTAAAGTATCACTAGTAACCAGTAGCCCAACATAGGGAAAAACTAATTGTTATGTTTCCTATGTCAACTTTGTAAATGTTGTTGAAGCTGCTTTCATATTTTTTTCCGCAATGTGTTGATTGTACTCTAAAGTTGAACCACTTTATGCCAGGGGATACCACCTGTAAGCAAAAACTTGAAAAGCTCTGATGCATGGGTGACGATACTCTGTAAAAAGCTTGCTATGTGGTGGCCCTGGGTATGCCATTCTGATATTTCTCAAGCTTATGGCGAAAAATATGTTTGCTTGCTCATTAAACATTTCTAACCACAGGTGGCTGAAGGTAAGGTTCCACTTGTTGCAGATCGTGGGTAAGCACAAACCATCTCCTTGATCAAAATGTATTTGGTGATATTTTTTTCTCCTATGCAATTCTAAAATGCATTTGTAGGTTATTATAGCTTTCAATTATCTTTGCTTGTGCAGCGCTGAGATATCAAGATACAAAGAACTTGATCCAACAATTCGTTTACTGATCCTCAAAGCACTTTGTGAAATTCGCACTGAGGTTAATAAACTCTTCCTGAATTGTTTGCTGTGTAATAACAATCGGTGATTAACCTGCCTTCACCTTTATTGACTTAATTATTTTGCATTGCTTCAGTATCTTTGTTTATGTTAAATGCTTTCTGGCCTTTCTGCTTTTTATCAACCATTCACACTGGATGAAGTAGATAATTCTGCCATTTTTTTCCTCCCTGTTCATCTATTATTTCTGTTAACCTTGAGACAAGTTTTTCATTTCCCAGCAAGATGATACATTGAGGTATATTGATGAGACACTGAAACAAGGGGCCAAACTTTCTACCTTCCGCAAAGACATAATAGGCAGGGGGGGAAATGGAGCTTCCTACTGGTACTTTCTCATTTGTGAATCTATAGTTTGTAGCTCAATGAGTTGAGCTAAGCCAAGTGCTCTAGCTCGACTCAGACATATGTCAAGCTCAAGTTCAGCTCAAGCTTGTTTTGTGCTTTAAAATTTGAGCAAGCTCGACTGAATAGCATTTAGTTGAGCTAGGCTTGGCTAAACAATATAGGAGCAGACTTAAATTAGTTAAGCTCTTCTCATTTTAGAAATGTAATATCATTGAAACATAGATTGAGCTCAAACTAGCTTGAGCCTGAGCCTGAGCCTAAAGCCGAACTCGTGTTCATGGTTAATTAAACTTGCACAATTTCACTTTAACGTGTTGTGATATCAATTGGTATGTGAACGAACAAAATGCTGAATTTCTTACTAATAAGATCTAATATCAAGCTCTAACAATCTCAATTCATATATAAAATTGTTAAAGGAACATTAATCTCCAAATTAACTAGATTTATCTTTTCTCAATATATATACCAGTTTGATCTACCGAGTGATGTCATTGGGGCCCACTTTGGAGCCCCCTTGTGATATGTTCCTCTTCCTCTTTTTAATGAAAGATCTTTCTATGTATGGTTGGGGTGCCCCACTTTGCACCCCGTCTAGATGGGACCACCCTTGAATTTGAGATTAAGGGTTTTCTAACTGTTGATTCTTTTGTGCCCCATCTATTGACCATAACAGATCTATTTTGGATCTGAATATCCACACTTGCCCCTATATAAAATGGCACCAATTTGTGGTATTTGTCATGACATTCGGTCATCCTTGGATCTCTCTCTCTCCGTGCGCATGTGTTATTTGTCATGACATTCAATTCTCATTGGAGCTTTATTTCTTTTTGTTTATCCAATGAAGTCACAATTTAAATATTTTTAGTATGTTTTTTTTTTTTAAAACCCTTGGATTCTAAAGCCCCACGCCGCCTCTCAATTTATGCATTCATACCATCTCTTGATTCATCCACTAACACTTTATCATCAACAAGCACATCATCAATGCACCTCCTCTTGAATATGATCAGTTAACTGGTCCATAACAGTGTAAAAAGATAAGGTAATTAGTGTCCTACGCTGCCAATCCTAACGCCACTTCCTGTTCTTGAAAGGTATGATGGAGATTCAGTCATTGGTCACAGGTTATATATGGAAACAAATAAGATTGAACACAAGCATAGGTTAAAGGGCGACAGTCGTTTAACCCAACCGACAATTAACTCTCAGTGGGAGACGCTTGCAACTAACCTTGAGGAATTTATGGAAATATCGGTATGGTCATCATCTGTGTTTTTATGTATGGTATTTATCCTAAATTAACTCTTTTTTTTTTCCTGCCTTCTTCTGACAATGGCAGGATAAACTTTCTTCTAGCAAAATTTCGGTTGAATCTGCAGTAGGGGAGATAATTAACAATGAGATCATTCCTGTTCTTGAGAAACTTCAAAAGGTTAATTTTCTGCATGTTCATTCTTTAGTCTCTGGAAGAATATTGAGTTGTGATAGAGTTCTTTTCGCTCTGGCCTGAGTTGGTTAGTTCTTAATATTGTTGAAGTATTTATGTGCTGGTAACTGTTCATGCTTTCTACTCTTACTGTTCATTTTTGTATACTCATTTTTCAAAATAATTCCCAGAAGAAAGAGAGGACACTAAAACGACAACAGAGGCAAGCAATGCTGCTGGAAGGTTTTCGTAATGCTGTACGAATTGAGAATGGTCGATCTCGTCGTGACCGCAAACCTGTCAATTATACATTTGGTATGTACCATTTATTCATGTACTTGATTGTATACCCGTTATGGGATGCAATGGACTGTTTTCTAAATAACATATAAATTTTGGTCCCATTCTGTACTATTGATATGTTGTTTACAATGAATTCATGATGATATTGTTGCTTCCATGGCGTGTTTAAATATAATAGATTCTGATTGGGTGGCATTGGACAGAAAATGTTTTCGGTTGGAAACTGCTTTATGTAATAAGGTGGTGCCTTTACTTGCAGCTGCGCCACCCTTTACATGATGCATCTATCGTTTGTGTGTACATGTGGATCATTTGGTCATATAAGCAATGCACATTTCAAACGGCAACAATTATTCCCATTCTCTTAGACTGTATGACAATGTATCTTTCATTAAATTATCATCCATTGTTGTTTCCTATCTCATGCTTGGGCCATTTTGTCCCTATCCATGGTTGTTACCGTTGGTCAATTTTTTTTTAATAATTTTCTTTGCATTTTCTCTTTTTAGAAGGAAAATGACTTGTTTAATTGAACTTTCTATTTTTACAGATGAATATGACCGCTCTATTGATGAGGCTATACACATGGCAAAGTAAGTTTGACATTGACTTTTCTTTTACTTTTTTTTTTTTTTGCATACAATCTCTGTGGTTAATGTTTTGAGCAGTTTACCATCCTTTTAAGTATATAGACATCCCACGAAGTTCTTAAAGAAATTCAAGATTCTTTTAGAAGGTTGATCGAATAGATCAAAACATCCCCAGTTCACTAAATATGCTGATGTTCTCAATTCAACATTCTTTTAGAAGATTGATCGAAAAATATCAAAACAGTTCACTAAATATGCTGATGTTCTCATGATTTTATGAAAAATTGTGAATGAATGTTTTCCTTTTCTCTAGATAGACTATAGAGGTCCTGATTTGTTGTAGGGTTGTGTTATTTACGGCAGGCTTACTGCTCTTAAGAGTTGGGACTACAGTGTGACACTGGAATATGAAACCTGTGTAAAGTCCCTGAGGATAATTTAAGTACTACATGAATGTGCTATCAAATTTCTAAGTTGTCTATATCATGATAAAAGAGAAACTGTCCAGCACTTTGTGCAATGTTACAGACCTCCCATATGGAGGGCAGGGTACATGTCTAGACCTGTGTAGGCCTTGCTTGCAATCTGTATAGGCAGTCCCCATTGCCAGTTCTAAGTCTAACACACACCTTATTACAGTAGAAAGTGGACCTTACCTTGAAATCTTAAGAAGGTATAGTGATGGATGCTCACACCAGGTCTTCATCTCCTTTCAAAAATGTGTATAATTGTTTATTTTTCATTTTTTTATGAAAAACATGAAATCTTAAATCAACTAAAAACCAAGATTCTTTCTCCAGAACCAACAACATAGTGACTCCTTTTTTTTCCCCTGTGGATCATGAAACATATCCTCATAGTTGCAGTGGACAATCTAGTGCAGTTTGAGATGTGATTCCACTTTCTTTATAATCTCATCTGACAAAGCTATCAACAAATAATAACTGGCTTGGGTGCAAACCATGTACTAGGAAAGCAAAGACAAGTGATGAGAAAAATGATGAAGGGGGCCAAGGGGAGCATGCTTCTGTTAAGGATGGCATTTCATCTAATGGGACTTTGCCTAATGTTGACTACAGTAGCAACCACAGAGAGGGTGCCAGTGATGACAGTGATGGTGATTATGATGATAAAAATGACGTTGACAATGTTGATGATGAAGATAAAGAATTGGGCACTTCTGACGATGATAATGATCATGGTGATCAGAAGCGGTCAAAACATACTCACGAACAAAAAGACCGGCAACTCATAGAGGTTCTTGGGTTGCGCCGTAGCAAGAGAACAGCAGCAAGCAGTGACCACCAGAAGCATGATGCACCCAATGTGGAGACTAAAATTTTTGCTGATACAGAGGAAGGACCTATGCCAAGAGAAGGTCTAAATATGAACTATGACGTCATTGTTTCTGACTCTGAGGATGACAATTTGTCAGAATCTAAGAATGCTGATTCCTTGAATGATCTCAATGAGAAGGTCTTGGGTACTGAGAAGGAGTCAATTGTTGCTGCTAAATGAATCACAAACTGATGTAGAAGAATAGAAAGATGCAGTGTCCTTTTGACTTGACAAGCATAGATGACTAATTGGTATGTGGCCTTACTCCCTTGGTTTTTTTTTTATGTTGTAAAAAAGAAAATGGCAAAAGCATGACTGTCTTGGGGCGCGCATGTAGGCTTCATAGTCTTTTGTGATATTCCCCCATTGCAATTTTGTTTTGGCATTGAAATGCAAGATGTATTGTGGAATGAACGTTTCTTCAATGCAGGTTTTTATTGTTCCAGGTGGCTAAAAATTGTAAAATTGATGGTTTTCTTGTTTGTTTCTTGGTTCGATGCCTAATTGATTGGTTTCCTCATGCAAAAGACCTGGAGAAGTTGTAGACCAAACTTCTTGTTCAATACTTGTATTCTAATTTCTAATTTTATTTGTGGAATGAATGAATATCTGTTGATCCTTTCTGTCTTTGAGTTATGGGGTCCATGCTCCATTCCATTTTCAAGATTTTTGTGACATGCTGAGAAGATTTTGGCCATGAAATACTCTCAAGTGGACTACACATTTCATGGATGCCCTCGAAGCCGGCAGGGGCATGAGCTTACGAGATTGGCATGTATGGTGTGGATGAGCTGGCATTAGAATTCGTGGACCAATGGGATTATTCGAAGGGGTCAAAGGGCCTAAATAAAAGTCAAGTCGACCTAATAGGCCTTCCCTTCGGCTCAAGCCTCCCAGCCCTCTTTCAATTTTGACACACTACTCTACTCGCAAACCGAAGTCTCTAACCAGCTGATATTCAATTGATGTTCTGTCCTAATGATTTGTTTGATTAGTATGGCCATCAGAGGGCTCGGCTCAAGCGAGGCCAAGGCTGCCTTCAAGGCCAGGACGTGTTCTACCAAAAAAGGAAAAAGAATAGAACGGGACCAAAGCCAAGATGACCTTTTGCCCTTTTCCTTTCTTTATTCTGTACAACAGTCACTGGTCAATGTGATACAAACTAGTGCAATTTGTTACTGTTGATTTTTACATGGTGTGAAATTATAGGGGTTTTATAACTTGGGCTGGAAGCCTCCCAAAAATTATGCAAACAATGATTAGTATACTATATAGAGAATGCCTTCAGTTAACACGGGTTACAATGATGACAAAAGATCACGTGTGGGAGTCGGGCATTTATAATTCTCATGCAGACAAATAGCTCAAACGCATGTTGTGTTTATTTTTCACGCGTTGTTCCTATACTCACTTTGTGGGCATCAATTTCGTAATAAAATAAAAAAAAGGGCAACATATTTTTTGCAATGCCGAAGAGAAAAATTTCATGAGGAGAGAGTTGAAATCTGTTTTTTTTTTTTCCAATGGAGAAAATAAGTGGAAGTACTTTCACAGAGTAATTTTTTGGTGAATATCGCTAAAATTTGACTTCAATGGGTGTTTGTTTGGACGAGTTGCTAATAATATATATATATATATGTTAGGAATTTCTAACAATGCAAGTTGTTGTCCAAGCTATTTCTGCACAGGTTTTTAGAAGCTACCAACAACATCAGGTGCTGTCTTCCGGTGTGTTTGGAATACCTTATATGATCTTGCTAAGCTTAAAAATAAACTTATTGAAATATTCTTATTTTTGGCCTTTCAAGATCTCTAAGTTTTACATTTTAAACCATTTATATGTTTGTTTGCACGAGGGAGAGGGAAGGAGTAATAAAGTGAAAAAAAAAAAGATAAATCAAGTCACGTAACATACTTCTTCAATCCTCCTTTACTCTACTTCAATGAAAACAAACATTATATAGGAATTTGGAAAACCGCCAACACTAGCGTCCAAAGAATTTAGAATTTAGCAGGCAAATTAGGCTTTCAATATCCATTAATCGAGGCCTTTGATATCAGTCTCTCCTTTTTAGGATCCGATCCATTTCTTTATATGTTTCGACCCAAATATCACAATCCAAAACAATCACATTCACAAAATAAAAATATTTGGCTCTTAAGGGCCTAAATAACCTGAGCTACATTCATTTTCAAAAGTCTACTGAGTTTAAATTGCATGTCATTTGATGCTTCCATGCATACATTTAAAAGTTCTTAAACCACTTCTATTCAAATTAAACTAATGCACCTGATCACAAAGGCGGATTTGGGTCCACATTCACAATGGTTCAGCCCCAGATCCGACCCATTTGCATCCATGCCCAACCCAACTCGATTCTATCATCATCCATCCATTAAGCTGGCTATGATGCATCTGACTCAGTGCGTTTGATCAGGTCACATGCCCATTTAAGTGGGACCGATGATTCGGACGGCCGATATTGGCGTGCATGCAGACCTTCAAGTGCTTTTGCACGTGCGAAATTGCACGGGCGTTCCAGTTCATTTACAATAAACACCCTCCAGTGGCGGGAACGGTAGCCTTAGTAAAAGGGTTTCTTCTTTCGTACTCTTTTCCTCTCTCGTTCCATTCGCAGTCGCGCGCTCCAGAAAACCTAAGAAGGAAACCGAAGAACCGATTTAGCACTAGGTTTGTGTTTTCTTCTGTCGTTGGTGGGAGAAAATGCCTGTCTACAAGATCAGAGGGATCGATGTAGATTTCCCATTCGAAGCTTATGACTGCCAGATCGTTTACATGGAGAAAGTCATCAGGTCCTTACAAGAGGTCTGATATTGTTTCACATTTTGTTATGTATGGAATCAATCTGAAATGGGTTTTGTCATTTGTGTCTTTCTAAGTGGAGGGAACATTTGGGCTGGGTAGGGTTTGGAACTGCAGTAAACACAATGGTGACGATCATCATCAGAACCTTATTCCATCGACCTTGGTCGGTTGGTTTTGTGGGTTCTATTTTTCTATTCATCTTTTTCAGCAACAACATAATCCATTCATGTTTTTCCTCACTAAAGTTGAGTTCTTTTACTCATTGACATAGTTACTTAGTTACTTGAAAAATACAGGGGCTGTTTCTGGTCTTCTGTTAAATGCACAGATCATTTCACATGACATTGTGGATGTAAAACGCTATATGAGGAGTAGTTCTTAGATTTTTCATATGAAGTTTCTTCAAAGACACTTGGAGACTTCACAAAGACTTTTTTTATTTTTTTCATTTAATTTGATTCCCATTAAGCATTTAGATTTAGATGCGTCAATGAATTGGCGTCTCGTTTTATATCTAATATGTTTAGGCTTATTATTTGGTTTATTCTTTTGCCATAGTTTTTTTTTTTTTTTTAATAAAACTTCTTTGTCTGATGTTCTTCTAACAAAAAAATGATATATATATATATATATTTTAATGTTCTATGGTGTTAGAGATGTAATGCTTTATTGGAGAGTCCTACTGGGACAGGGAAGACTCTGTGTCTGCTTTGTGCCACATTGGCCTGGAGAAAGAGTTTAGGCGATTTCTCAACTGGGTCAACTCAAGGGAAGGGACAGGATCTCGGAAGTGAAAATTTCGAAATGTCTCAAGAAGAGGGTGCAGGGAGAGATCTCCCTACCATTATATACACATCACGCACTCACAGCCAGTTACAGCAAGTAATAAAAGAACTGAAAGCAAGCAATTACAGGTTAGACCTTATTACTTCATTTTCTGTTATTTAGACGCAGAACAGTGACTATTTAGATAAGAAAGTGCAAATAACACTGAAAAGTTGCAAGGAAACATTGGCCCTTTGAGTCTTTTGACTAAACAAACAGTTGGGGATATAGCCACATGTTGAAAGTGCTATAACCTCGAATATCGCTTATACACCTGCTGTTCCTCATCACTTGGAATATGATTTCTTTAATCATGCTAGATATATCTGTATATATAAATAAAAGGAGTATTTGGATAATGAGTTGCTTGTAATATACTTTAATCAGATTTGTCTTGGCTTGCAATGCAGTCGCTAGACTTACTCATTTTTCTTGAAGTATGATTATCCAGTGGGGCACTTGGTCTAGCTCTCAAGTTTCCAAAGAGATACAATGTGGATAAGGCTACTTTATCTTATCCTCTCTTGTCCCTCTTATTTTTGGTCTCCATTGTTTGAAGAGAGTTGCAGTTTCAAGCTGAAAGAATGAGAGAAGGAGAGAAAGAGGGAAAAATTAGAAGGAAGAAGAAGAAAAGGGAATAGGAGAGAGAAAAAAGAGAATTATCTGGAAATTTGGGTCTGATCTTCCAATATAGTGGTGGGCGACTAGTCTTGTGTATCATTATCATCATCAAAGCCTTGTCTCAACTATGTTGGCGTCGACTACATGAATTCTATCTCTCTATTCCAATCTATTCGAGCCAAATCCTCAGATAAGTTGCACTTTTTCAGATATATTTTTATTACCTCCATCCACGTTCTCTTCGGCCTACCCTTTTCCCTTGGTAGGCCATGAACCAGCGTAGCTTAACTTTTCCTTACTGGCACTATTGCCGGCCTTCGTTAGACATGCCCGAACCATCTCAAACGAGTTTCTCTAATTTTATTCCCCTATTAATGCTATTCCTAAATGCTCTTAAAAGTGCTCATTTTTAATTTTATCCTTCCTAGTTTTACCACACATTCACCTCAACATTTTAATATCTGCTACATCATTTTGTGCATATGTTGCTTCTTGATTGGCCAACATTCTGCTCTATTGGTCATAGTTGGTCAAATCATTGTCCTTTAAAATTTTCCTTCAATCTTGTTGGTATTTGTCGGTCACAAAGTACTCCAGAAGCAAGTTTTAACTTCAACCATCCCGCTTTTATCCTTTGTTCAACATCTTTATCAATCTCCCCATCCTTACTAATTATCGAGCCAAGGTAACGGAAATAATCTCTTTGTGGTATCTCATGGGCTTCAATTCCCGGAGTAGTTTCAGTTCTTGTACATGCCCACCGAAGCTGCAATCCTAGTTCTGTCTTTGTAAGACTTATTTTAAATCCTTTGGATTCTAATGTCTTTCGCCATTTCTCGAGTTTTGCATTCACACCGTCTCTTGATCAATATGACAGTGACCCATCTTCATTGCAGTGAAATTTGGCCAAGGGAAAATTATGGGCATTTATTCTAAGGGACTTAGATCTCAAATATGTGGGCCCCATTGCGAAGACTGGAAAAATTCCCACTTTTTTAATTTTTAACTGTACCCTCCTGTAACCATTCAAACAAAGAAAAAGAAATGTACCCTCCCGCAAGAGGCCACTTATAAAAAAAAACCTCAAAAATAATGCACACCATTGAATTGCTCTTAACAGATTTTCCTATAGTAGGATGTGATCCAACTTTCAGATTGATCACTAGAATATTAGGAAAATTCAAGTGGTTTATATTAATCAACCTAACAATGAACCTAAGGTTTTGGAATATTTGAACTTTTCTAATTTATTTTTTAACTCGTAACTCTGTACTAAGTGCTTGCTTATGAAAATTTTAAACCACCCAAATAAATGCCCCATCTTGAATGTGGGTCCTCAACAAAATTTACTCATTTTGAAGCCAGCCTACTAATGGATTGATCACTTAATAAAATATTAAGAAAGACACTGCAGTGGTCCATCTGATTTTGGCCCCATGTCCTTAGAGTCCAGACTTCTATTTTACTTGTATCCTTATTATAGCACCCACTTGTAAAAAAATTAACCGCAAGCTGAATCAATTCTACTCTAAGTAGGAGTTGTGTAATATCCTGAGTTACTTGGGCCCATGATTAGTCTGGCCCAGGTAGTATTGGCCCAAGTTATAAGAATAGTAGAGTCCTTACCTTTTGTAACTGGTAGTCTTCCCACGTGAATGGTTTTGGAAGGAGTAGAGTTGTATGACAACTCTAAATAAGGCAGTTTGAAAGGAATAAGGAATTTCCATCTTTCCCTTTATATATGAGAGCCAACGACCCTTGTGATTCA
Source organism: Litsea cubeba (assembly GCA_012931725.1). NCBI lineage: Eukaryota > Viridiplantae > Streptophyta > Magnoliopsida > Laurales > Lauraceae > Litsea > Litsea cubeba. Next base: position 28,610,831 of record CM022945.1, on the reverse strand, counting down.
TTGGAAAAATTCTGAGAGTCTTGTGGATTTCTTATTAGGAGAAGAAGGAGAAGGCTTTTGATGTCAAAGGAGACAATTGTGTATCAAAGGTGAGTGGATCTTCCTAAATACCTTGATGTTTTAATTAGAAGATTGATATGGGTGCATTGAAATTCTGTAGTACAGTAATGGTTCCTGTATCTATGGGTTATGCTCGAACTCTTGATCTTGGGTCTGATATCATCTCGATTGTGAAGAGTTTAATGCTAGAAATTTGATATCTCCTGTTTCTCCTTGAATAGTAGAATTTTGTGTAATATACAGAACCAGAGGTTTGTCGACAATGATACAGAGGAGTAGTGGGACCCATCTATTGATATGATTAGTGATCAAGACCCCACATCTGTGAAAGGAGTGGTGGTCGACCACTGTGTAGATGAGCATCTAAGATTTGAATCAGTAGAACCCACTAATCAATGTGATCCAAAGACTTCAGGCGTGAATTGAATACAAATCAGCAGATTGTCGTTTCTGACTTGTGGACCCCACGTTGTGATTGGATGATGGATCAAGACCACACATCTGTTCAAGGACACATAGTCGATCAAGGTGTAGTTGGCTGATCATGGAATTGGATGGTGGGACCCACTGTACAGTAAACTCCCTATGATTACAGGCGTGAATAGATGTAAATCATATTTTGATGTTTGTGGACCCCATTAAATGATCCAATGGTGAATCAGATTCATCAGTTTGATGCATTAGCCTTGGGCGACACTTACCTAGATGGCTGATTTTTGGTATAGCCAAGTGGGACCCACTGGATTTTATACTATTGTGTTTCAGGCGTGAGGTAACATTATCCATATACTGTATGAACGTGTGTAGAAATTTGTTAAGGGAAATAACACTGATATGTGCATATAATTACAAGTTTACCCTTATTATCTAAATGGTGCAAGATTTGTATGGACCGTAATTAATTACATGATTATGACTAATTATGTAGATCATGATTAATTACATGATTATGATTAATTATGTAGATTGTGAATAATTACATGATTATGATTAATTATGTAGATTATGGTTAATTATACGGACAGTACTTAATTAATGTTGAATATGGGATACCCCTATACCAATCAATGCCAATCATGCTTAGATGGGGGCAATGATCAATCTGAATGGTGTTAGGGTTGGGCCCACGTTGCTATACATGAGTATTTATTTCTATTAATTGCTGTTTATGTTTTCAGTCAATATATAATTATGAGATGCAATGTATTTGGGTTTCATATGTTGGACTGGTGTCCGGATGATGGATGGCTTCGGGCCATGATGGCCGGTATAGCGGCGGGTCCTTAATGGACGTGATGAGCCAATTTGATGGCTGGTCCTTGGTGGACGTGTCTGATGAGACAGGGTCATGGTGACCGGTATACATGTATACGATGAGGCCTTTGAGGCGTGGTGTTGTGCATGGGCACGGATTGTGTATGAAAGAATCTAAATAATACTTGATTATTGATTTAGACTTGTTAAATCATGTAATGTTATATTTATATGATTTGTGTAATTTAGGAATATTCATTCACCAGTAATACTGATGTTGCTTTTACCCCTTCAGGTAATCAAGCTGCGGGCGGGATAGAGCGGAACGATGAGCAGCACGTGAATTTCAATATGCGTGGCTGACAAGAGTGCACGAGAAAGATAATTTAGTAGATTAAGGGATTAGCCTGTTTTAGGGATATTAAATGATGTTTTAGTACATTATTGATGCAGATCGAACATAGTAAAGTTTGAGTAGTTACAACTATTTGATTAATGAAATTATTATTTGTTTTTAAATGCCAAATGCTTATGTGAATTATTTGACTAATGCCTGGTAAATATTACCAAAGTTATCACGATCCAGAGATCTGACAGGGCCCCAGGATTTGGGTCGTGACAAAGTGGTATCAGAGCATAAGGTTTTGGGCAATTAAAAGAATTAGCAACCCATAGGCAGCGTGGTGAGGACGATGGGGTGTCAGCAGTAGAAACTTAAGAAAGATATGTTGCTATTAATCCTTTAGCTTACAATTTATCTCTTTTGCAGAAAAAATAAGAAGATGGCTAACGTTGAGGAAAACGAGAATGAAAACAACAATATCCAGCCGAACAATGGAGGTATGGAAATGCCGGAATACGCCCGGCAGATGTTTGAAAGCTTTTTGAAAGCATATACGCAGGTTCAAGAACAGATTTCAGCTATCCACCAACTCCAAAGTGAGAATGGCGAGGGAAATAGCAATAACAAAGGTGGATCAGGTGAAGGTAACAATAACGGAGGCAGAAATCGTGAGAAGGATACTCTATACAAGAGATTCAACGAATTTCGCCCAAAGAGTTTTGAGGAGACCACTAACCCATGGGATGCGAATAAATGGGCAGAACATATGGAAGGCATCTTCGAGGTCATGGGGTGTACTGAACAACAGAAAGCCATATTAGCCGCTTTCAAACTAGAAGGCGATGCGAAGGAGTGGTGGAAAGCAGTCAAGAGGTCCTTTAATGGGCAAGAAGCAGAGATCACCTGGACCTTCTTCAAGCGCGAATTTATAAAGAAGTTTATACCGGATCACATTCGGGCGCAGAAGAAGAGGGAGTTTGAAACATTGGTGCAAGGCAACCTTACTGTAGCCAAGTACGCTATCAAGTTCACCGAACTGTCTCACTTCGCAGAAACATTAGTGGCTACAGAAGAGGAAAAGATGGAGCGATTTGTTAATGGCCTGCGACCGGACATTAAGAAAGATGTGAAGCTGCACGAGCCGAAGACTTATGCGGAGGCTCTAAAGAAAGCCTTCGTGTCCGAAGAAGCAATCGAAGATATAAGGAGGGAAACCCAACTGGTGACAACGGAGGGCAAATCAGATAATTCTAAACACCAGTTTCCCAACAAGAAACAGAAAACGGGGACTAAACCAGTATGCAATCATTGTGAAGGTTTCCATGAAACAAGTCAATGTCGAAAGAAATCTGGCGTGTGCTTCGGCTGTGGAAAGGGAGGTCACAAAGTAAAGGATTGTCCGGAGACTAGGGAAAGAAACCAAAACAAAAGAAAGGGTGGATGTTTCGGCTGTGGGCAGGAAGGACACCAGGTAAAGGACTGTCCTAGGAGGCAAGGAAGGAATCAGAACCAGACACAAGGACAACCCTTTAGGCAGAATCAGCAGGATCGTCAACAGGATCGTCCGCAGAACCAACGCCCCTACCAACAGAATCAAACCTACCAGTACCGAGGAAACCAGCAGAACCCACCTCAAGGACAATATTACAATCAAGGCAGGAATAATCAGGGGGGGAACCAAGCTGGGCAACAGCAGAATGGGAGAGTCTTTGCTCTGACCCATCAGGATGCTGAAGCAGCCAATAATGTTGTTGAGGGTATGGTTTTAATTTCCAGTCATGAAGCTAGTACTTTATTCGATTCTGGTTCTACGCACTCTTTTGTTTCTCATGCTTTTGCTGCTAAGATAGGAAACTCCCCCTCAACATTGACTCATGCACTGGTAGTGTCAACACCCACGGGTGAACACATTCGTACTAGCACCATATTTTATGATTGTATGCTAGAAATTGCACAAGTGCAGATGCCGGCAGACCTGGTAGTCTTACATATGAATGACTTTGATGTCATTTTGGGAATGGATTGGCTTGCTAGGTATCGAGCTATTTTAGATTGTTTTAATAAAGTAGTTCGGTTTAACCTGGGGGGATTTACTCAGGTCAGTTTGGTGGGAAAGAGGAGACCTGTTAGGTCGATAGTCATCTCAGCCATCAAAGCCGTTGAGCTATTAAGGAGTGGGTGCAAAGGCTTCATAGCCTTTATCACTGAAGATAAACAGAAGCCCCGATTAGAAGATATCCCTGTTGTTAGGGAATTTCCGGAAGTATTTTTGGATGATTTGCCTGGATTACCCCCAATTCGAGAGGTCGATTTTACTATTGAGTTAATGCCGGGAACAGCCCCGATTTCTAAGGCACCTTATCGAATGGCTCCTGCGGAACTGAAAGAACTTAAGGATCAATTGGAGGAGTTATTAGACAAGGGATTTATCCGACCTAGCGTATCTCCATGGGGAGCACCGGTGTTGTTTGTGAAAAAGAAGGATGGAACCTTGAGAATGTGTATTGATTATAGATAGTTAAACCAGGTGACTATCAAGAACAAGTACCCACTACCCCGCATCGATGAATTATTTGATCAACTACAAGGTGCGAAATACTTTTCCAAGATTGATCTCCGATCCGGCTACCATCAGCTAAGGGTGAAGGAGGAGGATATTTCCAAGACGGCATTTCGGACGCGATATGGTCATTATGAGTTTTTAGTCATGCCTTTCGGTTTAACCAATGCCCCAGCCGCATTCATGGCAATGATGAACCAAGTTTTCCAGCCCTATTTGGATAAGTTTGTGGTGGTATTTATTGATGATATTTTGATTTACTCTAGGGAATGGCACGAGCATGAAGAACATTTGCGTATCTCCTTACAGCTGTTGAGGAACAACCAGCTGTATGCCAAGCTAAGTAAGTGTGATTTTTGGCTTACACAAGTCACCTTTTTGGGCCACATTATTTCCGGAGAAGGATTATCAGTAGATCCTACAAAAGTTGAAGCAGTTACGAATTGGAAGCGACCTGCAAATGTGTCCGAAGTTCGAAGTTTCTTAGGCTTGGCAGGCTACTATCGACGGTTCGTGCAAGGATTTTCTACAATTGCTGGGCCACTTACCAGACTCACAAGGAAGATGTTCCGTTTATTTGGAATGAGAACTGTGAAGATAGCTTCCGAACTTTGAAAGGTAAGCTCACATCGGCACCAATACTTACCCTCCCCGCTGGGAGTGGAGGATTTGTGATCTACTGTGATGCGTCGTTGCAAGGACTAGGGTGTGTTCTCATGCAGCATGGAAAGGTGATTGCATATGCCTCCAGACAGCTAAAAGTCCATGAACAAAATTATGCTACGCATGACCTTGAGTTAGCAGCTGTGGTATTTGCATTAAAAATTTGGAGGCACTATCTTTACGGAGAAGAATTTGAAGTGTATACCGATCATAAGAGCCTCAAGTACATGTTTTCTCAAAAGGAGTTGAACTTGAGACAACGGAGATGGATGGAATTTCTCAAGGACTATGATTTCTCTATCTTCTATCATCCAGGAAAGGCGAATGTTGTAGCTGATGCCTTGAGCAGAAAATCAGCACAGATGGCTTGTTTGACATCGGAATGGAGATTGCTTGAGGAGATCAAGGACTTGGATGTTAACTTATGGTCTATTGACAACAAAGTATTATTGGGAAGTTTCAAGGTCCAACCTGAATTAATACAAAGAATAAAGGACCACCAGCGGGACGATAAAGCATTGACAGATATCTTCGACACGATGGACAATAAACCCGACTTCTCTATTGTTAATGGTGTGTTGTATTTCCGAGGCAGACTCTGTGTACCACATGTTCGAGAAATCAAAGATGAAATTTTGAAAGAAGCCCATCATACAAGATATACCATCCATCCAGGGAGTACTAAGATGTATCAGAATTTAAAGATCAGATTTTGGTGGGTTGGAATGAAAAATGATGTCATTGAATTTGTCGGCCGTTGTTTCACTTGTCAACAGGTGAAGGCTGATCATAGAAAGCCGGGGGGATTACTGCAGCCATTGCCAATACCCGAATGGAAATGGGAGCATATCACTATGGATTTTATTTCCGGATTTCCTAGAACGTCAAGGCATAATGAAATAATTTGGGTAATAGTAGATCGGTTGACTAAATCGGCACACTTTTTACCACTAAAAGGAAAAAACCACGATGGAACAATTGGCCAAAACCTATGTTCGGGAAATTGTGCGATTACATGGCGTTCCAGCATCAATCGTCTCAGACCGAGATACTAGGTTTGTTTTACAATTTTGGAAAAGCTTGCAAAAGGCTATGGGTACTAAATTGCATTTTAGCACTGCATATCACCCGCAGACGGATGGACAGACGGAAAGAACAAATCAAACGCTGGAAGACATGCTTAGAGCCTGTGCCATAGATTTCACAGACAGTTGGGATGAGCAGTTACCACTGGCAGAGTTTGCTTATAACAATAGTTATCATTCGAGTATTCAGATGGCTCCTTTTGAGGCTTTGTATGGTAGGAGTTGTCGTTCTCCGATTTGTTGGGAAGAAGTGGGCGATCGGCGAATTTTAGGCCCTGAATGGGTGCAAACATCTACTGCGAATATTAAGAAAATTCGGGATCGGTTAAAGACTGCTCAGAGTCGCCAGAAGAGTTATGCTGACAAACGCCGACGAGAATTGGAATTTATGGTTGGTGACTCAGTATTCCTCAAAGTCTCTCCAACTAAGGGAGTGATGCGATTTGGCAAGAAAGGAAAGCTCAGCCCGCGATACATCGGACCATTCAAGATTACAGGACGTGTGAGTGATGGGAATGCTTACGAATTGGACCTACCATCACAGCTAGCTGGAGTTCACAAAGTGTTTCATGTGTCAATGTTGAAGAAATATGAACCAGACCCATCTCATGTACTAGATCTTGTGTCAATGGATCTACAACCCAATTTATCATATGAAGAGAGACCTGTTGCAATCTTAGACACCAAGGACATGGTGTTACGGCGACGAACAGTTCGACTCGTTAAAGTGTTATGGACGCATCATGATCCAAAGGAGGCCACCTGGGAGCTCGAGGATGACGTTCGGAGCAAGTATCCGCATCTTTTCGTCCAAGGTATGTTTTAATTTGGAGGACCAAATTTCCCAAGGAGGGGAGTATGTAATATCCTGAGTTACTTGGGCCCATGATTAGTCTGGCCCAGGTAGTATTGGCCCAAGTTATAAGAATAGTAGAGTCCTTACCTTTTGTAACTGGTAGTCTTCCCACGTGAATGGTTTTGGAAGGAGTAGAGTTGTATGACAACTCTAAATAAGGCAGTTTGAAAGGAATAAGGAATTTCCATCTTTCCCTTTATATATGAGAGCCAACGACCCTTGTGATTCATTGGAAAAATTCTGAGAGTCTTGTGGATTTCTTATTAGGAGAAGAAGGAGAAGGCTTTTGATGTCAAAGGAGACAATTGTGTATCAAAGGTGAGTGGATCTTCCTAAATACCTTGATGTTTTAATTAGAAGATTGATATGGGTGCATTGAAATTCTGTAGTACAGTAATGGTTCCTGTATCTATGGGTTATGCTCGAACTCTTGATCTTGGGTCTGATATCATCTCGATTGTGAAGAGTTTAATGCTAGAAATTTGATATCTCCTGTTTCTCCTTGAATAGTAGAATTTTGTGTAATATACAGAACCAGAGGTTTGTCGACAATGATACAGAGGAGTAGTGGGACCCATCTATTGATATGATTAGTGATCAAGACCCCACATCTGTGAAAGGAGTGGTGGTCGACCACTGTGTAGATGAGCATCTAAGATTTGAATCAGTAGAACCCACTAATCAATGTGATCCAAAGACTTCAGGCGTGAATTGAATACAAATCAGCAGATTGTCGTTTCTGACTTGTGGACCCCACGTTGTGATTGGATGATGGATCAAGACCACACATCTGTTCAAGGACACATAGTCGATCAAGGTGTAGTTGGCTGATCATGGAATTGGATGGTGGGACCCACTGTACAGTAAACTCCCTATGATTACAGGCGTGAATAGATGTAAATCATATTTTGATGTTTGTGGACCCCATTAAATGATCCAATGGTGAATCAGATTCATCAGTTTGATGCATTAGCCTTGGGCGACACTTACCTAGATGGCTGATTTTTGGTATAGCCAAGTGGGACCCACTGGATTTTATACTATTGTGTTTCAGGCGTGAGGTAACATTATCCATATACTGTATGAACGTGTGTAGAAATTTGTTAAGGGAAATAACACTGATATGTGCATATAATTACAAGTTTACCCTTATTATCTAAATGGTGCAAGATTTGTATGGACCGTAATTAATTACATGATTATGACTAATTATGTAGATCATGATTAATTACATGATTATGATTAATTATGTAGATTGTGAATAATTACATGATTATGATTAATTATGTAGATTATGGTTAATTATACGGACAGTACTTAATTAATGTTGAATATGGGATACCCCTATACCAATCAATGCCAATCATGCTTAGATGGGGGCAATGATCAATCTGAATGGTGTTAGGGTTGGGCCCACGTTGCTATACATGAGTATTTATTTCTATTAATTGCTGTTTATGTTTTCAGTCAATATATAATTATGAGATGCAATGTATTTGGGTTTCATATGTTGGACTGGTGTCCGGATGATGGATGGCTTCGGGCCATGATGGCCGGTATAGCGGCGGGTCCTTAATGGACGTGATGAGCCAATTTGATGGCTGGTCCTTGGTGGACGTGTCTGATGAGACAGGGTCATGGTGACCGGTATACATGTATACGATGAGGCCTTTGAGGCGTGGTGTTGTGCATGGGCACGGATTGTGTATGAAAGAATCTAAATAATACTTGATTATTGATTTAGACTTGTTAAATCATGTAATGTTATATTTATATGATTTGTGTAATTTAGGAATATTCATTCACCAGTAATACTGATGTTGCTTTTACCCCTTCAGGTAATCAAGCTGCGGGCGGGATAGAGCGGAACGATGATCAGCACGTGAATTTCAATATGCGTGGCTGACAAGAGTGCACGAGAAAAGATAAATTAGTAGATAAAGGGATTAGCCTGGTTTAGGGATATTATATGATGTTTTAGTACATTATTGATGCAGATCGAACATAGTAAAGTTTGAGTAGTTACAACTATTTGATTAATGAAATTATTATTTGTTTTTAAATGCCAAATGCTTATGTGAATTATTTGACTAATGCCTGGTAAATATTATCCAAGTTATCACGATCCAGAGATCTGACAGGGCCCCAGGATTTGGGTCGTGACAAGTTGGGTCCACTGTCACATCACTTGTAAGTTGTGAATAAATATTGGGAAAAAAAATCAATTGTTTCATAGTTGCTAATCCAAAAGTGGGCACATTCCTATTAGAATGAAATGGACTCTTTTCAACTATCCATCTAATGTTATTAGATGGATAGCAAGCACAATGTATCTAATAGGCCAATGATTCTAATCATGTGGCATGGTCAATTTGATTGTGGGTGCTACTCTGATTGGAGTGAATTTTTTCACAAAGGCTGATATTAAGGGCGATAGTTTTGTAATTGTCAGTCCCACGCCTAGATAAAGGAGAGAGGGTTGTGTTAGGTAGGTTGACAGCTAGCATAAAGCTTTTGTCACAACTTTAACATGAATCTTGAGAAAGTAGGAATGAAGAACTAGAATTCATATAGTTGACCCCAACATAGTTAGGTTAAGGCTTTGATGATGATGATAATGAGTTACTTTGAGTCGTTGATTTTAGATTTTTTTCCCTTTCACCGTTATAATTGTGAATAAGAGTGCAGTTTTTGTCCAGATCCAGATTGTGTTTAATCTGCTGGAATCTAATTTATTACATCATTCTACATCTGTAGTTGCTCACTTTATGGTTTCACCTTTCTAATGTAATTAGATGCGGATCCCATTCAATCATTCTTTTTATGGTATGTTTATTTGTGGAGCACTAATTGTAAATTGACGATTGGTGCTTTATTATTATTGCACTTTTTGCTGAATCTATTTGTTTAATTTTGAGTACTGTTTCTATAATTTGCAGGCCCAAGATGGTAATATTAGGTTCTCGTGAACAAATGTGCATTCATGATGAAGTACGGATGCTTCGTGGAAGTGCACAAAACAATGCTTGCCATTACCTTCGCAGGAAGCGCTCTTGCTTCCATCATACTCGTGTTTCTGGTATTTGACTGCTGTTGTTGCTTGACGTGATCAGCTTACTTTATTTTTCTTACAAATCTACATTCTGATTAAGAAAACTGTAGTTTATGCTGCTTAAAATTGGTGAATATTTCAAAGGTAACAGTCAACTTCAACTACGCAGCAATTTGCAATGTATCTTGTTTTATTTAGACCTGTTTATTTAGGCCATTCTCAAAGGGCAATGTGGGACATATTTGGATTTTGTTTTACTCGTTGACTGTGGACAGATGCTCTTGTCTGAAGGGTTTTGGTACCTTGATTGCTTTAGGAAATATTTGGTACATCTTATCACTGAGTCTGGTTGGATGATTAATTGTTTATACCTATGTGTCGTAAGATGTGTTGGAGAATGTGTTTAGCCTTCCTACTTAGCTAGATTTACTAAGGAAGTAGAGGCATGAATGGATATGACCGAGGTTAGAAGTAGAATATTCGAAGACATGGAAGTGGAAGTCATTAGGGTGGATGCAAGTCATACAACCCTAGTTTAGCGTGAAGGTATGAGAAAGAAGCTAATAGCTTGAGAAATTATTCATGGGGTCATGGTAAAGTTTCTATGAGAGAAAGACTTGGGTCTCATTGGATAAAGGAAGTAATATAAAAAGTGCAGGAATGGTTAATGTCATGGTGGATTGTCTTGCAAAGGAAGGAGTTTTTCGTTCTTCAACTTTTGACGTACAGTTTCCATTTTGTTTTTAGCCCTTTTTTGTAAAGGAGTTTGTTGTTCTTGGGCTTGGATGTAAAAAAAAAAGGATGTATAGTGTCATGACCCAAATTCTGGGGCCCTGTCAGATCTCTGGATCGTGATAACTTGGCAATATTTACCATATATTCATCAAGTAATTCTCATAAGCATTTGGCATTTAAATCAAACAATAATTTAAATTAATCAATGAGTTATAAATACTCATACTTTAATATGTTCTGTCTGCACCAATAATGTACTAAAACATTAAATAACTTTCCTAAGCAAGGGCTAATCCTCTTATCCACTAAATTATCTTTTTTTGTTCTCTCTTGTCAGCCACGCATGCTGAAATCTACCTGCTGAACATCGTTCTGCTTTGTCCCACCCGCAGCATGATTACCTGAAGGGGGTAACAAAACATCAGTACTACTGGTGAATGAATATTCCTAATTACACAAGTCACATATAATATAACATCACATAATTCAGCAAGTCTAAATCAATAATCAAATATTATTAAAATTCTTTCACATACAAATCCGTGCCCATGCACATCACCACGCCTCAAAGGCCTTATCGTATACATGTATACCGGTCACAATGACCCTGTCTCATCAGACACGTCCACCAAGGACCAGCCATCATAATGGCCACTCACGTCTATTAAGGACCAGCCGCTATAACGGCCACCATGGCTCGAAGCCATCAAACATCCGGACATAAGTCCAACATCCCAAATCTGGGATCCAGTGCACAATATCTCACAATCACACATCAACCAGAACTCAACATTATTAATAATGTACATAATCAGCACTGTGGACCCAGCCCCCTACACAATTTACTTGTCATTGCCCCACTTCTAATCATGACGTGTAGGGGCGGCCCACTCTTCATTATAAACAGAATATTATACAGTATCATGCCAATAGAACAATCCATAAAATTAATCATAATCCACATAAAGCCTTAACTTATCTAAGTAGGAAGGTTATATTGTAGTTGTACCCAAAGTCCAGGGGCTGTCCCAAGGTTATAGACTCCTTCCAGGCTTCAGGTACACACTCATAGTCTAAAACAAGCAATCCACACCTGAAATCATCTTGGCATAAGGTGCAATGGGTCCCGCTGGCCTAAAGCATGATCAGGCCTACTCTCTAAGGTTGCCCAGGGCCCCACAGGAAATCCCATGGTTCTGATTCAATATCAGGTATCCATACTGGGCCCTGGAACCTGAACTATTTCCAAAAATTCCCCTGAATAGGTCTCGTGTCATCTAGGTATGGAATTTCTGGATGATGGGGGGATGGGGCCCACTCCACATGGGACCACCACCAAGTCAGGTCGCCCCTTGGCCCCCTTCAAGATGTGGGGCCTTGATCTTGGATCAAGTCCACTGGTGGGTCCCACAACAAATGTCGACCCCCTGCCCTGCTTTCCATTCAAACCACGCCTTTTCTAATTAAATCAGATGGATGGTAGCCCAAACGGGGCCCACCTTATCTGTGTCCAGATCCATCTTGGTCGACTAGGGGTAAACCTACTACCCTATGGTCAGATCATCCAAACAGTGGCCATGAGGGTCCCACTGTCTCAAACCCCCAAATCCCCTCTGACGCCTAGATGGAATTATGCATATCCAGATTTGATTCTGGCCAGCACTATGGGCAGTATCTTGGAAAAACATTCTCTAATACCTCCACAATCCATCCTACAATATTCACATGAACCCTCCATTTGGGAGGACACGATCTGATTCTCATCAATGGGTTTCATGAATTGACAATCTCTGTGACAATTACATAAACCAGCCACACAACCTAAATTCATTAGGCATTCAATTATTGCTAAGAATCATGAGGAATATCCACTCACCTTTGATAAACAATCGTCGTCTTTGAATGCGAATTTGATATCAGCAGCCTTCCTCTCCTTCCCCTAAATTGCAATCCACAATACTTTTCTCTTAGACTTTCTCCAAGGAAGATGAATTGGATATAGTAGAGGTCGTTGGTTCTCATATATATAAAAGGGAAGATGAATTCTAGTTACCTCTAACTTCCTATTTAGAGTTGTTTTACAACTCCATTTCTTTCCAAACTCTCTCACGTGGGATGTCTTACCAAGTTACAAAAAGTATTACTTCTACTTCCATTATAACTTGGGCCAAACTATAACTAAGATACTACCTGGGCCAGACTAATCCTAGGCCCAAGTAACTCAGGATATTACATATAGTGATAGGAGGGTGGTGCCAAATGAGGCATCCATAGGTAGAGATGGATGGTCATAACATTGTTAAAGTATCTGAATAAAACTTCCTCTTCATAATCTATTGCATCCTTTTCCCCTTTACCTTAATTAGATTTTTATAACCAATTTATATATTAAAAAATAAGGAAGTGTTAATGAGTTTTGACCTTTAATTGTTAGTTTTGGTTCATGGAGGTTGAATGGGCCGAAACTGTTCGGCGTAGTCCATTGATTGAACCTAACAACTGAGTCTAAAATTTGATAAAGATTTTGTACCTGTCGGCTGTCCATTCTTGTTTGGCCAAATAGGCCGAAGCAGTTAGAGTTCAACCAGAAAGGAAAATAATGCAGTCTTTGTTTTCCAATATATATATATATATTTTAATGAAAAGGCTCTTCGTTTTTATGTTGGTGTACTAATTTGCCTCTTTCTAGTGTAATGAGTATGTGAATGTGTTTATTTTATGTTATTTTAGGCTATGACATTGATTGTGGGAGATGGGAACTAAGAATGGATGTCATAAATTTCACATTTTCAAACAGAAACACGGCTTATAAATTATTTATTACCATGTAGAAATAAAATATTTTATTTCAGATTTAATATATTGAATTACAAGTATATAATGTGTTAAATTTCATTTTTTTTTACTATTTTCATATTTTTAGTTATATATATATTCAGAATCTTTAAACTACCAAAAATGGAACTCCGAAATGAAGCACCGTAATGCTGAACTGGTAAAATGTTTCAGTTCATAGTGAAACCGAAATGGGAGAGAGATGAAATGTGATATCGTGACAACTAACATCTTAACAGAAAAGACAGATTTCTGAACTTGTGATTTAGTCATATTACTTTGTTGCTCTAAAACAAATGGTGTTTTGACTGATAAAAAAATTCTGTCTTTGTTTTATACTTGTGTTGATCTAGAGAGCTCACGTTTTGGTGGCATATTCAATTATACTAATTTAGAACCACGAGATGTAAATGTTATAGGTTATTGATTGGTTTCAACGATCTCCTATGTGAGGTTAGTTGTTGCATCTATCAACCTACGTATTGTAACCTCCTCATTTGTCTTGAGAATCAGTAGTTACATTGGCGGAGTTGAGAGATGGCATAAGTGCAAAAATTGAGAGATGGTGAGAGGCTTTAGAATCCAAGGTACAAAGAGAGTATTTGAATTGTAGAATATAGTGTGGCTTGCGCCCACTTAGGCCCAGTCCACTCAAATGTATATAAAATCCCACGTGTGTGGGATTCAGTGATTAGATTATGCTGCTGATTTCTCTATATTACTTACATAGATTAGGAGATTGATTCATTCTTTATTCTGATTGTATTAATTAGCATGTTTAGAGCCCTTGATTAGGGGACAATGATAATATAAATCGACAAATGATCCTCCCTTTGGAGATCGGTTTCTCTCCAACTTTAGTCTCTTCCTCTTTCTCTCATTACATATCATTTCATGGTATCAGAGCCTAGGTTGTGATCAATTATCATTGATCTTCTTCCCTCATGGATCCAATCATTCTCCCTGACTTGGATCTTCTTCCTGGAATGAAAAACTTCTCTCTGATCATCATTGATCAACAGTGGCCCACCTGTGATCATCATCATCATCGCAGCGGAAGCAACCCATATTGTTTGTCTGGTTCTCCTCTTATTTATGAAGATTTTTTCAAGATTTTTGGATCATCAGAAGTAGGATATCGACCCTATTTTGTGATATTTCAGTTTTGTCAGGCAGTTTTCATCACAGCCGTTCAAATTTGTGGATTTTGATCCGTTTTGAGTAGGACTTTTCCCCTGAGTTGCGAAAATATCTTGTCCTTCCATCCCCTTCCTCTGATCTGCTCACTGATCCTCTAATGGAATCCACGTACAAATCGATCCACTGACGAACTCGACGTGTTTGTCATTTTCTGCTTACTGCTTCACTGCTGCCCACCTGGGATGATCAAGACATCACCAACAGTCCTACTTGTGTTGGTCGACTGATTATTCTGGAAATTATGGTGATTTTTCTGGATCTATTTTGATCACCATTGAGGTAGTTTCCAACCTCTTCTTCATCTGACGATTTTCTTAGAAGGATTTCATCACCACCGTCCAGATTTGTGGATCTTTTTCCAAATCTCATTCGATTTGGACTGAAGGAAGTCAATTTGATCCACTTTACAGAGATCACACCTGATCTGTGATTCGACAACCCTGTGGGGCCCACGCACGGATCCAGGTTCAATTTTACAACTCGTCTGGGTGCTTTTTTTTTTTTGCACTGTTTGTGCTGTCTGCTGTTGGATTCTTTATCAGACACCTCTGCCACCTCTGTTACTAGTTCTCAAGTTAACTGTGGACTGTTTTCAACCTTCTTGTGCTGCTACGGGCTGTTCTCTTCCTTTCCCATTGCTGGTTGGTTGTGCTGCTCTCTGTTGACCTTCTTCTTTCAGACTCTGCAATGGATAAATATGATGTTATCCCAATCAAATTTAACGGGCAGAATTATATGTCTTGGTCCTTCCACTTGAGGAACTTTGTCGAAGGACAGGGACTTTTTGGTTATCTTGATGGATCAATAAAGAAGCCTCAGATTACAAGTACTGCTGACTTAAAAGGCCTCGCCACCTGGTCCAAAGAAAATGCGAAAGTAGTCACTTGGATCCTTAACTCTATTGATCCCTCTCTTGCCGTGGCTCTTCAAGCCTACACCACAGCAGCTGATATGTGGGCTCATCTGAAGAAAGTATACCATCAAACCAATAAAGCCCGAAAATTTCATCTGGATAGTGAAATTGCCAAATATAGTCAAGGGGATAGAACTGTGCAGGAATACTTTAATGGTTTCCTCACCTTGTGGACTGAGAGGGATTCCATGCTAATCCAAACGGTCTCTTCTGGATTTTAATCCGAGGCTCTCCAATTACAAGAAGAAACTCATATCAGCCAGTTTCTTATGAATCTACGACCTGAATTTGAATTTGTTCGGGCTGCACTCATGAATAGGAGAATACTGCTAATCTTGATACTTGTTTCCAAGAAGTCCTTCGGGAAGAACTTCGTCTCACTTCACAACGCACTATTCTGGAAGCACCTGAAGCACCCAAAGCCTTCCCTGTGCCTCTTCCTGCTGACTCGGCTCTTCTGACAACTCCAAAGCTAACTCAATGTTATGAATGTAAAGGCTTCAGACATATTGCAAAAAATTGTCGCAAGAAATTGGTTTGCAGATATTGCAAACGGACCGGTCATGTGATTGATGACTTTCGAAGCCAGCCTGCAACGACGGAATGAGACACAGCCTAAGAAGCCTCCCTCCAAGACAGAATGTTCCATCCGCATTTCAGGCTCAAGCCCCCGTATCAGATATAGGCAGCACTTCCTCTGGGGCTATATCCATGACTCATGCTCAGATTCAAGAACTGATTCAGAGCACAGTCACCTCTGCATATGCGTTTATGGGCTTCTCTGGTGGTCGGTATCAACCTCATTCTCATATAGCATCTCCTGCCTTTCATTCTTCTGCATCTCTTTCTTCTTCTATCACCTCTTCCACATGGTTTTTAGATTCAGGAGCCTCAAATCATATGACATCTGTAGAACATAGCTTTACAGATTCCCACCCTTACCTTGGAAAAGAAAAAATTACCACTGCTAATGGTGATCAACTACTCATTTCTGGAGTTGGTACCATTACTTTATCTAGTGTCACTGGCCAGTCCATAACTCTTTCCAATGTCTACTTTGTTCCAAAATTATAAGCCAATTTACTTTCTGTAGGACAACTTATTGATGAGGGCTATCTTGTTCACTTTTCTTCCTCTGGTTGTGTCATACAGGGGCGACAAACTGGGAAGGTGATCGCGACGGGGAGTAAACATGGGCGCCTGTTTTTGCTAGACATTGGACATCATTCCTTCTTTGCTTCTTTTAATAATTTCAAAAACTTGTGGACGGTTTGGCATAAACGTCTTGGTCATGTGAACAATGCCTATTTAATTTCTTTGTTTAAACTTGGTTGTTTGGACTTTGGACTCTCCAATTGATAATAAAATGATGTCTTCTTTATCTCAATCAGAATGTGAAGCTTGTTGTTTAAGTAAGAGTCGTATTTTGCCATTTTCTGTCTCTAATTCTCGTGCATTAGAATCATTTGACATCATTCACACTGATGTTTGGGGCATTGCTCCTACCTTGAGTAGGGCAAGATTCAAGTACTATGTGACATTTATTGATGATCATTCTCGTTATACTTGGATTTATTTCATGCGTTTAAAATCTGAATTGTTTTCTATTTTTCAAAGATTCTATAACATGGTTCACACCCAATTTAAGAAAGATATCAAGATTCTTAAATCCGATTCTGGCGGAGAATACATGTCTCATGAATTCTCTGCTTTCCTTTCTGCTAAAGGAATTCTTCATAAAAAATCATGTCCGCACACTCCTCAGCAGAATGGAATTGCGGAAAGAAAGAACAGACATATTCTTGAAACTGTTCGCACCCTTGCATCATTAGTTCCTCCCGAATTTTGGTGTGATGCTGCACAGACTGCGGTATATCTGATCAATCGTCTTCCTAGTATTGTTCTAGGCAAGACTACTTCTTACGGAGTTCTCTTTGAACATCCTCCTTCATACTCTCACTTACGTGTGTTTGGTTGCTTGTGTTTTGTTCATCTTCCACCGACTGAACGCACTAAGCTAACATCCCCCCCCCCCCCCCCCCCCCCCCCCCCCCCCCCCCCCGGCTGCAAAATGCATCTTTCTTGGCTACAGTTCTGAACACAAAGGTTTCTTGTGTTATGATCGGTTTGAAAAACGCATGTGAATCTCTCGTAATGTGGTCTTCCTGGAACAAATTCCTTTTTTTTCATTACGTTTAGATCATCATCCAATTTGCCACAATTCCCGGAGTCTGCTTCTCCATCACCTGGTCTCAAGGTCTATGTCCGGCGTAACAAGGTTCCTCCTATGGTGCCTCCCTCTCCTGAACATCTCCCAGTGCCGCCTACTGCTCTTACAGGTAACAATGCTTCTTCTGATAATATCATCTCTCTGCGACGATCTAATCGTCTTTCCATTGCCCCTAACCGTTATGGCTTTCCTGCTCTCTTTTCATCTTTAGATAGTTCTCCTATACCCACCTCATATTCACAGGCCTCGAAGATTGCTTACTGGCAGGATGCTATGAATGAGGAATTGCTCGCTCTCGAAGCTAATTAGACATGAGACTTGATATCGGCTCCTGAAGGAGCCTCTGTGATTGGCAGTAGATGGATCTACTCCATAAAAGTTCACTCCGATGGAAGTCTTGATCGCTACAAGGCCCGGTTGGTTGCCCAGGGTTATAAACAGGAATATGGAATCGACTATGAGGAGACATTTGCACCAGTGGCTAAAATGACCACCGTTCGTACTCTCCTCTGTGTCGTTGCAGCCCGTAACTGGCCTTTGTGGCAAATGGATGTCAAAAATACATTTCTTCATGGGGATTGCCAAGAGACTGTTTACTTAAAGCCTCCTCCAGGATATGCCTGTCCTCCTAAACATGTTTGTAAGTTGCGGAAATCTTTGTATGGACTTAAGCAGGCTCCCAGGGCTTGGTTTGATAAATTTCGGACTGCAATTCTTCAAGCTGGATTTCGTCAGAGTCATTCGGATAGCTCATTATTTCTTAGGTGGACAACGAAGGGCTACACCTTCCTTTTAGTCTATGTTGATGATATGATTATCAGTGGCAATGATAGTACCAGCATTACGAATCTCAAAAATCATCTCACTTGCCACTTCAGAATGAAGGATCTTGGTCCTCTCACCTACTTTCTGGGGCTGGAGTTCTTGCGTAGCAAATCTGGCATTCGGGTTCATCAGAGGAAATATGCTAAAGATTTGATTACTTCGGCACGACTTGATGATGCTCACACCTTTGATATACCTATGGAGTTGAACAGTAAGATTAGTACGGATGATGGCCCTCCCCTGGATGATCCCTCTGTTTTTCGGTGGATAGTTGGTAGTTTGCTCTACTTAACTATGACTCGGCCAGATATCTCTCATGCCGTTCATAAGGTTAGCCAGTTGTGAGCAATCCTCACAAACCTCACCTTGCTGCTGTCTTGCGCATTCTCCGTTATGTCAAAGGCACCCTTAATCATGGTCTCTTATACTCTTCGGGCACTTCTCTGCACTTATCTGCTTATGCGGATGCTAACTGGGCTGGTTGCCCCGATTCTCGGCGATCTACCACTGGTTGGTGTATGCTTCTTGGGAATTCTTTGATTTCATGGAAGTGCAAGAAGCAAACCACTGTTTTGAAATCTTCTGCTCAGGCAGAATATCGGGCCATATCATCCGCGAGTGCTGAAATCATCTGGCTACGCCGTCTTCTCTGTGAATTCGGTGTCACTGTTGGTAGCTCTACACCTCTTCATCGGGACAACACCAGTGCTACCCGAATTGCAAACAATCCGGTCTTTCATGAAAGAACGAAGCATATTAAGATTGATTGCCACTTCATCCGTCAGCATGTTGTTACTGAGAAGATAACTCTGCCTCATGTCTCTACTCATGACCAGTTGGCAGATATCTTCACAAAAGCACTTCCCAAACCGCGCCATCATGATCTCACCAACAAATTGCTGTTTTCTGCATTACCACATCAATTTGAGGGGGTGTGTAGAATATAGTGTGGCTTAGGCCCTGTAATATCTTGAGTACTTGGGCCTAGGATTGGTCTGGCCCAGGTAGTATCTTAGTCATAGTCTGACCCAAGTTTTAATGGAAATAGAAGTCCTGACTTTTAGTAAAACTTAGCAAGTATCCCACATGAGTGAAATTGGGAAAGAAGGAAGTTGTAAAACAACTCTAAGAAGGAAGTTTGAAAGGAATAGGGAGTTTCTATCTTTCCTTTGTATATAGAAAACCAACGACCATAGTTACATCATGTTCTTTCTCATTGGAGAAAATCTCTGAGAGCAAACCATTGTGGTTTTCGATTTAGGAGAAGGAGAAGAAGGCGGCTGTTGATGTCAAGTTCGCGTTCAAAGGAGACAATTGTGTATCAGAGGTGAGTGAATCTTCCTTAATTATTCAATCCATGTCTAGTTGATGAGATAAATGCTTAAGGAACTCAGATGTTGTGGAATTGCTAATTGTGTAAATAGTTTAAAGATAATTGACAAAACCAGGTTCTGGATTGTGGTAGAAAAGGGTTGATTTCTTGGTAAAATTGAAAAGTTTGGATTTCCATTAGTAATCTTACTTTGGATGATGATTCATGTGGAAAGGGAGGATCGGATGATGAATCTGTGCAATTCTGCACCTACCTTTTCCCTGTCACAAACAGGAATTTCCAACGAAAAGGGTAGTGGGACCCACTACATGATCTGATCAAGGATCAAGACCACACATCTTTGAGAAGAGCCTTGGTCGACCATGGTGTAGTAGGACATCTGATGTTTAAATCAATGGGACCCATTGATCAATTGATTCAAAACAGTCTGGCGTGAATTGAAGTTGAAAACTATAGATGCCGATTTTGATTTGTGGACCCCACAATGTGGCTTGATGATGGATCAGAACCTCACATCTTGTTAAGGACTCCTGGTCGATCTTGGTGGAGGTGGACATCTGCAATTTGAACCAGTGGGACCCACTGTCCAACAGGTTCAAAGAATCCCAGGCGTGAAAATCCCAGAAATCACTATACATATCGTTTGTAGTTGTGGGACCCACCTATTGATCAGATCACTGATCAATATCACACATCTGTTCAAGGATCACCAGTCGACCATGGTGTAGTTGAAGATTTAGGGTTTGAACCAGTGGGGCCCACTGTACAGTGAACTCCATATAATTGCAGGCGTGAACTGCTGTGTATCACGTTTTGATGTTGTGGACCCCAGTGAATGATCCTATGATGAATCAGAACAGTTGGAATGATGCAATAGTTCTGGGCGACCATGGCCTAGGTGTCTGATCATGCATTTGATCAGTGGGACCCACTATGATTAAGGCCAAGATGATTCAGGCGTGAACTAGTTACTGTACTAGTCTCTGTATGAATAAATATGGCCGGATGGAATATGTAATTGGGGTTAGCCCTAGACTTGGTGGGTAATGACCATATAACCCTTACATCCAGACTACTTAAGTTTTTAATGATCAATCAACTGTGTTTAATTATATGGATTATGATTAATTGGTGCTGTGTGTGGACCACCCCGTATGCCAATCAATACCAATTATGATTAAGTTGTGGGGTAGCAACTAGTAAATTGTGCATGGGCTGGGTCCACACTACTGTTTGTGCATATTATGAATAATGAATTCTAATTGCTATGTGATTATGAGATATTGTGCACTGGTTCCAGATTTTTGGGATGGTTCCAGTAGCGGGATGTTGGACTTGTGTCCGGATGACAGATGGCTTCGGGCCATGGTGGCCGTTATAGCGGCGGGTCCTTAATGGACGTGATGGGCCACTTTGATGGCTGGTCCTTAGTGGACGTGTCTGATGAGACAGGGTCATGGTGACCGGTATACATGTATACGATAAGGCCTTTGAGGCGTGGTGATGTGCATGGGCACGGATTAGTGTGTGAAAGAATCTAAATAATATTTGATTATTGATTTAGATCTGTTAAATTATGTGATGTTATATTTTATGTGATTTGTGTAATTAGGAATATTCATTCACCAGTAGTACTGATGTTGTGTTACCCCCTTCAGGTAATCATGCTGCGGGCGGGACAGAGCGGAACGATGATCAGCACGTAAATTTCAATATGCGTGGCTGACAAGAGAGCACGAGAAAAGACAATTTAATAGATAAAGGGATTAGCCTTGTTTAGGGATATTATTTAATGTTTTAGTACATTATTGATGCAGTCAGAACATATTAGAGTTTGAGTATTTATAACTCTTTGATTAAATGAAATTATTATTTGATTTAAATGCCAAATGCTTATGTGAATTATTTGATGAATATTTGGTAAATATTACCAAGTTGTCACGATCCAGAGCCTGACAGGGCCCCGGGATTTGGGTCGTGACTGGCCCACTTAGGCCCAGCCACTCAATTGTATATAAAATCCCACGTGTGTGGGATTCAGTGATTAGATTATGTTGCTGATTTCTCTATATTACTTCCTTACATAGATTAGGAGATTGATTCATTCTTTATTCTGATTGTATTAATTAGCATGTTTAGAGCCCTTGATTAGGGGACAATGATAATATAAATCGACAGATGATCAACCCTTTGGAGATCAGTTTCTCTCGAACTTTCGTCTCTTCCTCTTTCTCTCATTACATATCATTTCATGAATTACAATTTACAACTTAGTGGGGATGTGCAAAGAGATTTAACTCCTGTGAGAATTGAAGATCAAGAGACACCACAAAGAGATTCCTCTCAATACCTAGGTTTTATAATTAGCAAGGATGGAGAGATTGAGGAGGATGTTGTACGCAGGATAAGAGTTGGATGGTTGAAATGTAGATTAGCTTTTGGAGTGCTTATGATAATGCTGAGATGGATGTGTGGTAAAACTAGGAAAGATAATATAAGATTTGAGCTTATTTGTTGCATTTAGGGTTAACATTAATAGGTGATAAATCAAGAGAGACATCATTTCATATGGTTTGGAGCTTAGTACCTGGAACCACCCCTCTGCCTTCTTAATCCCGCTCCAAAAACGCAGATCGGCGTTTTTGGAGTGAAACCGTCCTCGGAGTGCGGTTATCATCTTCCTAGTGTGCTTTGTATGAAAAATAAAGTCTCAAAATGGGTTGATGTCATGTGTTGGGTTACCTTCCTTGTAGGTGTTTTGTCGGAAGCTAACAGTTCTCACTTGCACGAATTTTTTGTAATTCTGGAAAATCTCTTTAGATTGAATTTTAAAAAAATTGCATTTTATTCTGTATAAACCTAAAAATCTTTTTGGATGCCCTATGATTTGTTGTGTGTGCATTTTTTTTTTTTTTGGCAGATTACATAAAGAAGAATCCTGAACTTGGAAACGAACCTTTTGACATAGAAGACTTAGTCGATATTGGAAGAAAGAAGGGCCCGTATGTTTCTTGATACCTCCTTCTCTTTATTATAAGTTCATTGAAAGGCTAGGTTGCTCCTACAAGTGCACTTTTGGCTTCTATACTCCATAGCCATTTCGACTTCTTTAATTTTTTTCTTTATATTCATTTTTTCTTAAAGATCCTTGGAGGAACTTTTACTGAAAATGAACATGTGTTGCAGATGCCCGTATTATGTATCACGCGAGCTTCACAAGTTGGTTGACATTTTATTTGCTCCATACAACTATCTTATTGATCCAGGGAACCGGCGATCTCTTACTGGTATTCGGTGGGATAACACTGTACTTATATTTGATGAAGCTCACAACTTGGTAATTGGTGTTAACATTTGAGTGTATTATATTTGATGAAGCTCACAACTTGGTATCCTTTTTCTTTTTTCTTGCTTTCTCTTTTTTTTGGGAATTTTATGATTTATAATTCAATGTGTATTTTTCAAATTTTTTTGTCCTACATGATTCACATTGGTTGATATGAATAATTATGTAATGACTGAAGCCTATGTTTTAATTCACATGTTTTTTTTTATTATTTACGATTTAGATAAAAAAGTAGTTGTAGTTTTTGTTTTTGCTACCTTTTGCTGTTTCTCCCGTTGCCTTTCTTTCTTTGTTCTTGAGTGCATCAGTATTCGGCTTTTATTCTAAGGTATTACTTCTCTCTGTACCTCTTGTTGTGTATCTTCGCTTTTATATAGTGTTTAATGAGTATATCCTTTCCCTCGATTACGAGATTGCAAATTGATTACACCATTAATTGTCCTAATTACATGCTAGTCAAATATATCACTGGCTATAGAGAGCATGCAGGATATCATAGAGGTTCAGTCTCTTGCATGATGTTCCAATGTTTTCTCCTTTATTATCATGGTAATTTTCAGGACTATGATGCTTTCAAAAGTGGGTGAATTATCAATATTTTTTAGTATTTCTAATTGATTATTCTAATCATTTTACAAACATTAGAAAATTCATACCAATTTTTTATTTGATTTGGTTAAGCCCTTTTGCAATTTAATATCTGTTTTTTATATATGGAATAATAGAACTATAGTTCAGTATTGCTGATGTTATTTTTCTGCTTTTCAAATTCAATTCGAGTTTATTTGTAACTGGTGTATGGAAATCTCCCTTTGTAAAAGTGGTGGAGCTATTTCACTTATGGAAAATATGATAGTTCTGTTTCTTGACATTTTTCATTGAAACTGATACGAACTGTATCCTTTATTTTCTCTTACTGATGGCCTCCCCATTATTGCCGTCTTAATATGTTTAATCAATGTTTTACTGTCAATGAGTAATTTTGTGGTGGCACACATTTCTTTATAGAATTCAGGGGAGTTGTTTTTTTGTTTTTCATTTTTTTGCTATGTTAAGTATTTCTAATGGAATATTGTGAATGTTGTTAATGCAGGAAAGTATGTGTGCAGATGCAGCATCATTTGACTTGCTTTCTGGTCATCTGAGTGCCTGCATTTCTGAAGCAAAACAATGTGTTGACCTTTCTCTTGAAAGAAGGGCAATTGAAAAATCAGATGATAAATCCCTTGACCCAGACAATTTTGCAATTCTTAGAGGTACTTGAATTGATATAGACTATCCCTCTTTGGTAGTAAATGCTTTCCTTGGATTTTGTTTGGAGATTTTCAAAATTTATGGGTTTTCTTTGGGTATCTTTGGCAATTCTTTGAGGAGAAAACACAATTGACATAGCGATAGGTAGGACATGGTATCCTGGGTGAGATGTTTTTTCTCTTCTGTTTTTTAAGAGAAATTGAACCATTGCGAGAACATACCATGTTTTTCATTTCATGATATTATGAGAATATTGTCAACAAAGCAACGGATGAGCTAACTGAGCAAGGGTTGGCGATAGATAATGTGCATGTTGGTTATTTACTTTCTCTTTGGTATATATATATATATTTTTATTTCTTGGGTATTGATATATTTATTTATTTTTTATTTCTCGGGTAAGTGTGAGGTCCATGCGCACCTTGCTGTGGGGCCCACATGGGGTTGGATCCGGGGAGATTTGAAGATCTGGGTGGGGCCTCCGGTGTATGGTGTTGGGGGCTCATTTGATCATCCTAACCCCTTGATCAAAGGCTCACAATTTTCGGCCGTCTAGAATGGGTGCACAGTCGATCCAATGGTCCAGTCCATTCGGATGGGTGTAAACCCAGGGTCCAGTGACTATTGGGGCAGGTGTGTATGTGTTGTGACCATTTAGATTGACCATCAGGTGGGCTCCATTATGAGGTGGGCATGGGTGTGGACCAAAAAATGGTCCTCACTTGATAACTCACCTATATATATGTATAGTGCTTTGTGTGCACATATATATTTTTTTTGATCGGTAACAGTAAATTTTATTTAAAAAAGAAGTACAACTCAGCTTAAAAAGACAAAAATGCCATCCACAGTGGAACTGGTACAAGAGAAATGAACCGGCCACACTACATTATAGAGGCGCTTAAATTACAAGATCTATGAACCCCTTGCTTAGCTAAACAGTTTGCCATCCTATTTTCTGATCTCCTAATGTGTTGAAACGTACCCTGCAAGTTAGAAATTAGATGACTAATTTCATTGAAGAGAAATTGCATTTTCCATTGCCCATTCAAAGATTTCACCTAAGAAATAGCGTTAGCCAAATCACTCTCCACAATGAGATAATTATGAAATGAGGTATGAAAAATACGAAGAGCTTCTTCCGCTTCATTATATTCTTTGATCCCCGCATGTTTGGAGAACATAAACAAAACTTCCCCCTTAGGGCCCATTTGTCGATCTACTTGTAAAATAAAGGCAACGTAAAGCCTCCATTTCCCAGACATGAAAAGACCCATGGGTCATATCAAAAGTACACAAATTCAAAACTCTCCTACTTTTAAAAAAAAGAGTCAAAAAGCAACTCTTCAAACCACCGTGAACATTGAATTGTAAGACTCCGCATGGTGGAGAACACCAAGATACTATCTTCTTCTTCTTCTTTAATGCATCTGTCTTCAAACAAGCTCCCCAATTTTGCAAAATGTCATCTATCTTAATTTCTGAAAGTTTTTTTTTTTTGTAGCACAGGCGCATTTAGCGATCCTCAATAGCACAACTGGAATTAGATCCTCCCAAGACGATTATTTCCTTTTGAAAATTCTATCATTGCTCTCTTTCCAAATTTACTAAAGAATGGAAAAAAAAGGAATAATCCTCCATAAGATTGTACCATTTCCATCCATTGGGGCCCTCTTCCAATGTTCAAACACCATCGGTAATGAACCTGGAAAACACCGAGTCACTTCACATTGTTTGAGAAAAAAACCCCAAATAGACGAAGCGATCCCACAATGAATGAAGAAATGATCTACCGACTCCATCTCCCTCCCACAAAGGCAACACATATAAGAAATAGTATCAGACACCAGCCCCCTTCTTCTCAGAACATCTGCTGTCAAGATTTTGCCCAACATTGCCAACCAGAAAAATGC
This sequence comes from Litsea cubeba, assembly GCA_012931725.1. Classification (NCBI taxonomy): domain Eukaryota; kingdom Viridiplantae; phylum Streptophyta; class Magnoliopsida; order Laurales; family Lauraceae; genus Litsea; species Litsea cubeba. The sequence goes on along the minus strand of CM022945.1, from coordinate 28,584,374 downwards.
CTCCACTCTAGGTGGAACAAGGCCCGACCACACTGCTGCACAAGGAGATGATATTGCATCAAAAGGATCAATCACTTTAGCCCTGTTCGCTTTGTGTGCGTATTCACAGTACCCATCTCATAAGTTGTATTGGTTTTCTGTATTCTTTCCTCATCAATGAATTTTAGTTACTGTTAAAAGGATAATATGGAGATGTCACAATATCTATTTAATTTATTTTGAGACTCATGAAATCTAATGTTATTTTTAAAATGACAGTGGGATGTTTTTTTTCCTTTGGATAAAAGAGTACAAATATAAGTGCGAGAAGTTCTGCAACAAATTATAGAAGCTATATTTGAAATGCTTATTGGTTTTTATCAAATTTGCGGAGTTCTAATATAAAACTCACGGTCGTAGACTCAGAATCACTTTATATGTGTGTGCATGGATTATTTTCGTGAATTGAAGATTCAGGTCGTTCTTTCTTGGAGATTTTCCATTAATAAATTGATATGTATATTTCTTTAGTAATATTGCAATCATGCAGCTCTTCTGCTGAAACTTGAGAAGCGGGTTGCTGACGTGCCCATCGAATCAAAAGAATCAGGCTTTACGCAACCAGGACCTTATATTTACGAACTACTTGCTGACCTAAACATTACGCACGCCACAGCAAAAATGCTTATTGATACGATTGACCAAGCTGCATTGCTTCTCGAGGATGGTATGCTTCAAACTGCTATTGCCTTGTAGATCCTTTTTACTTATACACTCTGGGGTTTACTCAGCTGTAACTTCATCATCTTATTAAACATGTGAGCAGGTTAAATCATGTCATGTATGCCTGCCTCAACTAAAACAGGAGTCTTACTAAACATAAATTGATTATATAACTACGACTCCGGTAGAGTCATAACCATGAATTGATTAAGAGGAATGATGCGGAATATTGACTACAATTTCTTGTTTTGTTAACCACAGTCGAGGCTGGAAATAGGTCAAGCAAGATTAAAGGCACTGTATGCAGGCTGGAAAGTGTGAAGGACATTCTTAAGATTATCTTCAAAGATGGTGATAAATCTCATTCTAAATTCTATCGTGTAAGTTTGGGGATCCTTTTAGTCGATAAATTAATGAAGCTATTGGTGAGGTTGCTTTAGAATTTGGATTTTGTTGTAGGTGGTATGGTGCAGCGCCTTGGTTATACTCATGGGTGGGGACCGCATTTCAAAAATTCAAATGGACTCATCCCTAACTTCTATTGTGGTGATCAGATATAAAATATTATTCAAATCAATAAAAATGGACACTGTTGGATGGACTAAACATTGCACAAGTGATTCAACTTGCTTTACTTATTCTCCCTTTCCCGAGTGGAAAGGGAAGAGGCCTCATTTGAAAAATCCAGTGGTCAATCTAAGGGTTGGCCCACTGAGATGAACTTTGAATATTTACGTACAAAGGATATAACGAGTGTTAGGAATGATAATCGGTTTGGATTTTTGAAATGTGGGCCCCACCCATTTGTATAACCAGGGCGCTGCACCATACCACAATGCAGCGACACTGCATTGTAGATCTGCCCTTTGTTGTAATCTGTTTTGCCTCCTTACTGCATATGTGATGCTATTACTGATGAACTGTTTATTTAGGTTCATGTGCAAGAATCCCAAGGGAATTCCACTGGAGCTTTTAAAGGTACTGGGGGCCATTAATGTAATATTAGGTTCTGTATTTTACACTATCTACTTGTGATACAATTGCTATGGACAATGATGTTTAGTGTATGAGATTCCCAATCTTTTACATCATTTGTTGGTATGTTTAATTTCATATATCATGTCTCTGTTGCATTTTGATGTAACTATAAAAGAGGTCAAACGTACCATTTTATTTTTAATTTTTAGTTTTATCATGTGTAATATTATCCTTGTTCCTTTATTTTTGAATGGTAACACAATTTTATCAGAAGTAAACCAGCATAATAGACATGTTGAGAAGCTACAAAAGGAAAGGGAAAGCAAGGAAAAATAAAAAAAACAATAAAAAAAAACCAGGACAGCCACCCACTCCTGAGAAGCGAAAGTCTCAATAATCAAGTTATGTTTCGCCACACCAAATATTATCCTTATTCTGGATGAATCAGACTGAGGGTGTCATGGTTTCATTCTTTCTGGATCTCATATGTTAAATTGGTGTGAGTTATTTTTAATAAATCAGACTTAGAGTTATTTATGCTCCTTTTTGGTAATTTGGATTAAGGGTCAGTACTTGTGCAGATGATCCTAGATAGATGGTATAAGGCTTCAATGATGACGATGAAGATGGCAAAGATGGTTGCAATCAACTTGTGCAGATGATGTTTGGTATTCCAAACAGCGACTGGTGTTGCCACTTGTGCTTGTAGCAGGTTGCAGTGCAAATAAGATTCTTTCATCAGATTTGTCACCAGTCATAAGGGAAATTGATTGTCTGACAATCTTCTATAGAGTCAATATATACCACAATTAGAGATTGATGACACGCAGTTACCATTTCTTATTAATTATCTCAAAATAATTGCCTTGAATATTAGATGCGAAAATTTGATTTCTTTTTTTAACTTTCTGCTGCTGTAGTGGGTGTGTATTCTTTTATCCTGGTGACCTTTGTTTGCTAATATGCTAAATTCACAAGTAACTTCCATAGGGCGATGGATCGCAGAATCAATTAATATACAGATATTTGATTTTGAGTGATGCAGGTATTTCAGATTTCTTGGAAATCACACTTGGTACAATGTGTTTTCCAACTGCATAACAGAATGAAGCTGTTTGCATTTCTATGATCGTTGCTCCGAAATTGTTATTATGCTTTGTTAGTATGAATTCCAGGATAGCAAGTTTATGCTTGCAACTTGGGACACATGACTACAGTTAACTACTCTAGAAATTATAGCAATATTTCTCATGTGAACATTTACATCTTATTATCATTATTATTGATGAATTTCTTGGAAAGTGAGGAATGCCTTTGATTTTTGTAGGTAAGGCGTCAAGAACACTCAGCTGGTGGTGTTTCAATCCAGGAATTGCAATGGAAGAATTTGCCAAATTGGGTGTCAGATCTATCATTTTGACGTCTGGAACATTATCCCCGCTTGACTCGTTTGCTCTGGAACTGAAATTGTACATAAAACTTTTTCCTGCTATTTGTTCATTGTTTTTGTTAACAGCTTTAATCTTTGCTGATTAGGAATTTGTTATTTGTCACCTCAGAGAGTTTCCAGTTCGGTTAGAAAATCCTCATGTTATATCATCTAATCAAGTCTGGGTTGGAGTGGTACCTACTGGTCCCTCTGGTTGCTCTTTCAATTCATCCTATCGGAATCGTGATTCTCATGAATACAAGCAAGAGCTTGGTAATGCTATTGGTATGTATAATTGCTTGCGAAGGGCTTATTTTTAAGAAGCTTATTTCTTTCAATGAGCTAATTGCCGCTGAAATTGTGATGGTGCAGTAAACTTTGCTCGAATTGTACCAGATGGGCTACTTGTTTTCTTTCCATCTTACTACCTTATGGACCAGTGTATTGATAGCTGGAAGAATATGGTAAGCTAATCATCTTAAAAAAAGACTCGCAAATTTGTAATCGTCTTTGAGCAAATTACTCAGCATCTTTTATAGGGCAACTCAAGCTCAACAAATCCGAGCACCATCTGGGAGAGAATTTGCAAGCATAAGCAACCTGTTGTGGAGCCCAAACAGTCTGCACTTTTCTCATATGCAATTGAGGTGAATAAAATTCATTAAGATTCTTCCTTGTTTCTTTGAAGTTTGCTTTTTTCATTGTGCTCTGGCTATAATTTGTTTCTTTTGCAGGACTTCAAGACAAAATTGAATGATACATCTGCTTCTGGTGCAATTTTTTTGGCTGTGTGTCGGGGGAAGGTACGATTTTATTTTAGAAATTGTCAGCATTCTTATCTGACCTTATTGTCATTATCATTTGAAATGTGATTTAAGAGAACTATGTGTTGAGGTTATTGCAAAACAATACACACATTTTTGAAATTAGATGCCTGATGCAGTACTAGCGAATCACACCATAATAAGGTGCAGTTCTCTTTGTGGACCTAGTTGGGACCATGAACAATCACGGTGGGGGTAAGGGATGATAAAGTCTTATTGTGGATGAGTTTTGGCTCTAATTGGATGATAATATTGTTCAAGTGCCTTGAATATATATATATATATATATATATATATATATATATATATATATAAGGAGGTGCTCCTATGAGAGCATCTCTCACCTTACTATGAGAGATAAGGTGGGGGCCCTCACATCCATATCCAATGTCAACAACTTAAATGTGAGGGCCCCCACCTTTATCTCTCATAGTAAGGATTCTCTCATAGGAGCTTCTCCCATATATATATTCGGTTTATACTTTGGATTCTTAATTCAATTAAATATTATTCTGATCAGGGTCAATTTTGGTCCAGCGCTAGTACACAAAGCATGTGATATGAATTTATATATTTATTTGTTTGTGGGGTTGGAACTTACAGTGTGATTTCCTGAATTATGATCCCCTTTTTTTTCAAAAAAGAAAACCATTTTTTTAAAATGCCATATATTCAAAAAGTGTGTTGGCCATTGCCATTATGAAAAGATGCGGTTGCTAATTATTTAACATAATCAAAATTTACTGTTCCATTTTTTGGAATGGTTTACTGTTCCTGTTATGATGGCCATTTTGACATTCATTGATTGAAATTGAAGTTTGAACCATGCTTTTATTCCGTAAAAGTTACAATTCTCAGATCCTATTGCTTTTCTGGACTTATATTGCATTTACTACTGTTTAATTCCTTTGAAGTTCTCAGGTGAGTGAGGGTCTGGATTTTGCTGACCAAGCTGGCAGAGCTGTCATAATCACCGGTATGCCATTTGCCATGAGGACTGATCCTAAGGTTTGATTTCTAGCTTCGAATGGTTCTTCCTCCCTGCGAAATTGCATGTTTTCATGATTAATAGATGGTCTGTTGACAAGAGCCCCGGCCCTGTTGGAAGGTGCTCACCATTTCAACCACATGGTTGCTGGTTTGAGTCGTGTTATCATTCAAGAAAGAAAAAAATGGCTAATACCCTATTTTTTTTCAAGAAAAGCTAGTCTATTTTTTCAGCTTTGATGGAATATTTTTATAATATCTGCTCGATGAAATCGAGAAAGCAATTTTTTTTATGCATTCGTCAAATGCTATGTTTTCCTTCATATTTGTTGCCTGAGTTTACCAAGACGTCATTGGATGACCCATCAATTGATATAAATATTTTTGGCAGGCTAATGATTTAATAATCAGAAAAGAATGAGACTGTGTACAGTATATGACAACTATAAGCCAAGGACAATAGGGAGAAGGTGGGCAAGGCTTGACATAGCCCATAGCACAGTTGAAAGATGCTCTTTCATTGCCCAACCACGTGGTTGCAGGTTCGCGTCATGTTGCCACTTCGAAAAAAGGGAAAAAAAGTGGTGGGCAGGGGCCAATAAAAGTAACCCACAGACCACTAGTGTCCTGAAACAAAATGAACGAAGTGTACAGCCCAAAGGCAATTGTGGCATGCCGCTGGGCTTGCCCGAGGAATTACATTACTAATTACCATGCCATTTGTTTAGCCAAAATATCACTGCTTCCTCCTTGACACTATGGGATGGGACACACAAGGTTCAACACCCCCTCCACCACAGCCGCTAACGATCAAGAAAGCTGTGCATGAACCTAACATTTGACATTGATTATAGGAACTTTTATATGCATTTGATTCTCTTAAGCATTCTTATGAGACATTGGAAGCATTGGAGAAAGTAATAAGGAAACTTGCTAGATTGATTTAATGAGTGCAAAACAAAACATCAGAGAAAGTAATTAGGAAACTTGCTAGATTGATTTAATGAGTGCAAAACAAAACACATCCGTCATGTGACAATTCCCTCATGTAGAGAGCTTCCTCTTGAAATGTGATGTTTGGTTCCCATAAAGCCTTCCTAGGCTGTCCTATGCACCAAGGAAAACCCAGACATGTAGAAGGAAACGACCCAACATGACATACAAAAATGGCAACATATTTGACAGCCCAATCAGGATCCAACCAGAATTGTAGCATGTCACTATGAAAAATAAATTATGTTTCATACATGATATATCCCCAAACTATTGTAGCAATTAGCTTAAGATTAATTCTCTGACCATCACTTGCAGCGCTACAGACAATAGTGCTGTCACCAAATTGTACATTATTAATCTCAATATCAGAATGCTAGATGCTGAGTCACCAAAGCAGCCCCTCACATTCAGCTCTCTCGAATACCATGTCATTACATAAGCTTTCATTGGAAAGGTCCTTTTAATTTGTGCCCTGCCATTCATCAAAGGCCGAATACATCTGCATTCTATCATGACCACCATTATGCTTTGTTTTTAATTTTACTTTCTCTCTGATTTTCTTGAAGCAATTTGTAATGTTAGCATCTTATCTTATTGTTTCTTTGTCTTCCTTTTTATTTACTTGCTTGCCTATATGTTGTGCTGCAGATTCGTCTCAAACGTGAATACTTGGATCAGCAGGCTCTGTCGCAAAAGAAAGAATGTGTGGTATGTGAGGGTTCCTACGCACAAGAACTAGAGCAGCAGTAACTTATGATTGTCTTGTTTTGTTTGCTTTCTTATATGTAACAAAGAAGAGGGAAAAACAAAAAAAAAAAATGTGCCTCACACTCTAATAAGATTTAGGGGGCATTTGGTAACTCTAAAAATAAGCTCTTATTTTGTAATTTAGAGCTTATTCACGTATTAGAGTGTGTTTGGTAAACCTCTGATTGTATTTTCTAATTTTTGAGCTAATTTACAAATTAGAACTTTTGCCTCTAAAAAATAAAATAAGTTTTGGAACGAGAGAGAGAGAGAGAGAGAGAGAGAGAGAGAGAGAGAGAGAGAGAGAGAGAGAGAGAGAGAGAGAGAGAGAAGAGGGGGGTAGTAGGTAGTACCCATGCGTTTTTTTTTATTTATTTATTTACATAAACTCCCTCATATTTACTACGTATTTATTAAACCTCTGAATGTATTTTCTAATTTTTGAGCTAATTTACAAATTAGAACTTTTGCCTCTAAAAAATAAAATGAGAGAGAGAAAGAGAGAGGGGGGGGGCGGGGTAGTAGGCAGTACCCATGTGTGAGAGAGAGAGAGGGAGAGAGAAGGGGGGTAGTAGGTAGTACCCATGTGTTTTTTTTTTTTTATTTACATAAACCCCCTCATATTTACTACGTATTTATTAAAACACACAAAGCACATGAAATAAAATGTTATTTCACATTTGGCTATTCTAAAATTATTCCATTTATTTATTTTCTGATTTATTATATTAAATGACCACCTTAAGCAATTAATTATTTCATTTGATCATTTAAACATTTTAAGTATAACTTCCCATTTTATTTGCAACCAATTAAATTTTATGTTATTTTATGCATTGATTTATTAAAATAATTTATCTTGATTATTCCTACCATTTAATTGGTCAGTTAGACTGCATGATCAGATCCCATTTTTTTTTAAAATTTTTAATTGAACTTCTGTTTATTTACCCAAAAAAACCCTGCAATTTTAAGAAATTACGAGAAGTCCCTGTAGTTTTGTAAAACTACAATGCAGTCCCTGTGCAGTAGAAATAGATTTTAAATGTAGGAAGATTGGATGAACATAGCTTTTGCTTCGTTATTTATGGTCTGCTCAATTCTGTCTTTCTAGAGTTGTACTTGTGACTTTCTGGTTGGGTATGTGATCATAACATCTTGGTGTGGTGCTTTTACATTTTTGGCTTGCATGTTCTATTTTTTTTCTTTTTAGGTATAGAGTGTTGAGTAGCCCATTAAACTCATCCGCTTTCATGTCATTCTAACATTGTTTGACACATGATATGGCTAACTTGCTCAAGAACGTGGACATTGGGTTCTTTGCAAGGTCTGTGCTTGCATCAATCTGTTTGTGCACTGAAACATATGGGGTGCATCATGATTAAACATGGTTGGCCCCGCTTAAATTATTGAAGCACAATTGGTCATGTCTAAATGATAGGAATCACGGTGGGGCTCACCTACTAATGGAAAGTGTTCAAATGTTAGAAACACGGCGTGATCGTCTAAATGATGGAGATGGATGAAAACACAGTGGGGACACCAATGATATATAGTATGGATGGGTCCATCAAATGATGGAAACATGATGGGGCCACTCAATGATAGTAAACTAGTGACTCATCCAAATGATAGAAAGTGCAGTGGGCCCTAATGAATGAGGGGTTAACTTAAAAGATATGAAGATCTAGGTATTTTGGCCATCCACTGAAGTCCTATATCAACGTTTAGTTGATAGGTAAATGCGGGGGTGTTCTTGACTTTTCACCGATGAAAATGAGGTAGGTTTGACCTATGATACCTGTATTGTGGATGGAGGATATGGCAGAGGGACACACCATGGATATTACAGGAGTTGCCTCAAAATTGTTATGATATTCCTTGTCTAACATCGAGTGGCCATATGGATTGTCAGCTCAATGAGGTATTTACATAACACATTGAAAATATCAAGGGATAATCCATACTTATTGAGACCTGGGACACACACATAGACATGTAGAAATATTCAAGTGCTCACCTTTTCCTTGGGTCTTACTGTGCATGGCTCTTATTGGGGCCTTCCTGATCATCAATCTGAATAGACCCCGATCTTATTTCTTTTTTACACTGATCTAATTTGACTGGATCGTTGGATCGACTGTCCAAATTCTTCTTAATATGTTTTTTATTATATAAAATCGTTGAACTTGTGGGACATAGATGAAGGAGTTAGGATGATTTGTTGGGTGTTTAATTTTTTATGAGGTAGGGCCCATCCAGATCTTTCAATCACTCACAGTACCATTGATTGGTGGGGCCCCAGGTGGCCCCCACAATGAGGTGCCCATGGGTGTATATATAGTTGTCCCTCACCTGAGCTCATGACTTCACTTTATGGACCACCTAGTGGGGCCCACCTTATGATCCATCAGAATGGACCATAAAAACAAGAACCCTTCTTTTAGTCACCACTCCAGGGGTTTGGAACCCATCCGAATGGATTGGATTGTTGGATTGATTGTGCACTCGTTTTGGATGGTGAAAATTTGTTAGCCATTGATTAAGTGGCTGAGATCATCATTTGTGCCTCCGTGACCATACACAATTTGGGGGGAGGGAGATGTTTCAATCCCCGCCGGTCCCATCCCAAGATGGGCACTAGGTGGGCCCTACATGGTTGTGTGCTCATTGAGGTCATGTGCGGAGGGGGGCCATAATATATGCAAAAATTATCCAATGTACACCCCTTCCCTATGCACTGTAATAAACCATATACCAACCCAAAAGCTTAAGCTGATAGGTGGAAGGCCGGTATATATGAAGCCTTGCCAAAAGCATTACTTAGGCGATGTGGGATGTCGGGCTTCACTTTACCAACACTCCCCCTCACGTGCAGGCCCAACATATTTCATGGACGGGCCTGCCATGTGGGCTACACGAGAACGACGGGATCGGAACCCGCTCTGATACCATGTAATAAACCATGTACCAACCCAAAAACTTAAGCTCATAGGTGGAAGGCCCAAACAGGTATATATGAAGCCTTGCCAAAGGCATTACTTAGGCAATGTGGAATGTCGGGCTTTACTTTACCAACATGCACACTTGTGCAACCTGATATTGGGGCCCACATGATGGTCCATCCGAATGGACCACACGTAGGGACTGACCTTGATAGTCATCGGACCCATCTGATGATCCGAATGGACTGGACCATTAGATTGATTGTGCATCCATTTTTAGCGGTGAAAATTTATGGGCCGTTGATGAAGGGGTTAGGATGATCATGCGAGCCCCTGTCACCATACACTAGTAGGGCCCACCAACTTGGTTAAGGAGGAAGTGGACAGGCCCTCCATGTTTGGGCGTTCCCATCTTTAGATTGCTCTTCCATAGTTTGGTTATTTTCCTTTAAGTTTTGTTTCTTCTGTTTTTAGTCAGTATAGCCCTCATGTACTGCTTTTCTTTTTTAGCTAAATAATTTCTTTGTAATTTTTCAACATAGGTTATATAAAAATCTAGTGGAATATCATGACAGGTGGACTCTTACAGTATAATTAAATCCAAATTGGATAGGCATAAATATTTAGAAGTCTCTTAATGAAACTTGCAATCTAGTAAATAATTCCAAATATACTTGTAAGCCTAAACATCCTAATCATCTGGGACTATCAAATATCAAATTGGAAGGAGATTTTGTCCCTAATCTACACATTTAACATTCAAAAGCTCACACTCAATGGAAACCTTACATGTATTTGGAATTTGGATGCTGATGCATTTTTTTTTAAAAATCTCGTGAAGGACATAAATTACACAATCTATGTCACAAGCAAAGACACCCGTGACCCAAGTCTTAGACGTAAAATTGTTCTCGATTAATTCTACACTTAACCACTGATTATGATATTTAGTAAAAATTTGCAGGTTCTTACTGGAGAGGAGTGGTACAGCCAACAAGCAGCACGGGCTGTGAATCAGGCTGTTGGGCGTGTCATACGACACCGCCATGATTATGGAGCGATAATTTTCTGTGATGAAAGGTACAATAAAAAAATCTTTATCAATTCTTTGTTTTTTCAATGACATAATATTTATGCTGAAATCTTCAATAGAAAGCATCTATATTTTGGAACCAAGTGGCATGCCAAGGGAAGTAGATGGTGGTGAAAAACTGAAAGTACAGTGGTTCAGAGGTTTTCACTTAATTGTTACCAGGGTGCCTTTAGGTGGCCACTTGACCTCCCCTCTGTTAGAATAGAATTGAATAATAATGTTTGTTGGTATGATGATATTTGCTACCATTTTAGATCTGGATTAAGATTTTAAATTAGGATTATTTTTAATCTTGATTGCCTTGTTGTACTATATATAGAGTGTTATTCCAATGTAAAATGCATCAAGTAGTGAATTCATCAAATGATCAATCTGAGCCCCTTGGTCGCCTCTTGATTGAGGCCCATCCTTGCTGCCAGTCTCCACATACAACATCATCTTTCATGCGTCCTGTCAACAGCCACTGCCGCCCCAAACAATCTGTTGCTCAACTCTGCCTGCCAAATGAAGTAGCACCAGTACCCTGTTCCTGAATGTCCTATTGGCATGATTCCAACTGATTTCTGTTAAGTAGTTAATTTGCCACACCTTTGATGCCTAGGCAGTTTGGGTGTATTGGTTAGCAACTTGAGATGATATAAAAGCCAACATGTCCTGGGTTTGAATCCGCACAGGGCAAGAAGGCCCCACGCCGCATTGAGTGTGTGGGCGCATGTGCGTAGGGCAAAAAGGCTCCATGCCGTGTCTTGTGCGGGTAGTGTCCCGCCGAAAGAGAGTTTGGGGGGGGGGGGTTAAGTCGTTAATTTGCCGCACCTTTAACGCTCAGGCATTTTGAGTATATTGTTAGCCACTTGGAAATTTCAACCGATGTCAAACTTGTCATAGATCTGTATTCATAACTTGCTGTTGTCAGATCTCGGCACTGTTAGCAAGATCCTGTTCTGCTCAGAATCTCAGGTTTGCTGAATCTGTTTTATGCTCTTGCTTCTGCTTTAGGGCCATTTGAATCAAATCCCATTGCTTTCATCTTCGCTACTAAGCATTTTCCTAGATCTTGCCAGAGACTAATATCTTCTGTTGAATCTGTCCACCCATCCGTATAAGCTGTAAAAATGCAATGCTGCCAATTACAAGGTTTCAACAATTAGCTGTGAACTCAGACATGAGCATTGCCTTTTGGATTGGATGAGTTCCTCAAGACCTGCTACAATCTATTTTTCTTGCTGCTGCAACTTGATTGCCGAATCTTTGTTTGAGCTGTCTTTTCTGCTATTGAATCAACTCTTGTAACCTTCTCCAGTTGGCTGTGCTTTGTCTGACATCCATTGCTACAATACTGTTGTGGAAATTGCCATGCTGATTGCTAATACCCATCTGGTGATGTTGGCTGATTTATGCCTTTGTGCTAATCCCATCCTGATTCCTTGCAACATGAATTACTGGCTTCACTGCATCAATTTGCTTTCATTCTAAAGTCTCAAAAGTATAACCTTTTGATTATATGAATGTGCTAGATAATTGTGGATAGTGTGAGTTGGAAGATCTGTGCCCCACTTGATCTGATTTTGTTTCTGATCTAAAAATGGAGCATCTTGTTCTGCCCTCGTCTCTTTGCTTTTGGTTTCTTTGCATTCAGTAAGTCCCTTTCTTATCTTCTTTTGTTTGTTTGCTATAGTTTCATTCAGTTGCTATTATATGTGCTTCTGTTTCATTTATCCTCTTATTGCAGCCTTTTCTTGGCCTCCAAATCTGAATTTGTTCAGTCTTCTACTACTCTATTCTTCGGATTCCGTCTCCAAACTTGTCTAACCACAAATCTCCTGTTTACTGACACTATGTCTGGTGACGAAGGCTCTGATCGCCATCCCAACCACTTGATCAATGACCTATAGGTTTTCCCCATCTAAAACAAGTGCACAACTGATCCAACGGTCCAGTCCATTCGGATGGGTGCCAAACCCCGGGTTCGGTGACTATCAAGGGGTTGGTTCTTTTAGAGCCTCATATAATTAGTGTATGGACTATGGAGGTATAGTAATGTAGTTTCTTGTCGTTTGGATTGTTTTGTTAGAGGTGTCAATGTAGTGCTGTTATATGGATCTTTTTACTGTAGATCTTTTGATGTTTAATAATCTTTAGTATTAATAAAAAATAAATCTTCTGAAGATCTGCACCGCATGTTGATTTTTTACTGTTTCTACCTAAGGAGAGCTGATTGCTATCAGGACTATTAGGCACAGATGTAGAGATGTGGCTAAACTGTACCAGATTAATCTGGGACTTCTCATTTCTTCTAATGACTTCATGCTTTTCCTCAGGGATGAGTTGTTAACTCTGTATAAGAATATTACTCTTCTTTTATTTAAAAAAAACATCCAATGCTCAAACTCGTAATGACTTGACAAGCTTCTAGTTTTTTGAATTGACAATGCTCAAGCTCTGTGAATTCACAAGCTTCTACCCGAACTCCCCACATGAGAACTCATGTAGATCCTTCTTACAACAAGAAGGGGAAAGTTAGCAACAGTGTTAAACTTTCTCCGCTGTCTGGAACTGTCTCCTGGTTTCTTCTCTTCACCATCCATATTATAGAAAATGTTGCCGACTCCCCTCACGAAGGAGCTGAATGAGCAGAGAACTTTTAAGTTGATAATGTGGAACTGCTCTTAAGTCACCGTAAGAGTGAATCAACTCAAACATGCATATTTAAATAGTTTTGAGATTTAATAATAATAAGAGAAACACATATTTTTGGGTCAGTAACTAAATTTTATTAAAAACAAGATAAAATGTGCAGCAAGTCTAATTATAAATCCCATGCTCAAATACATGAAACAACTAATTAAACATCCACAGTAAGCAACAATAAATTTTTTTTTTTTTTTGGGGGGGGGGGGGGGGGCGGCGCAGAAAAATCCCTTAGAATGCGAGAAGAGAATTGATGAAACTCACAGGTTAAAACCAACTTTTGTATCTTTTATTTGACAGTCAAATGGATGAGACCCACTATAGTATGAATGAGTCTGTTGTGTGCTATGCCATTTCTCGAGCATTGTACTGGGAGCCTGGGACTTATATGGTTGGGACTGTCCGTGACGACTTTTTTTCCCGCCTGAAAATTGAGTACCTGTGATGGATTTCTAAGGTATATAGTTGTTTAAAGCTTGATTATACCTTCTATTTTTTTTTTTGGTGATGTAAAATATTATGCATTTATTAATGTATCACTCTTAATTTCACAACATATATTCCTAGCTATGATACCCGGATATGGCACTTGACCTATGGTACCTGTACCGACATGGTACGATACGGACACGGGATACGGCAAGATACGTCTGGGATACGTGCAAAATTTCAGGATACCCCCAAACCACAAAACCTTCTTTAAGGAAAAAAGAAACAAACAACTGTTCCCTCTTTTTCTTGTTCTTCTTTTTTATTTTTATTTTTTTTTCTTGCGAGGTGGAGAAATAAATAAAAAAAAAAACAGATGAGGAAGAGGAGGGGGAGGAAGAAGAAGAGAAGGGAGTAACTTTCACCAGTGACAACGCAATTGATTGCAGATGGCTGGCGATGAGTCGACGACCCGACGAAGGGAGACAACGATTCTTCTTCGCAACTAGGGATTGGTCTTCCGATTTGTGGTCCCCACAGTGGATCCAAACCATTTATTAGAAAGGGACTGGGGCTCATTTATAAAAGGACGTAAGGACACTATTATATATATAAAAAATGGTTGGGGCTTATTGCTGGAAATGTCCAGATTCTTCTATTATTTATATTTTTGCACTTTGCCCCTACTACTTTCTTTAAATCTCATTGAAAGTTAGATCCACTCATTGGGCCTCACCACATTTGAGCCTTAAGTTGAAATAAGATAAATGTTCTGCTTTAAATAAATTCCTAATTAAATATCTACATGTATGTATTTCTAAAAATGCCGTACCTGTATCCGTATCCTAAAATTTTGAAGATGGCGTATCGAACCCTCGTTCCCCGTATCCGTGTCCGTACCCATGTCCGTATCTGGGCATCATAGGTTCCTAGGCATGGTTTTTTAATTTTGTTTTACATGGTATATCCATTCATCGCCACAATTGTTCTTATTGATTAATCTATAGGAAAGATATGCAGCGACTAATCTTTTGGTAACTTCTCTCATCTTGTATTTGTATACAGGTTTTCACAACAAAATCGCCAAAGCCAAATGTCACTCTGGCTTCGTCCTCATGTCAAGGTCATTTGTGGATTTTGGCTTACCATTTTTAGATGGAAAGATCTTTACTAACTAAAGTATTGTTCTTGCAGTGCTACCACAAATTTGGGGATGCCGTATTTACATTAACCAAGTTTTTCCGAGAAAGAGGCACGTCTAGTTCTGTGGAGCCAAAATCGATAGAAAGGCTAAGCACTGGTTAAGTATCTTTCAGATGGAATGTTTATTGATATATATATTTTTTTGTTTCGAAAGCTTTTATTGAGTTTGTTTTTATATTGTGGTTGGTCGATCATCATTTCTTTTAAATATTGTTTTGTAAATTATGGACCTTGCATATAGGAATTAGGGGTTATGTTTTCTCATGTAAATTCTTACATATTACATCTATAAATAATTAAATACCGATAAAAAAATCACATCTATAAAAACAAAAAAAAAAGATTCAAAATTTGGTCTTTATGTAGTGCTATGGTTAAAAAAATTCCTTCAAGAGTAGCGTGCTGTGTATATTTTGGTTTAAATATATAATAGTTGTTGTTGTCTCCACTTCATGTGCATGCGTGCATGCAGACCATGGAATTTGTAGTTTTTTCTTCCACATTGCTTGCAGACTATGCTGTCTGGAATGATGTTACTAGAAGTTCCTTGCTTGAGAGTTTTTGTATCTTGTCATGTTCTACAGCCAGAGATTTGCAGCTACCTTGTGGTGCAGTTTTAGCAGTTGTTCAATAATTGCAAAATTTGCAGCTATTGTACTCTGTTCAGAAGAGGAAAAAAAAATGCAGATGCTGTTGTCGTTCTGTCATGATAGACTGCTTAGTTTTATCCTGAAATAACTTCTGGTTTCCTTAGGAATTTTGTATCAGCAAAAAGTCTGAAAATATCAGTAGAGGACCAGCTACAGTCATAAAATTTATGTAAGGCATACTTTGATTAAATGTGATGATTTCCCACTTGGTATTTTCTGATAACCGAATAATTTTTTGGGTACTTTATTGATCAGACATACCTATATATTATGTAAACAACTTTAGAATGCACACTATAAATGGTTCCACATGTTATTTAGTATTTAAGTCTTCTTGTTAGTTGCTTATCTAATGGTCTAAGGTGTCCTGGGTGGATTTAATTTATTATCAGTCATTTGATATTTGTTTGTTAAAGGTGTTGGAAACTTTTTTGGTGGACGTTTGACATTTTCATATCATCTACATATAAAAGTGGATTGGTTGGATTGGGGTGAAAGGTGGAAAATGTATGATGGACAAAGGTGCATGCATCAAATTTTCTACATGTGGAATTTACTAATGGAACGGGAAAATTGGATTGTCCTCTCTTGGCCATACACATTTTCTTATTATCATCCACCTTTCACTCATCCCAACCTATCTGCTTTTGTTTGTAGATGATATGAAAATGTCCAACCTTCCCTTGGGAAATTAGAGATTGACATACCAAAAAGCGTTGGTGTAGTAAACATATCTACTTCCACATGTAAATGTCAAACCTCCATTAAATTTTTTTATTTTATTTTAAGCTACCTTATGCACACATTCTGTAATCTCACATTGAGATCACATCTCTATGCACACATTCTGTAATCTCACATTGAGACCCCACCCCCACCCCCACCCCACCCCACCCCCACCACCACTCCTCTTATTTTCAACGTGGAATCAAAGCTCTCTCTCTCTCTCTCTCTCTCTCTCTCTCTCTCTCTCTCTCTCTCTCTCATTTTCAAGGTGGAATCAAAGCATACATGTGATGCTAAGTTGAAACAAAACGAGCATATGCATTTAAGTTGTCATGCTGTGGTTGCAAGTGCAAGACTTTTCTGACTTACATTATATGCTTGTAGTAGTTGTGGGATAACTCCTTTTTTTTTTTTGTTTATTTATGCATTTATTCTTTTGTTTTTTTTGGATGATTTCAGTGCGCTCAGATTCCATAAGTTCTTTGAAGCCATTACTCGAAGAGCGGATCCATGGACCTCCAAAGTTGGGTATGCCATCCATATCAGAGTTTTCAAAACTAGTCTGTGGTATGGTTTATATATATAAATATATATAGTCATATTATTTAGCATCTTTGAAACAAGTTTTTTCATCAGGCTGCTGTTTCCTGTTTGTATGCATTCAGTTTAGTGCAATGGTTGTTTTGTTTTGATCTAAAACTTTCGATTAGTATCTACATTTATAATTCTATGCTGATACAAAATGCAGCATATTTTATATAATGGGTTTTATCAACCCACCTCTTTATAATTTTATGTACGCAAGATTTGTCGTTTTCCCTTTTATGTTGGTAGGTCCATGTAAGCTTCAGTCGACCTGCATCTCTTCAACTGTCATTGCAATAATGCTGTAGCAGTACAGGGCTGGACATCCTTTAGTTCCTTCAGTGCCTGACTTTGTTTAGATTGGGTGTTTTAGACTTTAGATTACTTTTAAGTTGTATTAGGAGATAGATGGGTGGGATATAGCCCGGGATTGGTAGGGTTTGTAGTTCTTTTATATTAGAGCAAGAGATTGTAAAAGGTAAAAAAAGGTCTTACATTTGTCAATTGAAACTTAGTGTGCGAGAGTTTCTTCCCCCCTTCTATTAGTATTTTCCTTGTTTGTTGAACTCTGGAATTTTGATCTCAGTATATGGTCACTGAGATTTAAGCTCAGATTTGTCTTTCTTGTTTCTGCTGTGTAAGAATGTCATTTGCGTATGGGGGCATCGAGGGGAACATCATTTTGATCTTTAAACCTGCTTTCTTCCTAAAATTGAAAATTGGGCTTTACATGAAGATGACTGGATCAACTAGCCTGCTACAGAAATTTCTGACTAAACTCATCTACACAAACTTAATCAGAAAGTTAAGCTCATACTTAATTAGATCTAGTTGGGACTTTTGTAGGTAGAGGCTTGTTTCTAAACGTTCAAATTTTATAGGAAACCTGAACTGGGAATAGAGAATTGGGAGGGACATTGGTTTCATTTCAGGATTCTGCCACAACAGGTTTGGATTTGTTTTTTGAGCCCTAGATTAGTATTTGAACCAGTGGATTTTGAACCTGATTGGATTTTCATCTAAATTTTGCTATTAGGCTATAAAATGGTTCAGATTTTGTGAGCAATTTGAATTCTAATTAATACAAATCATACTATCAATCTGCACAAATTAGTACTTTGGTTGGGTAAGCTTCGTTAGTACTTTTGGTTTGGAGTCTAGCTTCTGAGAACAGCTTGGAATTTTCTTATGTAAGATTACATTAAATTTGGTATCCGACATTTTGTTCCACGTTGCATGAGTGGTAACCAGGATTGTGTCAGTGTCAGTTTCCAATATAAAATACAGAGCTTGACTATCTGTGTGTACCACAAATAGCTAACCCTTTAGCAGTTGCATAGTGGCATTATTTATCTACTGTGCATTTGGGATACAGATACAGCTTTGGCTTCACTCTCATAAGTCATAATATGGATGATGGTTGTAGCTGCTTTATCTCTCTTTGAAGAAAAATTTACATATTGTTGGGTGATATTTTTTCAGATTCTCTCTGCCAGCAAAAATCATGCATAGGAAATTGATTTCCTTGTATCACTTGTAATCGAAGTAGAACTTGAATCCATAATTCAGTAGCTTCGTTGTTAAGGTTGATTGGCCAAGTAAATTCAGGCTGCTCAACAGTACTTTCTCTTCTTTTGACCATTAACATTGATGCAGTATACCTCTTAGTCTCTTACCTTGATCACGAGAAAGCTTTGAAGCTCCATAAAATGAGGGACAGTCTTCTCAAAACACAGCTTGGATGCCCTCTAGGAAAAGGAGCAGCCGAAAGTTTATGGAGGACATGAAATTTCTGCACTAGTAGCCACTAAGTGATACTGGCTAACTGCAACTGACCATAATAGACGCATACACAACATCATCCAGAAATGCACGCACACACAATATCATGCAGAAATGGTACTATAGGCAATAGAATATTTTACTTGACTAGAAGGTCTGATTTCGATGCTGAAATGGTTTCTACGTTTAATTCTTTAACAGAAGCGTGGGGATAGCAACGACGCTAAGCTGGGCTTATCGAAACAGGCCCATAATTAAGACTGATTCTGGCCAGGTCCAATAGGGAACTAGCAGCACAATTGACATTAATTGTGTAATTATTGGTTTTTAGCCTCAGGACATTGTACTTTTCTTCATCCACAATCTCTACACGTGAAGCCATGTCACGACCCAAATTCTGGGGCCCTGTCAGATCTCTGGATCGTGATAACTTGGTAATATTTACCATATATTCATCAAATAATTCACATAAGCATTTGGCATTTAAATCAAATAATTCTTTCATTTAATCAAAGATTTATAAATACTCAAACTTTAATATGTCTTGTCTGCATCAATAATTGTACTAAAACATTAAATAGTTTTCCTAATCAAGGGCTAATCCCTTTATCCACTAATTATCCTTTGTCGTTCTCTCTTGTCAGCCACGCATATTGAAATTTACGTGCTGATCATCGTTCCGCTCTATTCCGCCCGCAGCATGATTACCTGAAGGGGGTAATACAACATCAGTACTACTGGTGAATGAATATTCCTAATTACACAAATTACATAAATTATAACATCACATAATTTAGCAGGTCTAAATCAATAATCAAATATTATTTAGATTCTTTCACACACAAATCCGTGCCCCATGCACATCACCACGCCTCAAAGGCCTTATCGTATACATGTATACCTGTCACCATGACCCTGTCTCATCAGACACGTCCACTAAGGACCAGCCATCAAAGTGGCCCATCACGTCCATTAAGGACCCGCCGCTATAACGGCCACCATGGCCCGAAGCCATCTATCATCCGGACACAAGTCCAACATATGAAACCCAAATGCATCATATCTCATAATCATACAGTAATTAAATTCCATTATTAATAATTTACACAACATTAGTGTGGACCCAATCCACACACACTTCACTGGTTGTTGCCCCACTTCTTATCAAAATTGGTTTATAGTGATATAGTGGGCCCACACTATATGTAATACAACTTTGCATCATAATAATCAATTACAGTACATTTAATTAATCAAAGTTAATTAAACATTGATCACAAAACTTAATTTCACTTAAGTAAGGAAGTTGATTATTATTTCTACACACATTCCAAGTCTATTTCCATAAATAGACTTCTTTCTCAAACTGATCTATCTGTATAGCAACATGTAACAGAATAATATACGTATAAACCTCTTAGTACAATCCAGTGGGTCCCACGGTTTGTAATCCATAATCAGACATCTAGGTCTTGGTCGCCCAAGCCTGATGTATCTCACCCACATGAATCACGCCTGAAATTCCTTGAGATCAATATACAGTGGGTCCCACCGGTCCAAACCTCAGATGTCCAACTACGCCTTGGTCGACCAGGGGTCCCTAACAAGATGTGAGGTTCTGATCCATCATCAAGCCACATTGTGGGGTCCACAAATCAAAATCGGCAATCTGCTGTTTTGTTCTCAATTCACGCCTGATAATTTTATGGCTGCTAGATAAACTAAATAGATGGGACCCACTTCTCATCAGTCCATCATCACAAGGGTCGACTGTGGGTCCCCTACAAGATATAGGGTCTTGATCTTAGATCAAGTCCTCGGATGGGTCCCACAATCCTCAGTTGTGGCTTACTCCAATGATGATTTGGTTCTGGAAGCCAACGTATTGAGGAATTCATGAATCAACAACTCCATTAAAGTTGTATACTGCTATCAATCATAACTTACATGATTTTCCATGACTTAAATAAAGTTTATGCCAAATCCATGATCGCAGAATAATCTCTAAATACAGAAGCATTGAAAACAGTTGAGGCATGCCAAATCATCAATCATCCCTGATTAAATTATCCAAGGTATTTAGAAAGATCCACTCACTTTTGATACACGATCGTCGCCTTTGAATGCGAACTTGACATCAGCAGCCTTCCTCTCCTTCTCCTAAATTGCAATCCATAAAGCTCTCAGGTTTTTCTCCAATGGAGATGAAAGGGTCGTTGGTTCTCCATATATAAAGGGAAAGATGGAAATTCCTTATTCCTTTCAAACTGTCTTATTTAGAGTTGTCATACAACTCTACTCCTTCCAAAACCATTCACGTGGGAAGACTACCAGTTACACAAAAAGTATGGACTCTACTACTCTTATTACTTGGGCCAAGCTCTAACTAAAATATTACCTGGGCCAGACTAATCATGGGCCCAAGTAACTCAGGATATTACAAGCCGTTAGTAGCGATCATATTGTTGAATACGGTAAAGCTAAATGGGGACGACCATTCCTCAACAGATCTGTAGGAGTGGAAGAGAATAATCCTTGGTTCATAAACATCATTATCCTAGCCTGATTCCATGGGTAGTAATCCTTGGATTGGTGGCCTAAATGAAGACGGTTAAAAGGTTAGACAAATGCGGTCCATAAAAAAATGTTAGAAAATAAAAATAATGTGTAAATAACTTCTGTTCGCTCATGCCTGTGGGGCCCACTTGAGCACAGGTGAGGGAGCGCTAGGGGATATTCATGTGCATCCATCTCTCACCATATGGTGAAGGACAAACTTGATAGGGCCTACATAGAGCCCCACTGATCATGGGACTTGTGGGGATGGAAAGAGACATCTTGGATGGGCCCATATATCAAGTTTGGGGTCAATCCTATGCCTCTAACCCCGTCATCCATGGCCCACAAATTTGACGACTTTTTATTAAATGAAAAAATTTGACCCTCGATCCAACGGTTCGATCCATTTGGATTAGTGAAATTCAATGGATCCAATTTAAATCAGGGGATCCCATGTGTGTGGATGGTTTGGATGGATCAGGCATGGAATACATCGTCTCTTGAAGTCTTGACCAACACTAACTGGACGTGTGGAGAGAGGTGGCTTGGACGTTCGAGGAGGGGGGGGAGGTCCCCTCCTTATATAGTTTTTTTGATCTCTCTTGGTGAGAGACTTCTTATCCTTGTGGGACTCTTGTAGCTTGACTTGCACTCCAAGTTTTCTCTCTTATCCTTAGCATTGATTTGAATTTCAAAGAGACTTGGATTGAGAAAGAACTTCTTCTTATCTTGGTCTTCTCAAAATAACTTCTAGATGCCAAGGAGATAATTCTTCAAAAATATGCATGAAGTAAGAAAGAGAGAGAACTCTCTTAATGTGAGTGTGTGGGACATCCAAGGCACGTGTGGCCCCCCTTGGACATCCACTCCTTGTTAGCTTCATCTCTTAGTTCTCTTCTTTATCTTCTTTCCTTAGTCTTCATCTCCTAGTTGTCTTAGGTTTCATCTTCTCATAATTCAAATCATCTCCTAACTCCTCTTCGTTTTTCTCTCCTAATCAAACACATCTCCTTCTTTAATTTGAATTTGAATCATGATAAGAGGAGAGTCTCAAAACTTTATCACACAAGGAGCGGATAATTCTTCGAACTTTGGAATTTTGCAACAAGTGGGAAGTGGGGCCCTTCCCTTGGGCGTGCATAGGGATTCACGTCCAAGGATGGGGTGGTCCCTACTCCTTTTGCATTTCTTTTCTTTCTTTTCTTCTTTCACAATTCCTTCAAAGCGTGGGCCCCCTTTAGGTGATAGTCTCCTACAAAATAATGAAAACAATGTAAATAATTAATTTTGTGAGACTTAATGAAATTCATGCATGGGACCCAACTAATTTTTCAATGTGCCCAATGAAATTATGATGCAAGAGATTAATGTATGTTTGAAATTCAAAAAGTCTAATTGGTGGAGTGATCATGTGGCCCAAAACCTTAATTTCCTGAAAATCATGCAATTGAACCAATTTTGACCTAATTTCCAATTTAATGCAGAAATGCATGAAATTTTATGAAATTGAATGTGAATTGACCTAATTAAGTCCACTAATGTTCATGAAATGATGACTTTAAGTGCTAATTTTGTGAACTTATGTACAAAATTCCTTATCTTTCTTTGGAGCAAAAAAGTGAGGTTTCTCTCTGATGACTAATGGTAGATATTCTTGATTAGCAAATGCTAATGAGGTGAAGATTGATCGGCTGCCAACCAATATATTTTCTGCTAAAACCCCCTCATGTGTGGTATGTAGCCTAAGTAAATCCTCTCACTTCAGTGTTTTCTTCTAAATAAATGCTTTTAATTGAAGCAGCTTCTCTTATTATTCTGTGTTTATTAGGCTACAATGGCTGAAGACTCTAAGATGCCGTTGTCTTATTTTCTTGCATCTGGTAGACACAACTCCTGTAATCAGTTGGGTGGAATTGTTCCTGCCAATCGTGCAACCCTTACTTCAAATGGACAAAATGGCCTCTTGACATTAAAAAACTCCAGAGACTCAGAGAACAAATTGAGAGCTGTTGGTTTGAAGAAAAAGGACCCCCAATGTCAAGACTGTGAAGTGGTTGACTTGACTGCTGATCTTCCTTCGCGTGAACATCCAAGAACAGAAGAAATGATAAGTTCTTCAAAAAAGTCCAAAACTTTGAAATTAGATCATAACGTGCTCAAACAATATGAAAAATATTCATCTGATGAGTTATATACTGGAGCATTTGCACATTGTCAGAGAAACTCTTGTCTGACATTTGATGCAGATAAGCATTGTAAACAAGTATCTCAAGCGTCCTCACTCATGCAAGAGGAATTTGGTATCAGCAACAGCAATGGAGGCATGCAACATGCCCAAGTCAGTTCAGGTGTGATCACACAAAGGACTGTCTCCCTGGTCGAAAACAACAGGGACCTTCCTACTTTCGTGCCGTGTGGTGATGAGGAGACAAGAGGATCTACTTTTTTGAATCAGGTGAGGCATTTTGATTCTGTAATGATAACAATAAAATCCGATATCTTTCTTTTTTTAAAATTGTGTTGCTTCATGTATTTAAGATTATTTTTCCTTGAATGCTTTGGATTAAAGATATCTTGCTCCTTTCTAACTGCTGTGTTTTTGGGTGTCATTGTTATTATTATTATTTATTGTTTTTGTTTTGGTATTGTTGTTATTAGGTTGAATATAACTCCCTTTTTTTTTCTTTTTGACAATTACAAATAGTCACCGGCATTTTAATATTAACAATGAATATGTGTGTTATTCTCAAATCTCAGTGGACAACCTTGATTTGCAACGAACGGCCAGTTTGACCAGTTGTTGAAATCCTGATGTATTTTACTGTGGAAGGATGAAAATCTTAGATCTAACATTACTAAAATTAAAATGAGGCATTAATGATTTGATTGATTCGGATTTTATTTTCTTTTCTGTGTATTACCCAAAGTTTTATCTTAGGGACAGCCTAGCTGTTCCTGAAAATGGCTCTAGTCAATCTTATTTATGTTTTTACAACATTGTATGGACTGTCCACCAGCATCAATGAATCTTATTTCATTGTTTCTTTTAGTATCACTTTTTTCTCGTGGTCAATGATCAACTGTATTTTAAAATAATTAATGAACTGTCATTTTTTTTATTACTGGTATCAGGAAATGATAGGAACAAGTCTTAATGTACTGTCATTAGCCTTTAGGTTTGACAATTCATTCTGTTTATGCTTTATGCATCCTTGTGGTCCATTGTTGTGAGTTGTGACATCCCTTTAGAGCTTCACATCTTTTCATTTATCTTGTTGCATGATGCCTCCATTTATATTTGGAACTATGTGATTGATTAGTGATTCTAATATTTTGGGCCGACGAAGTCAAACCTGTAAGATCCCACAATCCCACATCGCTTATGAGGCTACCCAGATAATGGGCTAATATATGGAGGACACCATGTGACTTAGTATGAGGCCTTTTGGGGCTTAATGGGCTTCGAAAACAAAACCTTGAGGCAAGATTGGGCCAGAGCCCGCAGGGCCTGAGCCGCATGAGCCAAAGAGGACAATATCATACTGGGAGATCTGGGTCGTTACATTACCAAGCGATGTGGGATTGTGGGATCTTACAATCCCCACCCCCCCAGAGGAGAGCCGCCCTCGGCTCTGATACCAAATGTAATGTGACCTGAATCACCCAGTATAATATTGTTCGCTTTGGCCCTATGAGCCACACGGCTTTGTTTCTGGGCCCCTCTAAGACCCAAAACGCGTTATACTAAGCATAGACGTCGTCCTCTATATTAGCCCAGGCTCTGGATGCTTCATGAGCAGTGTGGGATCTTACATTCCCCCATCTTCAAAGGAGAGCCGTCCTCGGCTCTGATACCAAATGTAACGACCCATATCTCCCAGTATGATATTGACCTCTTTGGCTCATGCGGCTCGGGCCCCGTGGGCTCTTGCCCAATCTTGCCTCAAGGTTTTGTTTTCGGAGCCCAGTAAGCACTAAAAGGCCTCATACTAAGTCACATTGTGTCCTCCATATATTAGCCCAGTATCTAGGTAGCCTCATAAGCAATGTGGGATTGTGGGATCTTACAAAGCCTCTAGCCAAAAATTCAGATCCAAAAGAAGAGATTTTACAAGAATTTTATCACCACAGCATGCTAGAAATTAAAAAAAGTTTCATAAAATGAAAATTTCTGAAATTAAAATAAGTTTCGTAAAATGAAAATTTCTTACATTACTCTGAGCTGTTATGCATTAAATCTCATCTTCTTTTTGCACAGTGCTAAGATGATAGCACCTCCTTGATCTCTGATTTGCCCTTTATACCCCAAATCTCTCAGAATGGAGTGGGTTCTGACTTGAGTGGTGTTTTACAAAGAGTACACATATCATGGTGGTTGAAAGAAGTCCAATCTTTTTTGTATCACTGTGTTATCTTCTGTGGTTCTATGCTTCTTCTTGGGTTATTATGCAAAGCCCATATTATTTTTAATATTGGAGTCATATATGAGAAAATCTTAACATCCTTCTGATTTAAATTTAAAGGTGTGATTTTCTATTAAAATTGATGTCAGCTATTGATTTTTGTTAGATGAGTGGAATCGGATAGTGGAACTCCCTTTTGATTTTCTTTACCCTAGAACCTATTTGAGTGCTTTTAAGCACATTTTCCAGGCCTTTATATAAATTTCTTAGAAGTCTGGATTGATTGCATCTTTTCTTTCTACTTCTTTTGAACCTTTTTGTTTTTGGTTTTTCAATATTTTGTGGTTCATTATGAGATATCATGGCTTCATTGGACAAATCTGGTTACTCATTGAAGTTTGATTGGCATTTTTTTAAATATGGGATTCCTAATTTTTTAGGTGTTTTGTTGAATGCCAATCAGTTGGCCAAGTGTTTGGACCTTGTCGATGGGCACGAACACTTATCTGTTGACATATCAGTGCCATATTTACATGATATCCTATGTTGGTACCCTATCTCAAGCCCCCATTTCAGGGAGGGAGGGAGACTGGGAGAGTAATTTTACTTTCTGTAACGCTCTTTAGATTTTGAGTTGGGTTTCAAATCATCGTGCTTTTTATTGCTGTCTGATTGTATCTTTGTTTCAATCTGTATTTTCTCTGCACCAGTGGATCTAAAATGACCTTTTGTAATACTAATAAGAGCGAAGTGATTGAACTGATGAAACTAACTGTAAACCTATATTTTCATATGTGAATCTTACAGGTTCAAGAAAAGCTTACTACCGAAGAATACAGTGAATTTGTGGGTTTCATGAAGGCATTGAAGTCTAAAACTATGAAAATAATTCCTGTGCTAGAGGCAATTGCAAGATTGTTCTCTTTACCAGGAAGGCTTATTCTTCTTAGAAGGTATTCAATTTTATTGTAGTCTGTTCAGAATTTTTTTAACCCATCTAAGTGGCTTCACTGTTATTGTACTGCATGACATTGTGTGGTGTTGATGCTGTGTATTTTTTTATTTTGAAATATTTATGATGGCACAACTCACAATTGTTATTTTTTTATTGTTTCTTTTTTTGAATGGTAAAGAATTTTTATCTGGGTATATGAACTCTATACAATGGCAGGCATAATCTATTATGTATGGTAGTATATTGAAAAGGAAAAAAGATATCTTAGCATTCATGGAGGAATTCCACAAAGTGTTGCATTAAGGAGGAACCTGAAGGACAAGGAAGGATAAGGAAACTAAGGTCAATTCATAGATGGCAAGAATTGGTGGTCAGGTGGTATGGAGTCCTCCTTTAAGGAGGAACCTGAAGGACAATGAAGTGTCTCAGTTCATCTCGCTCCTCAACCTCCTAAACGGTATGTCCATCCCGGAAAGAGAGGATACTAGGGTGTGGACTGCCTCAAAAGATGGGACCTTCTCTGTCTCCTCTTTATTCTCGGCCATATCTAACATATCAAGGGAGAGGAGTGTGGTGCGAAGAATATGGAAATTGAAGGGGCCCCCCCTAAGGGTGGTTATCTTCGGGTGGTTGGCTCTCAGAAAAAGAATTCTTACCTAGGAAGCACGGATACGTAAAATAGGGTCCTGAATCCGTATCCCGGACGTATCGGACACGGATACGTCCGGATACGCCCCGGATACGACCAGGATACGTGAAATCCGTATCCGAATTTTTTTTTTTTTTAATGCCCGATACGTGCGGGACACGTGCAGGATACGCGTGTCCCGCACGGGACAAGTTAAGCGGTATATATAAAAAAAAAAAAATAGAGAAAGCGGAGAGTGGACGAAAGCGCAGGGAGGAAGAAAAAAAGGAAGAAGAAAGGAAAGGGAGAAGAAAGGAAATGGAGAAGAACACCCTCTCGCCTTATGCATGTGAATCATGCTTTTCTTATTCTTCTCTCTCTGTCCTTTCTCTACCCTCTCCCATTCCCAAAATCCTCATCTTTCTCTATCCCCAAAACCCAAACCCCTTCTTCTTCTTCTTCTTCTTCTCGCAAAGGAAAAGGCAGAGAAAGTAATGCCTGGATAGGAGGAGGAGGAGCTTGTGGAAAGGGAAATCCCCATGGCCGAGAGCGGCAAAGACAAGCTCATGTAGTCGCCCGCCACCTCGCCAAAACCCTAGGCCGTACGGACACAATGACCGACGAATTCCTCCAGACCCTCACCTCATTCGACAGCCGCTTCTCCCGCGACAAGCTTTCCGACAAGCTCTCCAAGACGCCGGCCGAGGTCGTTCGCCAGACTCGGGATCTGCTCGTCTATGCAGACATGAACTGGAAAGGGAAGAAAAGGTATGGATGGATGATGGATATGAGGTTCTCTCTCTCTTTATCCTTTTTTATATTTTTTTATTTTGTACTTAATTTGTTTCATTTCATGGGTTTTTATTTTTTATTTTGATTTTGATTGGAAGGAAAATAAAATGGAACTGCTGTTGTTCTATTTGATTTTGGTTGTTGTTGTTGTTTCTTTAACAAGTTGAAGTTGATGATTGATTCACTTGGTGTTTACGTGAGTAAAGAAGAGTTATTTGTGGGAAATTGTAAATTTGGGTAATTTATTTTTACATATTCTCTCTCTCTTATCCTTTTTTTTTTGTTTGCTGTTGTTTTTTTTTTTTTTGTAATGTGTCTTTTTTTTTTTGTTTGCTGCTGCCGTCAACTTCTCCTAGCTCGTTGTTGCTGCTGTTTAATTTTTCTTTTCTTTTCTTTTTTTCTTGATGCTATGCTGCTGCAGTGCTGCTGTAATGTGTCTGTGTTTTTTTTTTTTTTTTTTGCTGCTGCTGTCAACTTCTCCTAGTTCCAAGATATATGCTGCTGCTGCTGTTTCTTTTTTCTCTATTTTTTCTTGATGCTATGTTGCTGCTGTTTATTTATTTTTTCTTTTTTTCTTGATGCTATATGACGGGATATGTGGAAAGAATGATAGTTGTGGAAATTCCAGGATGCCTTTGATGGACGATCCTTTCTCTCTTTTATAAACAGATTTAGCCTTAATCAAGGCAAATCAAACTAATTACAATCTATCTGTTATGGAAAGTAAGCTGTACAATTGATTTGATTCTATCCTAACTAATGTGTAGATAAGTTACAATGAATGGACCTGGGCCTAGTGGGCTTTATGTTACAAGTGTTAACACCCCCCCTCAAATTGATGATGGTCAAACAACAGCAATTTGCGAATCAAGAACTCATGGCGTGGCCGAGGTAATCCTTTTGTGAAAATGTCCGCAAGTTGGAGTTGACTGGAAACATGGGGTAAAGTAATGATCTTGCGGTCATAAGCATCGCGAATAAAGTGACAATCCACCTCAATATGTTTTGTCCGTCATGAAAGACTGGATTCTCAGTGATACGGATGAAACTAGTATTGTCTGCATGAAGAGGAGTAGCGGAAGTCTGAGGAAACCCCAGATCTGCAAGTAAGCCACGAAGCCAAAGGATCTCAGAACAGGCAGATGACATAGCACGATATTCGGATTCAGTGGAAGACCGGGAGACCCTTTCCTGCTTTTGCATTTCCAAGAGATGAGTGATTCACCCAAATACATACACCAGCCTGTAGTAGATCGGCGAGTATCCGGGCATCCGGCCCAGTCGGCATCAGAATAAGCATTTAGGGTGAGTGGGGTGCCAACCGGAAAAACCAATCCTCGTGTCAGAGAACCAAGAATGTACCGAATAATCCATTTGACAACAACCAGATGATGATGGCGTGGGGCTTGCATGAATTGACTAACAACATTCACAGCATATGAGATGTCAGGCCGAGTGATAGTCAAGTAGACGAGACTCCCAACTAAACGTCTGTAGGAGGTGGGATCGGAAAGGAGGTCCCCATCATCTTTTCGTAGTTTTACATTGACCTCTAATGGAGTGTCCACAGGAGTTGCATCCTTTTGGCCGGCAAGATCAATAAGATCAGTAGCATACTTATGCTGATGTAAAAACAATCCCTTCCTAGACTGTTGAACCTCAAGACCCAAGAAATATGTTAAAGGACCCATGTCTTTCATATGGAATGCAGTTTGAAGCGAGGACTGAAGACTATGGATCATTTTACTGTGAGTGCCTGTGATGATGATATCATCCACATATACTAGGAGAATAGTGGTAGCTTGAGCAGTGTTATTGAGGAACAAGGAAGGATCATAGGGACTTTGAGCAAATCCAAGATGAAGCAGAGTAGACCGAAATTTTTCAAACCAAGCTCTGGGCGCTTGTTTGAGTCCATACAGTGAGCGACGGAGCCGGGCCACCTCATGAGTAGAGGTAGTAGCATATCCTGGAGGAAGGCGCATGTAAACTTCCTCTTTAAGATCTCCGTGGAGGAAGGCATTCTTCACATCCATCTGATAAAGAGGCCATGAACGAGATTCTGCTATAGCAAGAATAGTACGCACTGTTGTCATCTTGGCCACCGGAGCAAATGTCTCATCATAGTCAATACCATACTCTTGACGGTTGCCAAGTGCCACTAACCGAGCTTTATAACGAGCAAGAGTACCATCAGAATGTAGCTTGATAGAGTACACCCATTTACAGCCAATGGGTTTGATGGATGGAGGACAGGGAACGACATCCCATGTGATTCATTTTAAGTGCGTCAAGTTCTTCCTGCATAGCCTGCCGCCAACACTCATGTTCCACTGCTTGAGAAAAATGATGAGGAATGTGAACAGAAGACAAAGTAGTAAGTAAGGATGTATGGGTAAAACCAAACCGATCAGGGGGGCGGGAAGTTCTAGAGGAGCGACGAACAGGAACTGAGTGAGGAATGTCTGGAGCAGGAGCTGGGTCAAGTATCGAGGAAGCTGACAAATCAGGAGTGTCAGTTGCAATCGTATTTCCCCGCCGACGTCTTTCATACACAAGGATAGGCTTGGTAGAGTCCAAGGAAGGAACATGAGCATCACAGAAGTCAGGAACACGAGAAAGCACAGTAGGATTTTCATGATCTAAATGATGCTGAAAAAAATATTGATGTTCGAAAAAACACAACATTACGAGATGTCCTGATACGTTTGACTTTCGGATCATAGCAGAGAAATCCTTTTTGGTCAGTCGCATAGCCTAGAAAAGCACACTGAGATGATTGAGCAGATAGTTTTGTTCGTTCAACTGGGGGAAGAAGAACAAAACATACACACCCAAACGTATGGAGATGAGAATAAGTAGGATGCTTGTGGAATAAACGAAAATAAGGTGTGTTATTTTCTATACGTGGGGATGGTAGTCTATTAATAACATGAACTGCTGTGGACAGAGCTTCAGGCCAAAATTTGGCCGGAACGGATGATTCTAAGAGAAGTGATCTGACAATGTCCAAAAGGTGTCTGTTTTTTCTCTCAGACACTCCATTCTGTTGTGGTGTATAAGGACAAGATTTTTGAGAAATGATTCCTTTGTGTTGTAAAAAATTTTGAAATTCATTTGAAACATATTCACCACCAGAATCTGTGCGAAGTGTTTTAATGGATGTGGAGAAGTGATTTTCCACATAAGCTAAAAAAATTTTAAAAGTAACAAACACCTCAGATTTTGAATGTAAGAAATAAATCCATGTAAAGCGACTGTAATCATCAATAAATGTAACAAAATACTTAAAATGAGAATGGGATATGACAGGTGCGATACCCCATACATCACTATGAACAAGATCAAAACATTTCAATGATAATGATGTACTGATAGGAAAGGGAAGAGTCTTACTTTTGCTCATTTTACAACTAGAACAATCAAAAGAAGCATCTTTAAGAGAAATTTTATTATCATTAAGCAAACCAGATTTAAACAATGACAACAAAGTACGAGAATGAGGATGGCCTAATCTATTGTGCCATAACTGATTTTTATTTGAACTTGAAGCAGAAAACAAAGCAGAGGCAAACAAATCCCTATCTTGTGTAGAGAGTTGTAGCGGAAAAAGACGACCACACTTAGGTCCCTTCGCTATCACCTCCCCCGATGCTTGATCCTGTATCACACAACCAGCACGCGAAAAAGAGACAGAACAATGGTTATCAACGAGTTGGCCAACAGATAATAAATTTGTAGATAATTGAGGAGAAAGAAAGACATGATTCAAGGGTAAGGGATGTGAAATCTCACCGATGGCAGTAATGGGTATACTGCCACCATCTGCGGTATTGATGCGGAGATTTCCATCATACGGCTTTACTTGAGATAAATTATCAGAAGAATGAGTCATATGATTAGAAGCCCCCGAATCCATATACCAAGTGGAGTGGGATTGTTTGGGTTTACCTGAGAGACCAAGAGCAGAAAAAGCATTTACTATCATCTGTTGAACCATTTCCGGGGTAAGGGCGGATGAAGAAGAAGGTTGAGCAGGCATGATGGTAGTGGCAGCAGGACTATCTGCAGAAATAGGTGCATCCAAAGTTGCTAGATTCGCCTTCTGGGAGGAAGACTGAGCACGGCGCCGACATTCTGGAAGAACATGGCCTTTGCGTTTGCAATAAGAACAGAATTTCTGATCGCATTGAGTGGAGACATGGCCATACTTCTGACAAGAGTAACACTGTACTTTGGACATGTCCCTGATTTGCTGTTTAGGACGAGCAAGGTAGGCAGCCGTTAGTGGTCCTGAAGATATAGCTTGGTGAAGAGCAGCTTGGGTGGTAAGTCGTTGTTCCTCACGAAGAAGCTCTCCTAGGCATGAATCAATGGATGGAGGAGGCACCCGGCTCATCAGATTTGAACGAACTTGTTCAAATTCAGACCGCAGTTTCATCAAGAATTGATCCCGTTGACTAGTGGAATGAATTGTTTGAACCACCGCAATCGATGCATCAGGGAGACTTGAGTAAATGATCTCAGTGTAGTCCGTCCATAAACGGATAAAATTAGAGTAAAATTCTTGAATGGACATTGTCCCTTGATTAAACTGAGATAGCTCATGTTCTAAGTGAAACCGTCTGGCGGAGTTATCCTGTTGATACACCTGGCGGAGATAATCCCACATTCCCTTGGCTGTTTTATAGGGCCGAAGATTCAGAATGTATTGTGGATCAACCGACCCCAGAAGCCAAGTCATGATCTGGGCATCCTTGGTTGCCCATTTAGAGACAGCCTTTACATCCTCTAAAGGTACAGGATCAGTTCCGTCAACATGTCCCCATAACTCTTTGCCTTTAAGGTATATTTGAAATTGGAATGCCCAGGAAGAATAATTTGTCCCATTGAATTTAATCAAATAAGTTTCACTTTGTGGCTGTCCATAATTGTAACTCAAAAGCACAGACACCAAGTAGATGCACAATACTAACAAAGAGGCTGAATATCCAAAGCTCCAGAGAGGCAAGAAATAGCTAACAGTGTATCCCAGCAGTGCAGAAAGTGACTGCACAAATTTTTACACAAAAAAACACCAAAAAATAGGCCAGGCGAACTTGATTTTGGCCTCAAAATTCTTATGTGAGGCCCACAGCTAGATCTGATGGAGAATCAGATCTACAGGGTTCAAGGAGAATCAAAATCTCTTTCCAACAAGACAAGATGCGTCCAAATCCATCCACAAACCAAGATGTTGGACGGTTGTGATCAAATCTATCTGAGAAAATTGGAAAATCACAAATTGTAGCAAATGACCTACCTCTGATCTTTAAAAAATGTTGAAAAAATCTTTAGAATAACTAGGAGAGATAGGCGACCACTCCTGTTGATGATCTGTAACATGCCATGATGATCACTGGTGGGCCACTTGTGATCATATCATCACAGACGTTTGTTAGAGAAGATTGCATGCAGATCCCTGATCTGATTAATTGCAAGAAGGCAGATGACTGTCGACTGAACAAGATAATCCACAGAGACAAAGCTAGAGTAACAGTAGCTCTGATACCATGACAGGATATGTGGAAAGAATGATAGTTGTGGAAATTCCAGGATGCCTTTGATGGACGATCCTTTCTCTCTTTTATAAACAGATTTAGCCTTAATCAAGGCAAATCAAACTAATTACAATCTATCTGTTATGGAAAGTAAGCTGTACAATTGATTTGATTCTATCCTAACTAATGTGTAGATAAGTTACAATGAATGGATAAGTTACAATGAATGGACCTGGGCCTAGTGGGCTTTATGTTACAAGTGTTAACACTATATATGCTGCTGCAGCTATTTCTTTATTTTTCTTTTTTTCTTGATGCCTTGTTGCTGTTGCTGCCTGCTACTGCAAGTGTCTGCAACTTGTCACCTGCTGACACTCAGTAATCAATGAAAGTGCATATTTTATGGCTATTTTGATTGAAATAATGTTAGATTTTTATTACATGGTCATATAAAAAATATTTAAAATAAAAAAAATCAACGTATCCCCGACGTATCGTATCCTAGTTTTTTGAGAAATGGCGTATCTGCGTATCCGTGTCGTATCGTATCCGTGTCTCGTATCCGTGTCCGTGCTTCATAGATTCTTGCTATGGATAATCTAAGGAGAAGGGGGATGATAGTTGTCAATGGCTGTCCCATGTGATTAAGAAATGAGGAATCAGTGGACCATCTTATGCCGGACTGTAAAACTGCTCAGACTTTATGGAGGGCCGTGGTTGGGTGGTTTGATTGTTGTTGGGTCTTCCCAAAGTCACTCCTAGAGCTCTTCCAAGCTTGGAAGGACCCAATCGGGGTCCCCAGAGGTAAAGAACTGTGGAGATTGACATTTCTAGTGGTGAGAGGATACTCATTAGATCAAATAATGTTACATTGGAAAGAGTTAGCCTTTTCTTTTGCAAGGACTTAGGTTTACTGTACTTGGTCTCCGCCCTTTCTCTTTATTCTGTTCCTGTTTTCCTGTTCTCCTGTGTTAGCTTGTCGGTACTCATCTCTTGTACTGCTTGCTTTTATTAATAGAAGTAGCCATTAAAAAAAAAAAACACTTTGTGGTGTTCTGAAACCAAGCCATTGAAATGCGACATACATGCAATCCAATCTAGACCATTCAAAGTGTGGGTCCCGTAGTTGGAGCAATACCCATGCACCTGCTGCCTAGTTGGCCTTATTTTTTGGCCATTGATATTGGCACCCAATCCAAATCAGAGGGGGGGTGAAAGGGAGTGCATTCATCAATTCCCTACACAATAGTAATAGGGGGGGGGGGGGGGGGGGGGGGGGGGGGGGGGGGTGAAAGGGAGTGCATTCATCAATTCCCTACACAATAGTAATAAGCCTTTGACCACTATCTCTATTAAATTTCTCTTTCATGTTATTCATAGTTACATTTTTTAAGAAAACATGTAAATGTTCTTTTATAAAAGAACTCAGAACAATATTTATACTAAAACTCTAATTTAGATGTTTGGGGCCATTTTATTTACCTACATGGTTTATGCGTATCGTGTGATTATTTTATAAAGATTTATATAAATTATTCCGTTATTATATGCTAAGATTATATCTTTATATGTCTAACTAAACAAGCTTATTCAGTTATTATATGCTAAGATTATATCTTTTTATGTCTAACTAAACAAACTTGGATGCTTTTGCTGTTAAAAAAGAGAGTATAAAAGTTGTGCTAACCAAACAATATTTTTTGAGATAAAGCTACTATTAAGAAGTAGCTTTCTAACAGCTATTTTAAAAAAGCACTTTAAAAAGCTGAACCAAACACAGCCTTAGACTCTTGCTAAGAGATCTGTTATTTTGAGGCTGAAGTTCATTGCTATAAATGTTTGTTCTTATGGCTATATTTGTCATATTTGTACAATTTGGAGGATGTAAGTTGCTAAGGATGCTCATATTCTGCACTTTCCCTTGTCTTGGGTTTAGTATATCTTGCTAGTTATTTTGATTTGCCAAAGAAAGGCATTAATGCAAAGATCTGCACATCATTACATTATCTAGCTGATATCATGAATTTACTGCTAACAGATTCAAGGATTATGTCCCTGCAAAATATCAACTGATGTATGAGCAGCTTATCAAAGCTCATGATGCAACAGTAGCTAGTGGAGGTAAAATACCATTTATTTTCATTGCTACTATTGATTTGTTTAATACTGTGATATCTCTGATGGTTGGTGATCCTTGCTAATTATCTTGAGGTCTTTTGTGGAAGTGTTACTATTAAGACTTTGAAACATCTATATGATCTGCCATCTGCGATTTGACTGAACTGTGACTTCAACAATATAAACTGGAATTAACTTATTTGAATGGAAAATGGAGAAGTGATATTCAGACTCACAGAAGCACGAATGAAGTAACTTGTCATACCATTCAATTAAAATGTAACTTTTTTCATCCTTATTCCAAAAGGTTATAGCAAGAACCAGGCATTTTCAGGGGAAGTGAACAAGCAGTAAATATCAAAGGTCAAAAGGGGCTCAAAAATTTTCAATGCCAATTCTAACAAGTGGATTTGGCAATAATGAGGCTCCAGCTCCAATTCTTCTTCCTCCTTTTTTAGCATCTTGCCCGTTTTAGTCCTATTGGAGACATGCGTAAATGTCGTTGTCGGTCACGACCCGGGATCCGGGGCCCACGAATCCCATGTCGTATGCAAATAGCATCATATTCACATAGGTCAAATCATAGCTGATCTAAACAATTCCACTTTAATTAATAAAGATGTCCAAATAATAACAAGTTAAACTAATTAACCTTTACAATTGGATAGACAATCTAAATGTTGACATGAAAGAAAATAAAATGTTCTAATGAATCTGGCGAGTCATGTGGATGATCCTCCATAGATGTTGAATCCTATGACTTTGTTGTCAGGATACTGCTGCATCTCTAGGTTTTCATTACCTGGATTGGGGCGGAAAACAACAATCAGTAATACTGAGTGAATAGATTCCTAAGTCTACATGTATGTGTGCAAGCAACAATATAATAAATGAAAATGTTCAACATGGCATGTAACAATGATGAGGTTTATTTGTTAAGTCCGGTTAAGGTTTCTAATTCAAACCTTTGGAACACCACCTAACACCCTAGTAACAAAAAAAAAAGGGTGAACTATAGTAAGTTGAACGGCTGACCTATAGCAAATAAAACAACGCAACCGACCTAGAAGTAAGAGAAATTATGTGGATGACCTAAAAGCCACGTAAAAAGGTCCTAGGCTCAAATTCATGAGGGTTGGTTTGCGTTTATGTTGGAAGTAAAAAAGAGTTTTATAGGTCTCATGGGCAAACGTGTGATTGTCAGCATGGATGAAAAAAGCGGCCGCCACGTAGCGTGGCTGCCGATATATCGGCTGTGGCGGCGGATACCGCCACGCCACGGCCGAAATATCGGCCGTCGCATCCGTGGCGGCCCGTAGCGGCCGCTACAAAGCGTGGCGGCCCGTGCCGTAGCAGCTCGACCCCCGCCGGGGGATACTCCCGGACCCCCTCTGTGTAGGGGCATGTTTTTGAGAAAGTGGCAATCAAGAAGACAAAATGATCATACTTGACTACGATAGCTTAGACTTTTTTGCTGGTTGTCTTTCCATTTTTGTGTTTGGATGTCTATTATTATCATAACTTGCTAGATAAGATATTAAACCTGTTTAATTATGTTTGAAATTGTATAGTAGTAAAGATATAGTTACCTATTACTACTAGATTTCAAATTGGTCTTAATTAAATTATTTTATAAAGAACCCTCATTGTGCTGGTGACTAAGGTATTCCTATTTCCTTCACTAACTCTCTACTCTGTCATTTTTAAATTGGTGTTAAATGTTGATTATTGATCACTTCATAACTTCATAGTTCATTCACTTGATTGAATTTGAACCTTGAATGTTGAAGTATTGATATTTAATTGTTCAATGTTCATTAATGAGTAATGACCTAACTCTTAAGTCTTATGCCTTTATTTCATGTTCTAGTTTTTTTTTTTTTTATGAGCTTTCCATTACTTTCTAAGTTTAGTATGACTAAGAAACATGAATACATGTGAAAAAATTAATTATTACTATTATTTTCTATTTATACAGCGATACAGGACTTCATATATTGAGGGCACCGCTACGCCCCATTTTCTTACTTACTTTTGCAAAAGAACCACATATTCTTTCATTTTACAATTTTCTGGATTTTCTGGAATTTTTTCAGAATTTTTAGGTAATTTTTTTCAAATCGCACCGCTATGCCGCTACGTATCCCCGCTACGCTACGTATCGCCCGCTTCGTAGCGGTTTGGCGGCGGGCCGCTACACCCGCCGCTACCTCTATTTTCATCCTTGATTGTCAGTTTTCTGATTGAAGGACCAAAAGAAGTGAAACTTCTAAATAATCTATCCCATATGTTTGGAAATTGTACACAGAGTTCATGTTCATGTATTTTTTTTCATAACTATGCCCCAATATCCTTCAATTCAAACCAGAATGACCCTTTCAGTGATTAAAGCAGCAGAAGAGAGAAATGAAATTAAAATTGTTCACATGATAGTTTACCTTTTTTTTTTTGTTCTTCTTGAAGTTTAACCTGCAATGTTTGTTTAGTTTTATTATTCAGGTATTTAACTTTGTGCAGATGGATGAAATAGAAAGCATAATGTCCACACGTGCTCATGGGATCCACTCTAATTTGTCTCATTCTTGGAGAAGGTCACACATTGTCTTTCTGTGGCAGCCGAATGGATGCTGTAGAAAGCGTGAAATCTTCCATGATTTAAAAGCGCATCAAGTA
This sequence comes from Litsea cubeba, assembly GCA_012931725.1. Taxonomy (NCBI): domain Eukaryota; kingdom Viridiplantae; phylum Streptophyta; class Magnoliopsida; order Laurales; family Lauraceae; genus Litsea; species Litsea cubeba. The sequence goes on along the minus strand of CM022945.1, from coordinate 28,545,942 downwards.
ATCTGAGTTTGTTGATTCCAGAGCTTTTGTAACATTTTCTTCACTTTGTATCAAGCCATTTTGTATATTATATATATATATTTTTTGTAGAAAGTACATTATAGTTAATTTAATGCTAATCTTTGTTCTATCATCCTTTACTAATAGGGTTTTATTCTCCTTTTTCTTTCAGTTATTTTTTTTTTTGGTATTCTCTTACACGTTCATTTCTGGTGACAAGAAATTCACTGGGCTTTGGGAATCTGATACAGTAAGTGGGGATATTGTCACGATTTGGATCTCTGGTGTTATGATGAATATGAGATGTTGGATGGATGATAAAGATGATATCTTTGTGTGTACTTCTGGAATTGATATCTTCTACAATTCTCGGTATAGGTTATGGAAGATGATATTTTATCTAGTTCTTATGTGCATGTATACCATTTTAAAAAAGATAATGTTATCTAGTTCTTATGTGCATGTATACCATTCTAAAAACAGGACTTAAGTCTTGAGGCCTATTTGGATCCATCATAGACTGAAGTGCAGTTAACTTGGTTTACATTTAGATCAAGGGTCATTTGTTTGGATAACCTATGCTACTTTTTGAATGAGTTGTGTTCTTTCTCAGACTACATACAGGTAAAGTGGGTGCAGGGCAACTGAGTTTTGAGGATCCAAACAAGGCCTTGGATCATGGGACACTATCAAATAAATTTTTAAGGCCTTTCAATGTAAAAACATAAATTCCTCTTTTTTCATTCCACTTTATGTGGAAAATGCTCTTTCAACTTTCCATAGAAAATGATTGAATCCTCCGTTGCCAGCTATTCTTTTGATGGAATCTTTATTTCCCCTTTCTCATCATTTCCTTGAATTCTCTTTAACCTTTTGATTGAAGAGTAGCAAGAAAGCCCCCACTCCTTTTCTTTATTTATTTAGAAAGGTTCCTACAGAAAATATGTCTCTTTTAAGGTTGCCCTAATATAAAAAAGTAGTTTTAACTAGATCCCTTAGCTAATGGAAGCTACTGTTTTCATTAGATAAAGGCATTATTTCCACTTGGTTGACCCGACTGCTTTGCCTTTTGTCTTCTCAAGTCTCAAACGCTTCAGCCAGTCAACAATCTTGGTGGTTTGAGAGGAACAACACTACTGTTAGCCATTGAAGTTGATTGGCAGGTCCATGTATTGCTATTTTTTTCATCCACTGGTAGTTTGTGACAAGTTTATTTTGTTTAATTAGGAAGAAACAAAAGAGGAGGATTGGTGAGGGAAAGAAAGAAAAGCCGTTCTTTCTCTAGAATACAAAGCATTGATGCATCTCAAGTTGTCTTGCTCCTTGGTTTGCATCCTTAAACTGCATGGTTAGCTTCTTTTGATGCAAATAGAAAAGTCATGCTTAGAAACTTGGCTACCTCCATTTTTCCACCCATAGTGTTCACATGTTTGTATTTGTTTCAATTACCTTACAAACATACTATGGAGGAACAAGTTTCTGGTGATATGAACCCATGAACGGTGGGAAGATCATGATATCACTGAGCTTCTCAATGCAACTAGCATCTTTTCCAGTTCATTCATGGTTTCTATTGTGTTTTTTCTTTCTTTCTTTTCCATGAAGATGGATCATATTCATGATGCATTACGGCCATTATCCAGTCAATTACAAGGCTACAGTTAGAGTTGCTTAAGAAAGCTAATTGTAATAATGTATGAGTGGAGAACATATTACAGGCATTATGTATGTTAAATTTACCTGGCTGAGGACTAATAATTTCATGAGTTACATGGTTGATTAATTATTTCTTAAAGGCTAAACTATTTGAAAGTCCTAATATTCTCTAATTTATAACCTCAAAAGAATAGGAAAAAATGAAATTATAGACAACATAAAATAATGGTTCATGATTGTTAAAAAAAGGGTTCATCTAGAAAGCAATTCCCCCAACTATCAGTAATGCTAAATTAATGGTTGATTTGCTTAAAAACCAAGTAAATATAAGCGTTAAAAATCATACAGACACCACTAAATACTTTTTTTGGTAGATACATTTCATCAAATACTTGAACACTTTGCTGGCCAGCAAAAGAGATACTAATTTGGCATCATTCATAAAATCTTCATAAGAAATGATGATAATTCAATTATTGAGATTTCTTCTGTGGTTCTTGCACAAATGGGCGGTAGGGCCTAGTTTGAATGAAAAAAGAAAAAAAAGAAGAGATTTTATACCGTTGGTAAATCTCAATTTGATGAAACAGCATCTTTCCATTTCAATGAAACAGGGGATCTGGATTTTTACTTGATGTGTAATACATGTAATAAACGGGTCCGGATCTTTTCACTTGGAGTACCTCGAGGCCTAGGGGTTAAGGGTTGTGCGAGATTAAAAGGTATGATACTTCACCTCTAGAATATTTATCACGACTTTAAAGACAAGTCTGTGGGTTCTGCGTAGGGGCGGGGGCGGGGGCGGGCATGCCCTTCCCATCCCGTCCTCAAACCCTATCCCCGTCCTCCATCGCTGCTATTTGGGGTTGGGGGAATCTCCGACCCTGACTCCGACGGGGACGGGTAACACCTATACCCGACCCCGTCCCCGCACATTACACCGGAAGTTTTTTTTTTTTGGAGAAAAATCAGATATCATTCAAAATAAGGAGAATTAATAATTTACAATCAGCCATCATAAAAGACAATCAGATTTAGCAATTCTAGTTGCACCTTAGGCGTGCAGCCCACACCCACAAACATCCCTTGTGCGTGTGCATGCAGCCCACAAAGGTACTAACCTTAGGCGTGCAGCCCACAAAAGTTTGAAACATAATATTTTCGGGTCGGGTTCGGGGCCGGGTATGGCACTACCATACCCTACCCGCCCCCGGGCTGCGGGGTTCGGGTTACCCAAATTTCGGTTCATCCGACACAAAATTTCAATTTGGGTCCCTGCGGGGAATTTTGCCATCCCTAGTTCTACGAACTTTTTCTCTCCTGTCGGGAAAAAAAAAACTATTTTTCCTAACCCCTCAATCAAAAACACGGTTCAACAAAATCAGAAACTTGGTAAAAGATTTAGATTGTTTTTACCATTTTTCTCTCAGAAAACCAGCTGCACAGCTTGCACCTAGGGTTGTAAACGGGTCGGTTCCGGTTCGGGTCCATGGTGGACCCAGAACCGGAACCGTTAAGGAGAAGGTGGAACCGGATTCGGAACCGTTTCGGAACCGGTTTCTTGGCTCCGGAACCGGAACCGGAACCAGAACCATATATGGGATGGGTCCGGGTCTAGGTAGATAATGATATTAAAAAAATATGGTTTTTAGGAAAGATTTTTGAAAATCGAGGTAATCTGTGGGGTCTCGGGTCCATGGGTCCGACCCAAGGTGGATCCGGACCCATTTACTTATCGGGGCCTAAATAGGGATCCAGACCCGATTTTTAATGGATCGGAACCTTCGGATAATCGGCGAATCGGGTACTAGCAGCACCAGATCCAGATGTTAAAAATCTTCGTCCTGTAAAAGTAACCAATTTTTCCTTGCCTTTTATGCGGAAACAATATTGCTGCCTAAATGGGAGCAATAATTTATGGATTTTAGGCACAAAACTTTTAGTGAAAATTATCAGATACGGGCAGATATAATTGTAGAACTTCACTCGCTTAAAGACCTATGTCCAAGTAAATAAGTAAATAACCTTCCATGAAAAAAAAGAAAAGAAAAGATAAGACAGTTCAAGGTTTTGTTTTATAAAGTACTGCTAATTTCATGAAAAATTTAGTGATGCACATTGGTTGGATCCTACAACCTTTTTGCGCCCAAATCCTGGGTGGCCCATCCTATTAACACTTGATCAGGATAAACCTCAGATGATTATGATCATGATGATGATTGATGAGCCCTCTCAAGCCTAAACTGGTTTCACACGTTGAGTTGCAACCAAGAACGTACATCGTTAGGGACAGCAAAGATGAATAATGGTCAATCTGGAATCCCTTGCATCCTTTTATTTTTACTTTTATAGCCATTAAGTTTAGGCTATTCTATTGTTAAAACCAAACTACGTACCTTCTTTTATCTAGTAATTATTCATTTTACACCCTTACGCACGTACATAGAAAGCTGAAAAAGTATATAAACTATAAGGGGGTGTTTGGAAATAATAAGATTTTAAAGATTTTTCTATATTATATTTTAGTAGGTGTTTGGATAACTTAGAAGGTATCCTGCAATATATTATTTTTTGACAAAAACCTTCATATTAAAATATATGATGTTTAAAATAATCTTCGTTCATAAAATTACCCAAAAATAAGGGTCAAAGTCTTTGCAAACACCCAAAACAAGGATCTCTTTTATAAGAGTCCTACTATGACTCTCAATAATAGATGGGCCCTTCGTTTTTATAAATTTTATATGAGTCTCATAGCCCTTTCATAATCACAATGTTCCCTTGTTGATTACTAATATTGGTGGGTTCTATAAATGTCACATTAGGTTGCTCACATTAAGTGAGTCTGGTACTACCAACATGGTGTGTCTCATTCTAGTTAACAAAATCGGATTGCATAATTGATTATTAATTTATCATCAATAAATGAGTCTCATTGTTTAATTTTCCTTTAGTGATTACTATAATTAGCTTGTCTAATATGACTATTAACATAAAATGCGACTCACATTGATTTTGCATCGATGGATTTCTCATTAATGTCAACCACTCGATGGGGCCCCTCCCCCTCCCAGTCGCCGGCGGGGAGGGAGATCGGGCTGCAGCGCCCCTCCCAGTCGCTGGTGGGGAGGGAGATCGGGCTGCAGCAGGCGCCTGCTGTAGGCGCCTGCTGCAGCCCGATCTCCCTCCCCGCCGGCGACTGGGAGGGGGAGGGGGAGTAGGGGAGGGAAGGAGAGGGAGGGGGAGAGGGAGAAGAGGGAAAGAAGAGGGAGAGACGAAGAAAGAGGGAGAGGGGGAGGAAGGCCAGCCGGCGCCGGACGGGGCTCCCTCCCCGCCGGCGATTGGGAGGGGGATGAGGGTGGAGGGTGGAAGAGGGAGGAAGGAGGGAGGAGGAGGGAGGGTAGTTTAGAATTTTTTTTTTTGTCCTTTAGTGCGGTGAGGAGAGAAAAATTCGTGGTGCCAATAGCACCACTCTAAATTACTCTAATGTGACTACTACTTAGTGGATTTTTATTGGGTCAATCATCATTTTTTCTCTCTTCATTTCTTGTTTCATTCTTGTTTCGATGCATTACTGTAGATTTTATAGATTGCTAAAACACTTTAAAGGTATATTGAAATTTATAAAAATTGCCAAACACCATTAGTGACAATATTAGGGAGTATTCAAGTGCATCCATCCCTCACCAAAAATGATGAGGGATGGATGCACTTGAATATTTTCTATTATATAATATGATATACTATTTCATTTTATGATAATGAAATCGTACAATTTTTAAATTTAATGACATTATATTTTATCTTTATCCATACAACTCCTGTTCACAAGACACTCCTCTTCTCATGACAAACAACCCCTATTCACAAGACACTCCTCTTCTCATGATATTGGCCTGAAAAAGGCGACTCAAGTCACGCAAGTCTCTTCCATTAATGTTTTCTCGTTTCTAGCTCTTACTACCGGATTCCCACGCGGGTCTGGGAATCTGTTTCATGAGATCGAGAAAGGCATCGATTATGTACTCATGTAACGTGTTCTCATTCAACTTCAAGGAATACAACAAAAGCTCTTGCATGAAATTCCAATCCAACGGCTGGAAACTATCCACGTGGTGTGCGTCCATCATCTTCTGCATGGATCGCCGTATAAATGGCCAGGGCGATGGCCCCACTCCTACCATTATCTGACACATGCATGTCCTCCTCGACCAACGACGGGCCGGCCGACACGTCGAAACGTTGCGAAGGCCGGATATCGGGTCGGGTGTCGCATGTCCACCGACTCGGTTCGGAGTAGAAAACTACGCTCTTGCTTGGTCCATTTCCTAATACAAAACTGTCCGAGTCGGTTGATGTAACGGTCTGGTTGGACTCGTTACGGCAGTAGCCAAAGGAAGGAGTACTGGGCTTCTTGCAAGCTGAAAATAGGCAGTTTTGGGGTTGTGGCCTTGTGGGTGGTCTGTTTTTCTGGCTTGGAGAAGAGATATGGAAGAAAGTTTGTCATTTTGCTTCTTCTCATTTGACTTTTTGGTGAAACATGCTAGACTGTAACAAGACGGCATGATGGATGTTTCGTTTGCTAATGTTTTTATGGTAGGCCTCGTGGCTCTCTCTCTTATAGGGCTAATTACAGTAATTGTACATGATTTTGGAGGATTTTTTTGGATCTCAGTGCAATGAATCTGAATAAGATGGTTCAGCTTTGTTGTGATTTGATTGAATTGTTTGAGATACCATTGCCAGGTCTTTTTCCGGAAAATTGGATGTCATAAGTTCAAGAGCTGAATAAACGCCAAGAAAATCTGTACATCTAGATTTAATCCTGAAATCAGGTGCTTGCAGTATATCACTGCCTTAATAACAAATAAGGACTTTGTGCCCCCCAGGAGCTCTTCATGTGGTGTACATCTGAAAACAAGTCTAGATGTAGACCAGGTCCAGCACAATGTGATCTTAGCGTTTGATTTTAGGATCAATGTAAGACAGCATCAAGATTCAAGAGCCAGTTTAGAGTGGGGTGGTTTGGTGAGTGTGAATGAATAGATTGGGTTAATTCATCGTTGGGCTGGCTGACCCCATTATCTTGAACAATGTTTTGTTTTTATTAGAGCTCTTCCACCAATGCGTACAGTAGATCCAACTTAATAAATGCAAGGAAGGTTCAGAACTTACACTGCTCCTGACGTTGCGCCCACCAGCAGATGTATCTAAAACTTAAAGCATCGACCGTCTGCAACGTACCGTATTAAATGCCTGAAGTATGACCAACCGACCGGCGGAGGTTAATTCAGAGGTGACGTTTGTCTCAATTTTTAGACACATGGGGCTTCAATAAAGCCACGAACTCGGATCCCAAGGTCCCTTTGGTAATTTTATCTTTTAAATAAAGCGACATAAAAAGAAGAAATAAAATATTAGTTGGTTACGATAATATTTTGTTTTGAATTATTTGGTATAAAATATTTTTGACTTTTTGTATATGAAAATGAAAGTTTTTTTTTTTATCTTTCAGTGAACAAGGTAGTTGCCTTTTGACTTTTTTTGAAAAAGACGATGGGAGTTTTGAATTAAAGTGCTTTTGATTTGATGCTTAATTTTACTTGACTTTACTTTACTTTAAAAGTAAAATTACCAAATGGGCAAAGGCTTTATAAAAGAGTAGAACTCCACAGTGGAGCCCATTTAGAGGCGTCCTCAAAGTGGTGTTTGGATAACTGTATAATATAATATCAACAAGTTTAAATATTGTAAGATTTCATTATCATAAAATAAAATAGTGTCATATTATATTATTATGTCACTTATAGTGTTTGACAATTTTTACAAATCTCAATATACCTTTGAAGTATGTGGCAATTTATAAAAAAATTTCGCAAGATAATATACTAAATAAGAAATAGAATGAAAATAATCAATTGACCCAGGACCCACTAATTTGTAATTACATGTGTTAATAAACATAGTGGACCCAATATTGTTGAAAAATCACATGATTAAATATTAAAATCTTGAGATCCAAACAATGTTGTTTGATTAAGGTAGGTCCACCAAATGTTGATAGCCATAGTGTAATACATCTAATGATGATTATAAAAAATGAGCCTATCTATTTTTATTTTTCTTTTGTTTGTAAAACCTTATCTAATGTCAAGCATCATTGGCGAATCTATCTATGAGAAATCATTGTATGACCCATTTGATATTGGTAGTCATATTAACACAAGGGGAGCTATTAGTGGGAACCATTTAATAATGATAAATTTCTAACTGCAATCACACAATTCAATCTTGATAATTAATAAGAAACCCAACTAATTTTGGTAGTATGGGACCCATCTAACGTTGGTAATCACGATGAAAGGTCTCTAGTGTGACATTAGTAAGACCCTCCTAATATTGATAATTATCAAGGGCTTTGTAATTGTGATAAGATTATAGGACCCCACATTAAATTTGTAAGCATTGTGGGGCCAATCTAATATTGAGAGTCATAGTTGCAATAAGGATCATTAATGTTAAAACTTATAGTGGGCCACTATAATTAATAGTTGCCCGTGAGTTCTTTCGTATATAGAAAAGACTTTGTAACAAAAGATTATCTTATACGGCATATCCTTGAATAATGAAGTATGAAGGTTTTTAGAAGAAAGCGAGATATTGTAATATACTTTGTAAGTTATCCAAGTACCTCTTTTTTTGGTGCATAGATTATATGCCCGTTTGGATGTTTACAGAATAAAATATTTACAGATTTAGATATTGCAAGAATAAAATAGCATAGAATAGAATAATGCAATATTATAATATTACAATATTATTACTGTTTGACAAATTTTGAAGAATATTACAGATTTTAAATTGAGTTGTTTGGAATGTACTATGATTAAAGTAAATTACAGTATTAGAATATTTTTTATTAAATATTTTAACTTATATGTGATTTACCATGTTTGGATAAAAAAGTAGTGTGGTAAAGTAAAGTTCAAGCGTCATGTTTTTACCATAAGTTACTTTTCTTTTATCACATAAAACCATAGTAAAGTATATAAAAAACAACTACTTTATAACTCTCTCTCTCACTTTGCTTTACCACATACTTCATCTCATCTTACTTTACATCACTTTTTACCATGCAATCTTTATTTTAATTTACCACACCTGTAAACAAGTCACTTTTTATTTATCATATAAATAATGATAAAATGTAATAAAGTAAAGTAAAAAAATAAACTACTTTTCTATTCCTTCCCACTTTACTTCACGATATATTTATCCCACCTTTACCATGCTGTTTCCATTAAATGAGTCAAGTCACAGCCTATATTCGCTTGAAGTCTCATTTCCCCTACATAAAGGAAGAATCGGTAGTGTGTCGGCTCCTACAACTCTACGTAGGAATCGATCCCTGAGTGGGCAGATTTAATTGACAACTCCCGGCCACGAGGTCAACTATCCAAGAAAAGAAAGGGAGAATTTATTTTGCAAATGGGCCAGGCTTGCTGAGTCTCATGCCCATGGACTAAATCGAATGTTAGGCCCAACCAAAAATGGGCCAGGGTTGGAACTGCATTTTCCCAGCAGATGCTGGGCCACTAACACCCCTGTTTCTAGTTGGTCACGGTCTATAAGCCTCAACTTCACAACAGAGAGAGAGACTATGTGTAACCCCAAATACCCTTAATTCTTTTTAACACCAAACGTCACACACCGCGCTAATTATTAGAATGCAAGAGAGGGAAGTTTAATACAGTGATGGGTATGCATTTAAAAATCCCAGCGAGAGAGGGAATCAGAGCCAAGGTGAATCATAGAGAGGTGTGACAACGGACTTGATCTGCAAAAACTTATCAAGGGCATGCAATCCATTGTCCTTCCCAAATCCACTCATCTTGTACCCTCCAAAAGGGCAGTCCTTGTCAAATGCGAAGTAACAGTTCACCCAAATTGTCCCAGCTTTAATCGATCTTGACACCCTATTCGCCAAGTTCAAGTCCTTGGTCACTATCCCTGCTGCCAGCCCATACCTTGTCTTGTTTGCCCTTTCAATCGCCTCCTCTACAGTCCTACAGCCATTGGAGAAAGAGAGATATTATAAACAATTTTGTACAATAAACATACAGCTAATATTTATAATTTACAAGAGAAGAATAATCTATACATACTTGAATTTCATGAGAGACATTACAGGTCCAAATATCTCATCTTGTGCTATCAACATGTCGTCCTGCTTAATCCACATGCATTACAAATTTATATTACATGGGATTGGATAAATATGTATGTATATTCATGCATGTATGTATGCATGCAAATAAAGATATCATTCATGTATTCTATGGAAAACACTTGCCTTGACATCTGTGAAGATTGTGGGTTCTATGTAGTAGCCTTTTTCACCACAGGATTTACCCCCTGTTAGAAGAGTGGCTCCCTCACTTTTACCGTGCTCAATATATTTGAGGACCTTTTCAAACTGTTTCTTATCCACCTGTGTAACAAGAATAAAAAAAAATAAAGTGGGTGCTAGGAAATTATAGTTTATTTAGCAATCACTTGATTTTTAGAAGAGTAACTCAAGTTGCAGGGCTAATTTATACTTGTTGGTGGAATGGATCATGATCCACCTACAAATGTTTGTGATCTACATTGGCCAGAATATGATACATTCATCTTCTCAGGGAATGTGATGCGTTGACTGTATATTTGGGTCGTATGATTTAAACCCATAGGAAAAATAGGATGTTGTATGGGCCATTTGGTTGGTCCAACAGAGTAATCTGTAACCAAAATCTTTCACATGGTCGGGCTATCAATATGATCAATTTGGTCAGAATTAAATTCACCATCTGATTGAGTAATCTTAATCAGAGCGATGGTCCAAATTCAAGAAAATGTAGAACTACCTGAGGGCCCTGTTGAACACTAGGATCAAACGGGTCTCCCACCACCCAACTTTTTGCTTTTTCAGCCGATTTCTTCACAAATTCATCATAAATTCCTTCCTGGACATAAACGCGAGATCCTGCCACGCATATCTCACCCTGAAAATTCAATCCGTGATGACATGAGCATTATTATCATTATCATTATCATCATCATCATCATCATTAATATTTGCTAGATCAGTGATGAGCATTAAGTTTCCACAATACTATAAATTTTCAGAAAGAGTGATATTGGCAATGCCTTGTTAAAGAAGATGGCAAGGTGCGCAAGATCAACCGCCATATCAACGTCCGCGTCGTCGAAAATTATAAGTGGGGACTTGCCACCCAATTCAAGAGAAACTGGCTTCAAATTGCTTTTGGCTGCGGCCTCCATTACTAGCCGGCCCACTTCGGTAGATCCTGTGAAAGCAACCTGAAACAAACGAAACATGAATTTCAGAAACGACAATAACAAGGAGTACTTAGGATGGAGATGGGCAGCAGGACGGTTGAGGAAGAAAGCTAGTGGTAGTTGTGAAGAATTATAGGGCTCCCATATGCGTCCTGACTCCTGATGCTAGCCAATGGTTCTCAGAAGCCTAGAAAATTCTGCATCTGGCCTTGTGATTTAACGAGTGGGGTCATGCTCTGAAATCTAACCAATATCAAAAAATGATGGTCCATATTTCATTCAAATTAGAGCTGAACTCATCAATCATCGGATTGATTGTGTAAAAACACATGATTTCACTCCCTTCGCCTTTTTATGCTTTATTAGTAATTAGTAAACACTCAGTTGTGGACCAAAACGATTGGAGTAAAAAATTTAGCTAAAAGCCAATAGACAAAGGGACCACAATTTTTTAACACTTTGGATTTCAGAGGTGAGCCCCAATGATGGGTTTATCAGGCTGGCCCTTGGAGATGAAAGGATTCGGACGTGTGTGTGTGTGAGAGAGAGAGAGATCTTACTATATCAATATCCATGTGAGAGGTGATTGCTGCACCAGCAGTGGACCCAAAACCGGTAACGACGTTGATTACTCCATCAGGTATGCCGGCCTAAGATAAAACAAACAAAAGATCCATGACAAAAGCTACAAAAGCTCCATGATGAAAATGCATTAAAGAATCATAAATTACATAATTCAATAAACCAACAAATAGTTAGGAAATTTTGTAACATATGAGAAAGCTGGATCATTATCTTGTTCTATACTAAAAAGATATTGGTCCAGATCGTGAATCCGAAGATACTTGGATTCCCTTGGGGATCTGTCGTCCACATGAACGTGTGAAGGTGAAAGAAAAAGTTTTCACCATACAAAGAAAAATTAGTTTAAAACTATTTTCACCGAATTCAAATTAAAGTTGTGATAAAAGTTATAATATGCCGTAAACCTACCTAATGCAACCAGTGGCGGGGAATTCAATAAGGGGGGGCTGCACTACGTATATTAAAAAAAATTATTTTTCACGATTTTTAAAATTTGGAATACATAACTCAGTGCCACCGGCAATTCATACGATAATGTCACATTACATTAGGATATATATGTATACCAACAAGTTACGTACATGTTGTTATATTTTAGCTTTAAAATTTCAACTTAGTCGTGCTTTTCATAACTCGGTGAACTTTGAACACATTTTAGGATATTCAAGGGGATATCATAGGGTTTGTCCAATATTCTGGCCAAAAAGTTTGTCCAAGTAGACTTTTTGTTATTTTGTAAACTACGATATGGAATCCATTTACGATATGTAAGCATTTTCTGATATGACTCGTTGAACACTAGCTAGATTTATACTGAATGTGACTTAGTTAGAGGGTGAAATCTATCAAAGGCTGTAGGTTAGGTTGTGATTTACAACTATGAGTACATGATCGATTACTTTACTGTTCATCAAACAGACAAAGTACCACTTGGTAAGTTATAATACTATATATTTTTTTATTTTTTATTTTTGGCTAAAAGCTTGGGTGGGCTGCAGCCTACCCAGCACCCCCCTATATCCGCCCATGAATGCAACCCTTCTCTTTTTATCAGGATTTGGGACAGACAGTAATGGGGCAGAGTGAACTTATTATTAATCCTTAGAAAAAGGGTGTGAAGGTGAAACTTGGACAGTGCAAATAGATGGGGTTTAATGTTTGTAAAAGATTTGAATTTAAAAATGTGGCTTCCTCCCATTTGATGAAAGGGTGCCAGCCATTCATATGCACATATAATACATTGGTCGACACACCACATGGAAAAGGGATCTACCAGCTTGATAAGATGGGCGTAATAGAGTGCTGAAAGTGGAGTCTGCTCCGCAGGCTTGATGACCATGGTGCACCCTGCAGCCAGGGCAGGGCTAACCTTGTTGAAGAACATTGTGGACGGGAAGTTCCAAGGGATGATGATTCCGGCGACTCCGATTGGCTCTCGCAATGTGTAACCATGCATGGCCCTCGACATCTTCAATGTCTCACCATGAATTTTATCGGCGGCACCGGCATAGTAACGGAGCGTATTGGCTGCTTCTGGAATGTCAACTGCCTTGGCCAAGGTTAACAACTTTCCCCCATCGAGACTGTCCAAGGCAGCCAGTTCTTCCAAATTTTCTTCTATCAAGTCTGCGAGTTTCATCATGATCTTCCTCCTATCCTGAGCATCACCCAAAACAAAGAATTCGTTAGCTACCTACAATGACACTTTTTTTTAGAGAAAAATTATCATTTAGGAATTATAGTCATGATGATGATCATGATCATGAACTGGTCTTGGGCCAACTATTTTAGAATAAAGATTATGAGCTGTAGATGACAATCGAGCTATATGACCAGCTACTCATTCCCACCCATGAAAATCAGTTATGTGCCATTTGTTCCTGATTCACCATTGAATCAGGGATCGAGTCAAAGAAATTAAAAAAAAAAAAAAAAACGATCATTTTGATTTGCCCCGACTTGGATTAGTTAGAGTCGGATTTAAAGTAACTGACAGTTTAGGAAAAACTGTCTCGACCATGTGAAAAAAGGCCAACTATGTTGGAAATGTGAAGAAATTATTGCAGCTGACAGCGCTAACGTGGAAGCTCTGACTGTGTCACCAGTGGGCGAGCCAGATCAGTGTCAAATTGAAATTCACATGGAATTAGATGTGTGGAAGGGGTGAAATTGATTATATGCAGGACATCGTGAAAATAAAAAGTGGATGTCATTTATCAGTGGCGAACCAAGGATTTTCGTTTGACGGGTGCGAACTCTAATGGATAGTTTGATTTAGGGTCAAATTGAGGATTTTTACATGGATTTTGAGGATGGATTCATAATTTTTATTGAATTTTTTAAAGCGTACCATGATTTAACGGGTGCCCGCATGGCTGTGCTTAGGTCCGCCCCTCATGTTAAGTAAATCGTAAATTAAACACAGTGGAGAGAACTTGACTCCAACAAAAGAGCCATTGTTATTAGGGTGCTTCCATTAAACTGCACAAAATTACTTGGAAGTGAGCTTGAGATTCCTAATTTCCTATAATGTTCTCTCTCCAGCAGGGAAATGCTGAAAATAGGGTCCACGAGATGCTTGATGTAATCAGTGTTATTTTGTGAGATGGTCCCAGTGTATGTGACTCTAGTTTGCTGTTTTCAGGACAAATCAAGCGGGGGCCTACTAGCAGAAATAGGTATAAAACAAGTGGGTGTGAACTGTGAAGATGAAGTAAGAGGACAATGACAGAGGAAAGATAGCTCTAAGAAATGAATGAACGGCCAGCTTTGAATTGAAATAAATGCAAGCGCTAAAAGGACAAACGATGGTGAAAGTAAAACAAGTTCCATGACGAAACTATCTATCCAATTCTGGAAGTGCCGTGTGTTGTCCTCTATCCCAGACGTGTGCAAATAACAAAGATACAAGAAGATTGGACCATTCCTCTGCAATTCAAGGAATGAACATCCATTAAATCAATTTTTCTTTTAATCCATGAAATACAGCCCACTAAAGTGGAAAATAAATCCTCACACGTAAGAAAAAAACATACAAGTGAAAAAGGAAAGCCCAAATGCATGAAAAAAGATGGCGTACCTAAGGTGCCCGGATAAAAACTGCCACTCCTTACCCGTCACCACTAGGATAAGGGGCGGTTCTCAAATCAGTTAATAGTTATCAGGGATCATCATTCATGGATCAATCTTTGCCTCATGATCCATTTTATTAAAGGCAGACACACTAGCTGCACAATTGTCCTCCATTGAGGTGAGTACAGATCCAATCCTGTGGTCCTTGTTTTAGCTGTCAAGCCCAAGGACATTAGTACTGGATATCCAAAATTTCTGACTTAAAAAAATAAAATGGCACGTATGGAACATGTCCTTCTATCTTTGGTACAAATTTTGTTCTATGCACCCAACTCGTTTTATATATATATATATATATATATATATATCATAGGGTATGTCAGTCTTATAACCAAACTAGTCCCTACCACCTCTGACAAATAGCCCAAAAATCACAGCAGCATGGAAAGTGGGGGGCAAGAGTCAAACTTGGGACTTCCGGATTTACGGAAAAAACCATATAATAGTTTTTTCCTTATAATAGAATTCCCTTTCTACCAAAGAGAAAAGTGGAAACTCTTAACGCAGCTATCACACCCACATGAATAATGACAATTTTATTTTATTTTTTAGGGGTTTTGACAATATCAAATATCAACATTGCGCTCAAATTACTTGACAAAGTTGTACAAAGTTTATCAAATATCATATGATGTTAGTCAAAGATTGGTCCAAATAGGTTTCCCATTACTTAGCATTCCAAGTTCTAGCCAGCCTATCTAGACCAATCATTGGCTAGTATCATATATAATCAATCATAAGGTGGGCCCCGTATAAGAGTAAACTTTATCATATAATGGGTTAGCCATTACTTAGCATTCCAAGCACTAGCCAGCCTATCCTGGCCAATTATTGGCCAGTATCATATAATCAATCATAAGGTGGGCCCGATACATAAGTAAAATTTATAGGATTTTGAAAAGTAATTTTGCGATGTCACAAAATTATAAAAAGAAATCGGTCCCACTTTAAGATTTAATGATAGTTAAGAGCATAGCACGACCAGCCCATATTTTGGCAAAACTTGAGGATATAAGATATGAAGGAAGGGCATCCATTTTGAACAGTTCAAATTTCTAATTAATGGATCCCGAGTCGAGTTTCATCCCATCTAATCGCAATAAGCATGAGAGAGACACTCAAAGGAGTTGAAAACTCTTATTAATTGATGTGGTTTAAATATTTTTCCAAATACAAAATATGGCACAGTTTCCTGCCTTCTATCCTTATCAAATAAAAAAAATCTGGTTATTAAGTTCTCTAGCTAAGGCTTTAGTGGAAAGAGTGTATACTTTTCAGCACTTCCCCCGGATACAGCCGACTCAACATTGGTATCTAGTTATTTCAACGTTTCAAGTTGCTTTTAAACATTTCATATACATTTCATTGTCTTTCATTTTTCTATTATCACGTGGCTAGAGCTAGATCTCAAAACGCGGGATATGTTAAATAATCCATATCTAATATCCCCCACAAGAGATTTTCTCGACACTATATTATTATTAACCATGGCATTAAAGTCAACTTCTTCATGTTGTAGTGATGGAAGTTGACCTCAATCCAGTCTTGAGTCTTTAATTTCTGATCTCAACTTTATCCATCCTACCGTTGAATATTCATTTCCTGATTAAAAAAAAACGGATATGAAAGAAGGGTAATATGGGTAATTGGGGTCTGATTATAATGAATATACAAACAAGAAAAAGAGAAAACAGAGAAAGGAGAGAGAACTTACAAAGCCAGACATCCTGGGCCATTTTCCATTGTCAAATGCATCACGGGCGGCCATGACCGCCAAATCAACGTCGTCTTTATCTCCTGCTGCTATTTTCGCTATAACGTCCCCACTACGTGGATCCATTGTCTCGAACGTCTTTCCTGCAATTTACAGCAAAAAAAAAAGGAGAAATAAGAGAAGTGGCTTCTAAACATTTTCAAGGAAAGAGTTTTGGGAGATGGAGACTGATTCAGAATAGAAAACACTGGATTCTTTATTTTCAATGAAACATAAAAAAAAAAAAAAAAAAAAGCTAAATGAATGACCAGATTAACCTTGGGAAATGAGGAGGAAATAAAAATATTAGATGCGAATTCAGAACTAGTATGAATCCAGAGCAAGTTGATGATATCGTCAATTGGTGTATCTTCGTTGAAAAATTTTACGAACTATTGACCCGTTATTTCATTATTTTTATTTAAAACTATTTAATCAGACTCTAAACTTAATTATTTCATATATATCGCTATTTTCTTCCCATAAAAGAATTTTCATCAGACTCAAAGCTTAATTATTTAATAAAAATTGCTTTCTGTTTACTGGGGAAGAATTTTCATATCAGTCAGTTCCAAGAACAGTTGGAGTTTGGATGAAGAGAAAACAGATCCTATCTTATCCACCTCTTTTCATCCAAAGCTGCTCAAAGTCATGAGGGGTCTTGATATGGATCATGAAATCCTAACTATTGCAGAAAGGAAGACGATTGTGTAGACACAAAAGCATCTGAAGATGAAAACAAAAGAAGGCATCCATCCATTTTTTTTAACCTAACCAATAATAACATATAAAGCCACTTCAAATAATCACAGTAAGCCCAGAGATTCTGAAAAAAAAAAAACCAAAAGAAATATCAACTCACAAAATCCCCAAAAGAAAAAATCATCAGATGAAAATGAAAAGGCAGAGCTTTTGAGCCCTTCATGTAACACAAGTGTAGAAAGAGAGGAAAAACTTCAAAAAGGAGGAAAAGGCAGACCAGAAATTGCATCAACGAATTCTCCATTGATGAAGAGCTTCGTGAACTTGATTTCTGGAAGCTTGAATTGTTTTCCTGAGCTTCCATTGCATTGAGTTTCTGCCATAGCTCTGTTTCTCTGTGACAAAAGGAGAGAAGTTTTTGGTCTTATGTTGGTGATTTGGGAGATGCTCAGCTCAAGGTGTTTGATATATATATATATATATATATGGAGATGTCCGTGTACGAAAAGTTCGTCGCATTAGTCGGTGTTGCGCCGGCTCTCTTGGCGACGAAAGCAAAGCACGCCTTGGCTGGGCACATCTTCTTACCCTTCGAATAAAAATATTTTGGGACCATCAACCATAAAAAGAACCCGCCTTCCGTTACGGGCTTTGAAGCTATTATTTCGTGGCCCAACTACGACCAATTTATTGATCCATTTGAACATTCCAACTTTTTTTTTTTTTTTTTTTCTGAGTTGCCCCATAGGTAGGGTTGCAAATGGAACAGATTTTGGTCGGAACCATACTGGATCTAACCCCATTTCTAAAATAACGGTTCTAATTTTTATTCGAAACTTATTTTGTTGGTTTCAGACTCAATTTCATTAGGGAAAATTCGGATCTGATTCCGGAATCAGTTCCACTTAGAGGATTAGAATTTTGTTCCAAAGGCGGTTCTAATTTCTCTTTATTTTTTAATATTTTCTTAAAATAAGCATATCATTCAACTTATAACAGTACATCAAGTCTACTATATTAAGTATCATAATCCCCCCCTCCAAAAAAAAAAAAAAAAAAGTTAATTTAGAGATATAGTTTGCAATACTAAAGACTCATATGTTGGTTCCCAGGTCGGAACCTATATGAACTCAGAACCGGACCTATTTATTAATCGAAACCTAAACTAGGTTCCGGATCGGACTCGTTTATTAATCGGAACCTAAAATAGGTTACAAACTCATATAGGTCAAAACTTTCGGGTAATCGGAGAATCGGATATCCGCTACCTAGTGGCCATGAAAGGAAGGTTTAAACCACCATGTCAGGGGTCGATTCGTGGCAGGGGCTATGGGATAGCAACACTTTGTGATTCCCAAATTAGAACCTTCCAACTTAAGAGCAAAAGATGCGTTTGGAAATGCTGTTAGGCCCATCCTTCATACTTGTTTAAGTCTCCATCAATTGTCATGCATCGGTGGGCATTATGGGGGTAGAAAATGGTGCATTTTTTCTTTAGAATATTTTATGGATTTTTATATATGGTGATCACTCCAAAATTTCTGAGATTTCCTTCTTCTTTTTTTACAAAATTTTATAATTTTTTACATGTGGACGACCACCCCCCCCCCCCCCCCCCCCCCCCCCCCTCGTTCTTCCCGAGTCTGCCCTTATGACATCTGTAGTTTGCCTTTGTTTAAAATGGAGAGTGATAGGAATATATCTAGAACCTTGGATTACACAATTGGATTGAAATGCTACCTATGATTGAAATGTAACCATGGAAAAAGCAGTGGACTAGGAAGATTTTCTCCCGCATATAGCATCATGCATGAGTGATCATTTGGACCATTAATCCAGCCCAAACGCCCGAGATGATCAGCACCAATGTAAATGGACTGTAGAGCAAAGGAGAAAATCATCCAATTAGACTATTTGCATTATTGCCTTTGTTGACAACATAATTAAGTAGTCATAAATGCATAGTCGGGCCAGTTTGACACTTTACTTTTAAAATCAGGTGGAGTGAAGTGAAATAAAAAATATGAATAAAAAATATAGTAAATTATGTTGGTATTTTATTTTTAGTTGTTGGGGATAGAATATTGTTGACTTTTGATATGAAAAATGGAGTTTTTTTTTGTATTTTAGTGAGTAATTGTTATTATTTTTTAACTTTTTGTTAAAAAAGTTGGAGAGAATATGAATAAAATATAAGTGACTTTTTGACATTACTCTACTTGACTTTACAAGTAGAAATACCAAACTAGTCTTAATAGGGCCTGTTTCTTTTCAAGAATTTCTGACAGGAATTCAGGCTGTCTGGGAATTCCTGAATTCCAGTCAGAAATTCCATGTTCATTTATGGGAATTCCCAGCATTTGAGGTAACTGGCATTTTAAAATTCCAAAAAGGTGGAATTCCCAAATGCTAGCCTTTACTCTAGCATTTAGAAATCCAGCCATTCCGGGATACTTCGTTTGCAACTCTAGGCATTCCGATAGAACTCCGGTTCTCCCAACGGTCGATTGTCATCTTCTATTCTATGTGACTGCACAAAAATCAGATCCGGTAATCTTCTTCCTCTGAACTCCTCTTCCTCACCTGATTTATTTTTTCATTTTTCTTCCATCTTGTTGCATGTTTTTTTTTTTCTAAAGTGTTTTGATGGAAAGGAGATCCGGTAATCTTCTTCCCCACTGATCTCCTCTGGCCATGTGTTATTCCGAGGAAGGAACCTCTTTTGGCCAACCTTTGTGAATCGTGACTGCATGAGATCCTCGTCATTAACCCTATGGCCAGCCTTGGCCTGATTTGATCTGCATCAGATCATACCATATCTGATATGGTGTAGTTTTTATAAGTTAATATGATATGATATGATCTTTTCTTAAGAATTTTGGCATTATGGTGGATGTTACTTTGGCTCATATTGGTTGAGATTTATAATGGTTGTTATATTCATGAATATTTTAGCCTTATATAAGCATACATATAATGCATAAATATATAGAAATCCACTTAGAAATTCAAGTAGTCATGAAACAGGGAATTTATGGAATTCAGGTTGGATGAAATTCTCAGATAGGAATTCCAGTATGAAAGAAACAGGGAATTCATGAATATCAGGATTCAGCAGCATTTCAAAATTCTAGCATCTCGAATTCTGTAAATTCCAGCAGACATGAATTCCAAGAATTCTTGTAAAGAAACGGGCCCTAATTGACTCGTTGACCTTCTTTTTCGTGTTCAGTCCACTTAGAAAAAAGGAAAAGTCTTTACTACATTGGCATTATAAGATCTTACACCCGTTTGAGCTACCACTTATCTTAAAACTAATTGGTGATAAGAAACGGCATAATAATAATTTTATAGTGAGGGCGAGGGCTCGAATACGATTATTACTGCTCAGGAGCGATGGTGGACGTTGACCTCAACAGGCCCTTACAAAACAAACGAATGAAGAGTCCTAGTCCTAGTCTTTGTTTCATGGGCCCTTTCAAAACAAACTAAAACAAACGAATGAAGAGTCCTAGTCCTAGTCTTCGTTTCATGGGCCCTTTCAAAACAAACGAAAACAAACGAATGAAGAGTCCTAGTCCTAGTCTTCGTTTCATGGGCCCTTTCAAAACAAACGAAAACAAACGAATGAAGAGTCCTAGTCCTAGTCTTCGTGGGCCCTTTCAAAATAAACGAATGAAGAGTCCTAGTCCTAGTGGGTTTATACTTTGTATATTTATACAAAACTAGAGAGTTTTTTCTATAAAGCTTGGTGAAAAAGTGAACCTTTATAAAAATCTTAAACATTCAAATGCTTATTTTCTATCTTATGAGATGTGATTAGATTTTACTTCAAGAGTTAGCTAGACAGAAGGATTGAGCTTATATAAAAACGTGAAAAAAGAAATTTTTGGGCTCCACAATTTCAATGCTTTATATTGAGATGGATTATACGATCTATTTACATATCTAAAAAAGTGGGCCCTCATATAAAAAATGGCTCTACCAAAGAAAACTATATAAAAATGGAAAAGGGCTAAAGAGAATGTCAATTCTTAGATATGGGAATTGTTTTAATAAGAGCAACACTAGAGAGTAGTGACCATCTCTCTCGCACAAATTAAGGGAGAAAAGAAGAGGAGCACGTCCAAATTGAGGGCCTGTTTGGCATCGTTCTCGTGTTGTTCCCAGTTTTGTGTTCGAATTAGGTTGTGCTGAGATCAGGTTGTGCCGAGTTTATACTCCGCAGAACTTGTTTGGCAACATTATATTAAATTACTCTACTAAAAACATGATGTAAGGAACTTGTTTGGTAACATTAATTATAAAAGTTTTATTCCAAGGAGCAAACATAGGATTTACAATGTGGGACCCCACCTTTTATTATTTGCAGTACTATTATTATCATATATGGGACCCATCTGTAGAAGTTACAACGTGGTACCTGGCTACCCGCCTTTTAAAAATTAGAACATGGATCCCATATCCATTGGATTTATAATGTGGGCCCACCTTTATGGGAATTATAATGTGGGCTAACTTTTTGTAAATGTAAATATGGGATCCACCTTTAGAAATTAGAATATGGGCTCATATTCATCGGATTTATAATGTGGGTCCACCTTTTGCAAATGAGACCATTTGACTCATATTTATGAATTACAAAATGGAGCCACATTTTTTGTAATTGTAGACACAGGGCCCCACTTTAAAAATTAGAATGTGGTGCCCACCTTTAAAAATTAGAACATGGGAGTAACACATTTACAAAATCTACAATGTGGGCCCATCTTTATAGGAATTATAATGTGGGCCATACTTTTTGTTAATTGTGAACACATGACCCACCTTTAAAAAATTACAAAGTAGTACTCACATTTAGAATCTGAATGGGGCCATCATTAAAATGTGGGGCCATATTTTTTGTTAATTGTGAACACGGGACCCACTTTTAAAAAATTACAATGTGGTACCCACATTTAGAAATCCGAACATAGGGCCACTATTAAAATGTGATTGTGGACACGGGACCCACCTAGAGAAATTGCAACGTGATGCCTACCTTTATAAACGATTTATAACGTGGTCCCACCATTATAGAATTATAATAGGGGCCCATCTTTTGTGATTGTGACCATGTAACCCACCTCTAGAAATTATAAAGTTAGGCCACATCCTTTGGGATTGTGAACGTGGGGCCTACATTTATGATAAGTGAGAGGATTTAGAATCTTCAAATGATATTTTTTAAAAGGCAAGAGATAAGAAAGAAACAATTGTGCCAGCAAGTTGTTTCTTAAAAAAAATAAAGTTTTTTTGTTCCAACTTTGTTATGCTGGCGGGTTAAGATTTTGAGATTCCTTCCCATGAGAACAAAATTCGGAACAATCATTTACACATACCAAACATGTTTTCTACCCCCTTATCTCATGGGAACATGGGAACATCCAAATGGCACGATGCCAAACACACCCTGAGCTTCTAAAATCATTGGTGTAAATCGCTGTTATCAGTGTCCCCACAACTCGATCTATTGAATTATAGGATAGCCCATGGTCCATGAAGCCCTTGGAACAAATTACTGATGTATTGAGCTACTTTTATTTCCACTAATTTTATTTGGAATCCAATTGTATTAAAACATTATTCTCACCATATTTTCATAATCTATTTTGTAATATTTTTTTTTTAAACTTTTGGAACACCCTAAATGCAATTAAAGATGAAGATTCACAATAATCTTGAGTTTGAATATTTCTCAAAAATTCTCTTCTCAATAAAAGAAAGGCTGAAACAGACATAGCTACTAGTTCAAGCCCATATATCAGCTTGCATGTAAACATTTCAACTGATAGAAACAATATCCTACCATGCATGAGCAAAGCATCATTTTATGCATCTTGAGGGCTAGGGGCTTAACTTATTTTATTGTCAAATAGAATTATCTTAATCTCATGTGCAGCCAAAAAAACTAATTATGTGAACGACTATGGAGCTGTAGAGCATGTGGTGTACATGTTGCTAAGAGGCCCTCGATACAAAATTTGGGGGCAATCACTATACATGTTTCTTTTTAGGGATGAATACAGGTCGGTCCATATTGTATTTTGTCCCAAACATGAGTTACCAATACTAAAAATATGACACATATTGAGAGACAGACGAACAATCGCCCAGGTTATAGAATTTATACTTATACCTGACTTCATACTCAAAAGTGAACCGGTTTAAGCTATTTAGATTTAATGGCCTATGTGATTACATAAAACACATAAGAATTCAAGATTAAATAAGCTTCATCTTTTAAGATTATTGAAGAAGTAAGGTGTAAACGATATGATGTAGCAATGTAGATGAGACATTGACTTTTTTAGGATTTAAATTACCATGGTGATGACTATGTTTTCATTCCCCATCTTTTCTTAATTCTATTTCCAACAAAGGAAATATATATATATATTTTATATACAACTTTGGCCTTCTTCTTAATTTAGCCACTTTAGTGCATGAATAGGCCCTAAAAGTTGGGCCCTACTGACAAATTTCTAGGGCTGGCCTCAGAAGATATAGTCTATTGGAATAGGCATTTTGTGTTGGAGATTTTCAAAAATACAGAAACTCAATGTCATGGCTTTTGGGTTCATGGTGAGTCTTTTAAAAAACCTTTGTATCCATGGAAGAGGATTTTGGTTGAAAAGACCATGAAAAATTTCCTATGCAAGAGCCCATTCTTCCTTTTTCTTAGGAGTCCTATAGGAAAGTTTTAACAAAGGAAGGCATTTATAAGCACTTTCCCAACTATCATATCTTAGTTATCTAGGCATGGACCCTAACCGGTTCAATTCCATCAATACAGAAGTCCTTGAGAAGCGTTTGAATGACAATGTCTCAAACAAAGCATTGGCCACCTTGACCTTTCATTGCCATCAACTTCAATTTGAAGTTTTTGGCACCACGTGGGAATGAAGCCGTGGAAAAGGGGACACAAGACTTGTCTCAGAACAATCAAATGCATTGGATTGCAAGTTTTAGATCTCTCTTTTTACTCTTTTTTTAGCTCTGCTAGCTGTCCAAAGAATCGATTTTTTTGGCAGACAACTAATACACAAAACCACCCTAGCATGTAAAGCAGTTTTTTTTTTTTCCCCTCGTATAGCTATATTTGCAAAGCACCTCTATAAAATTCAAATCTTCTGCTTTTATATAGTAGCTATGGATTCTAACTATTAAATCTAAATCACCCAAAATAAATAATTTTTTATTCTAATATTTTGTTATAATGTGATCTAATTCTAGTCCAAACAAACTGTGTCCTCCATCAATTCATCACATGTAAAACACATAAGTTCAAAAAAAAAACACGATAGAAGTTGATTCCTTGCCATTTGCCTGCCGTACCTATATATTGAGGACCGATACCATGAATACCAAAGTAGTGGTCCTTTTAACTTTTAAGACAGCTTTGGACTTACCCGCAAGAACCAAGAAATTAAAAAGAGGACGACTTGCTATCTTTATTCTTCACACTCCATCAAGGGTCTTATAACAAACAAAAAAGATGTTTTGTTATATTTGGTATATATACTCTTTCTCTTTAAAGCTAAATTTTGGTTGGAAAAAAGAACTCAATTCTATCTTAAGGAGAAGCCACATCAACATTCTTGGACCTACTTGTGAATGTGTCTCAAAAGGTACTTAAGACTTGAATGTGTCTTTTCATATGTTTTAAGTTTTATATCTTTGAAAAAAATACATTTGTGCCTTTTCATTTGTGTCCTTTCAATAAGATGTATATATCTTTTCGTCTCATTTTTGTGGATGTGACTCAATTCTTATGGATGCCTTCCAACTCTATACATTAAGTTTATATATAATATTCAAAATGAGCATAAATGCAGCATTTTTAGAAGTACATTGTCTAAGAGCATTTTCTTTTCATTTATTTTTACTTTGATTTTAACGGCAGTTTCATATTTCTAAATTCTCTTGAAAGTGTAGTAAAAGATAAAAGAATCTGATTTGGCTTTTTCATATTGGTTTTGGTTAATTTTGTGTATATGCTCTTCTATTATTATGACATAATGGTATTTGTTAGTTTGGTGTATGGGACTTGTGATATAGCCATAGAACTAGAATAGGAGTTTTATCAAAACTCAAACTTTAACCTCTTTTTTATTTATGGTGGATGCACGTATAGGTTAATACTTCTGGTGATGTAATTGGGTGTGTGCCTTTTGGGTTATTGAATAAAATTAGTATTTGACTGGGGAAAAACTAATTTTTGATGTGCCTTAATCTTTTTATTAATTAATTATTTTTATTTTTTATATTAGTTTTAACTTATAAATAAATTTATGTGGGATTTAACCGTGCATCGCATGGGACTTTTTCATTTTTATTGAATATTAATTGAATGATTTTTATCCCCCCTTTTTTTGAGTTGATACTTAATTAAATATCAACAGTAATTAAAATTATATTTAACCCTTCATTACAGTGTCTTTCATGCTAGTATATATATATATATATATTTATAAATTCAATATCATCACACATTGTTAGCTATTCATTCAAAAGAAATGAAGGTAAACAGTCTCTCTGGAAGGGTACGATTCAATTTGTGTTTGATTGGACGGCCAATTCTTTAAATATAATTAATTTATCAAACTCTTCATCTTTATCATGATCCCTCCTTGACATATTTCTCTGATGTAGCCTATGTTCTATCCCCATCATAGCAATAGATATCACCTTCAAGTGAGCATTTTTCTTCCACCAATTGACCAATGATTTTTCTTCCACTAGTGAATGACCGGACCATTTGCTATATTTTTTGGTTCATTCTTCCTCTCAGTTCTCAGCAGTCTTTGGCCCTTTACCAACAATGTTTGCCGTGAGCCACAAGGTGAATAGTCACCATACATAGAGGGGAGTTGCCCATGCACATAGTTTGAACAACTTTTCATGGAAGGTCGAATGCCATCCAACTTTGACCAAAAGGAGAATGCCATGTTCAAAGACAACTAGTACAAATGCCTAATAGTAAAACAGAAATAAGACACTAGCAATGGGCCCATTACGGTCAGATTTGGCATAAAATGAATACTTCTCATAACATGTAATAGGCCCAATATTTTAAATTCACTTCAGTCTTATTATTCAGGTTGAACTTATCAGCTAAAACACAGTAAGTGAAAAAACACAATCGCTAGTAGCTAGAAGGCAGTCTTTGTTCAGTCAATCTACGGCCTTGATTGTTTTGGATTTTGTGATATGTGAACTCTCTTATCTTGAAAAACAAAGCACATGTCCTTGTATTCTTGACCACACATCTTCCTACATGTGGCCACTTAACCTTCATTTAGCAAACATTAGACTCTTCAAAGACTTTTAAATTTTCAAAACACAAAACCAAAATGTGATTTGTGGCCCACTCGAGATTTTTTGTCTTTTGTGTATTGTTCAATCCTTATAGAGTACCGTGGGGATCGAAAGATCTCGGATCCGAATTGAGTTTTGACCCTTTTGTAATATCCAATTAAGATAAACCGTGTAATTTTTGTGTCATGTGCAGCCTATTAATTTTGAATGGCTTATAAATTTAAATGGATAGGCTTTAACTCATAGGAAGCTCAAATAATATTTTTATCTTAAATCCTTTTATGTTTATTCTTTTTTTTTTTTCGTTTTTCTAATACTAAATATTTGAAGATAGGGTAAGGGCCTAAAAATTACAGGCTCCTCATGTGAAAGTCGAAGGTTTTTGCTCGGTTAAATCCGGTCCGCAAATGAGATGGTAGGATAACAGCTTAACCTCGGCTCGGCACAGGCCCGACCCTTTGATAGCCCTAGTGGTAGGGTTGCGGAAGATAAATATTTTTTGACACCACTAACTTGAATACCTGAAGCAGCCCCTATTTACATTCATTGGTGTCCTTTTATATTAAAATTCTAAAGAAAAGCGGAGGTAGTGATGAATGATGACTTCATTCCATACGTATTCCTATTTACATTGGTGTCCTTTTATATTAAAATTCTAAAGAAAAGCGGAGGTGGTGATGAGTGATGACTTCATTCCATACGTATCATTACTTCTCTTTCTTTCTCATTCCTGAATCGATGGCATTTTAGCTGGCTAGTAGTGATTATTTTAGAAGCTTAGACTGTTGAGAACCCTTTTGGTGACAGCTATAGAAGCTCAACCTGCCTCAATATAATGGGGCAAATTCCAAGAACTTCACCACCACTCCTCTAATCAGACGCAGAAAACAGTTCATGTCATTGACTTTTTTTTTTCTTTTTTAATGATTTTGTTCATGCTAAGAGAAAAAGGGACTTGCCACATGGAGCCAGCCTTCAAAAACTCCAAGTGGACAGAAAACAAAAAAAATTAAAAATGCAAAGTGGCTTCAAACCGGCCATAATAACAACAAGAGGTAGTGTCTTTTTGGGTCAATTTCAGAACCGGCCATATGGACAATAGCCAATGAGTAAGATCTGAACATCGACTGCTTAGGTTATATGGACGCTAGCCAATTGTCCAAGTTGCATAGACTAAAAAAAAATCATGGTCGGCTTTCAGTTTCATTGATGGATATGTGAAGCCTGTGTCATATGATATCCAAGCTAGATCATGAAAATGTGGTACCCCTTATAACAGATATTGGTCCAAATGAAAGAACAAAACATCGTGATCTTCCTAAAAAGAAGAACTCTATTTGAAATGACATGTTAATAACCTATTTTTACAACTTGCCTCCCAAGACCACTCAAGAGTCCTATTAAAGTTCTGAAATCAACCACTTGACTTGCAAGTTGTGCCTGAAAACTTCAGCTGAGAAAATTGTAATTGCAAATTCTCTCTTTCATTATGTGTAGAAGTTTTTAGCTGCAGACATTGATACTGTGACTTCTTAAACAAACCCGTGATATCGCAAGATGATTATAAACATTCGTGATATCACAAGATATGAGGAGGGGAAAAAAAAAAAAAGATTTCTACGCGGCTTCCATCTTAAGGCATATTTTCCAGTTATAAATATTAGCCCCATTGAGGAGCCTGATAAATTCTGATTTCTGAGCGGTAGGATTCACTTGGATTTATAAAAATCCAGCCGGATCCATGAAAATACTGCGGGAAGAAAACATTAATTGAAAGAAGAGTCAGCTAAAAACAGATTGGGATTGGGTCTAGTTCTCAAATCTTCAACCCGTTGGAAAGGTCAAGAAGGCAAAAGAGTCCACATTGATAATATATTACTATCAAAGCTGATATGCCGGGAATGACATGTGCATTGTGAATTTGAATTAGAATGTCATCAGCACTGTTCTCTAGATATGGACTAAAAATATGATGAGATCGAGCACTGACATTTTCGTTGACCCTAATTAATTTAGTTAATAAACGTTTTGGTAACATGGTTGCTACTTGCTTCACATGGCTGAGGCCTGGGATCTGAACTAAAGTATACTTCTAAATGGATATAGAAGTTCATTCCATTTTATTTATTTATTTTGGTGAAGTTGAACACGTTAATTCTATAGTATGATGTAGGCTGCACCCGAATCTTACCCCTTTCCATAAATGCTCAAGATATGGATATTAATCGGATACAATCCATGTGAAGACTTTTATGTTGAAAATGAAATAAGAAATGGTTCTTTCAACATTAATTTGGTGCTTGGGGCATTCAGCATAGCCTTCACCTGTAGCACTTGCCGACTTTAACGTTGAAAATGAAATAAGAACTGGTTATTACAATTTTTTTTTTTTATAATTTTCCGTTGATATTTATTTGAGATTTTTATGAAAGAATACTCCTTAAATTCTTCTTGTAAAGGATAGAGGAGACCAAATATCTTATATTGAACCCCCCCCCCCCCCCCCCCCCCCCCCTTTTTTTTTTCACGGTGAGTATCCTGGCCCTTTGGACTATACCAATCATTCCGGAGCCAGAGGAAAGTTAGGTAAATCCCCTATGGCCACAAGGAGAAAGCACCGGTCGACTCAACCTTCAGTTCCTGAAAAGGGGGTAACCAATGGTCAATACCAAGACCTCTAGTTCTGAAATAGAGATGAACTATTGTCTTAATTACTAGGCCAACCCCTCGGTATTATTCAATATTGACCTTGGAGGGCCTCCTCCACTTATTTTATATATATATATATATATATTTGGCCTTTATACCTCCATCTTGTTCCATATATTTGGTCGTTCAAGAATGGCCCCTTAACACAAAAAAGGGTTTACTTGGGCATGCCCTTCCCTCACCCGATGGACATCTTACCTCACCCATGGTTAAAAACTCCTTCAATTTTGTTGTTATTATAAGAAAATGTACAGGATGGAGGTGAGGCCCACTTGGTTCATCTTGGGATAAGGAAGTGAGATCAGGTGGGGCTTCTTTCAAACTTTTAGATCTTGATCATGGTCATAGCTCGATGCAATATATTGAATGAAGTACCCAGAAAACCAAGGAGTTTTTGTGTGATGCAACGATGATTTAAGGCTATTCAACAACTGATACCGTACGTGTGAAACAAATTTCTATATAAAATTGTACTCCCCACTCAGTGCAAATAATGCAGAGAACATTGTTTCCAAAATTGTAGAGTGACATGCTTTCCAGCAGCACTGATTCAACAATGTGCTTGTTGTGCACGTTCACAATTTAAATGAGACAAAACTAAATCGGATTAAACTGTGGATTGACAACATCAATGATAAGGTAATTTATTTATACTTTTATAGCTCTGCATCATCAAGAAATATCGAGGTCGAGGTTGAGGTCGAGGAATATTCTCATCCAATTTTGGGTAGAGTTGAAATTCAGGGGTGATGTGACCCTCGCCTATTTTAATACTTGGATTGAATATTTCAGTATCAATGATCACGAAATGGCACACCATTCTATTGGATATCATGTTATATTTTATTATATTTTGTTGATTTTTCCTTATTATTTATTGTTGCGACGGCCATGACAATGCCCATAAACTACCCATGTGAATGGCAGGTATTCATGTGAGGTGGCATATCGTAATTGGACCACTCATGTTACCGTGTGAGAAAAGCCTCAGAAAATCCATATTACGTATGAAAGTCTGCCCTTTTAAGCTACAAACCAAGCGGCGGAGAGGATCCGAACCAAACACGTCCATAATAGGGAGATAAAATCGAAGAGTAGTTGTTTTTATAAGGTTACGTCGATAAGAGTTACATCCATGGAAAATAACAGTAGACGCCGACCAGATTTATTTTCTTCTTAAAAGTTACTTGAAATTAAAAGGTCAAAATGAATATATAATAATATAGCACAGTAACTAGTAATTATTTTTTTAGAATAGTATGTTGTAATGTGTGAATCTGTAAATCACAAGCTCACACCAAAACTGAAAAAAAAAAATTTATAGTTCAATTAATTTTTTCTTAAAAGAAGCAATGAGAATTTTTATAGGAACGGTACTCATAATTGGAAAACCCATTTATATTGCTGGGCATTTTCTAAAACACTTTTATCTTTCCTGTTCATTTAGGATGAGTAGAGAAGATGACAAAAACAAGTGATGAGTCCTTCCTGGGTTTTATCGATTGTGAGAGTCAATCAACTTCCACTACATAGTTGGACCGCAACTTCTCCACGAACCCATGACACATATAATCCGCTTGCTGATCCATTCCTGTTCTCAGGTACAATCCCGTTTAATTGGATCAGGAATAAACACACACACACACACACCCATTCCTGTTCTCAGGTACAATCCTGTTTAATTGGATCAGGAACAAACACACACACACACACACACACACCCCCCCCGCCCCCCCCCCCCCCCCCCCCCCCCCGAATTGGATCCTTTTAACGTTCCCATCTTTATGGTCAAATTGAGGGCTGGAAGCAAAAGCAGAGCAACTGATTAGTCCCAATAAAGTGGGAGTTTCTTGAGTCATCCGTGCCTCCTTTTGGTAGGGTACAGGCAGGGCTTTCAGGTTCAACCACCATACACAAGTCCTACATTACATTCCCGGGCCCGATCTAACAGCCTTGCCAAACCAATGGAGACCAACAAATCAGTGACACCCTGGAGATGGTGGTATTTCAACCTGGAAACAGTCGCAAAATCGAATAAAATTTGGAAAATATCCCAATCAATGTAAAGATATTAATCCCATCTGGCATTTTCCTGATAATATTGCAGTACAAACCTATTCCAAAATTTAAGATAATGCAACGAGATTTCCATAGTGATGGATAAAAAATGCAAAAATCTATGGAGATGACTTTGAGTGTTGCTTCACATTAATTCTTATTTATTATTTATTGAAAACTAATTTATTTTCTGCAACTCCTGAGGAAACCCCAAAATTTCCCTAAGACTAAACAGACAGACAGACAGCCAGCCAGCCAGCCAGTCATTCAAGAGGGATGGAAGACCTATTAACTTGGTAGTGATAAATATATCACAGTACGGGTACATTCGATGTTGCCATCCTTGTTCGCCATACTTGTTCGAGCACGGACACCAAGCATTCCAAAGAGCCAGAAATTTTACTTCACTTTCACTTTAAAAAACAATAATGTAACAATTTGCAACCGACAGAGCATCATCTGCCATTGATAACCCACAAAGTACCCTCCACTGTGGTCACTTCTGCAACCACTTTGCTTCTTGTCAGTGCTGCGGCAGCTACCTCATGTTGATACTTCTAAAGAAGGGGTGGTCCAGAGCTTCTCGGGCAGTAAGACGTTCTGATGGGTCAAACCTTAACAGACCTTGCAATAAATCAGTCAGGAAGGTTTTTGATTGATCCACATGCTGAGAAACCAGATCCTGCAGTGCCAATGAAATGCAAATTCAGCAGTCGTGAAAGTGGAAGAACAAAAGGTATGCAATTCAGCAGTCTGGGATGGGTGAGAGACAACGATATGGAGAGAGAGACTGGGGGGAAACACGATGTGGAGAGAGAATTTTTTTGGGGGGGGGGGGGAGGGGGGCAACAAACAGCCGCCACACCTTCAGTCGATTAAGTTTCTTTACAGCCCGGATGCTCTCTCTTGACACAGCTCCTCCTGGCCAATTCAACCGCCCTTGCCTGAAATATTTCTCTGTACCACGACTGTAAAATACAAAGAAATAGGAAATAGATCAAACACAATGCACCATAAAATATCATTAACCCTTTTTTGTATGAATGTAAAGTTCTTTACACGTCTGTACACCATGAATTCTGAAACACGGTGAAGTTCTTTACACAATATTTAGCACCTGTTACAACAATTAGATCTAAAACATCCAGCACTGCTACAATTAAATATTTACATGTGCATGATCTATGGAGTTATCAAACAGTGAGTAGAATCCAAAGAAATGGGGATTCACATCAAACACACTGAATGATAAAATAACACTCCTTCATTAAGTATTTTTGTAAATGTAAAGTTGTTTACACAGACCACTGATGTTTAGCACCCACCACAACAATTAGTAGATGGATCTTAATTCTTAAAACATCAAGCAACACTACTACTATGTATTTAGATGTGCATGTTTTGTGAAGTTACATCAAACACCTACTAAAACAACTTACCAAGCAATTTTTTTAAAACCAAAACAAGTTGAACAATAGGACTTTTAAATGTATTTTCACGTTTTGATTAATTTCATGGGTTCTGGTGTGACTTGGTCAACTCAGACTCAAACGACCAAATTGCACCCTTCCCAGTTAAGAGTTTTAAAACCTTGATATGTGGCCAAGGCCTTCAGGAACTTTCCTTGTAACTTGGCAGTGATTTTTATCATTATGTCAGCTGAGAGAAATATGTACAAAAAGTGTAAGACCACCTAACTGTACCCTCTCAAAATCTAAACAACTCAAGCTGAGGGACCCAACCATTTTACCTGTAGCATGATTCAACTTTTCCAAAGGAAGTGAAATGAATTGCTGGATTAAAGAAAAAGTGATTAAAGCACTAACTGAAAAATGATTTACTAATAAAGTTATGTTCTACTCACAATTCCAATGGTAATCCGACTCTACATTAGATGTGCAATTTCCTCCCTCATAAATATATAAAATCTCAGCCCAATTAGAATTATATTCACACCATTGGATTGGACAAACACAATTTTACCATGTTGTCCACATCTCCGGCCAAATGGTTAATATTTTTCCAATAAACCCAAGATTTGGATCATGGAGTTAGCATTGAACTGATGGTTCGGATCCATGTTATGTTGAGCTCACTGCATCAAAATTTTGATTAATATGTGATTGAACCATATTCTTTGAGATTCGTACAAACTAACTGTGATGATTGCCTCTCACATATGGGTACACATGGGTGGG
This sequence comes from Litsea cubeba, assembly GCA_012931725.1. Lineage (NCBI taxonomy): Eukaryota > Viridiplantae > Streptophyta > Magnoliopsida > Laurales > Lauraceae > Litsea > Litsea cubeba. The sequence continues at coordinate 28,512,447 of CM022945.1, read as the reverse complement.
CACAAACTTTGAATGGTTGGGATCTTCACCCAGTGGACCAAAATGTAAGGATTTAATTCAATCTTACTTGACCACATGGTATAGTCAGCCTCGTGTAATCATTCCCCACAACAACAACAACAATAATGAAGATAATAATAAGAAACAAAGTAGACATGCAAATCCCTATTCGAGTTTATGCTTTATATTGGACTCTCTTATACTTGAGAGATATTCATTGTACAATTTCTATGTTTGAATCAGTTTGAGGAAGATGTGATTCCTCTACCGTGCCACTCACATATCATGCACTATGATGCCCAAATACAGATATGGGGATTGAAGATAATAAGAATACGGATACAGGTGTCTTACTATTTTTTTTTTTCCTTAGATCCCATTTGATTACTGAAAATTATCATCTGTTTACGTTCCTTTTTAACAATTTTTATTTTTATTTTTTTGTTGAGAAGAAAACTAGAAGAACTATATGACATAATGAACTTGGTAATTAGGATGTGCTAAACATGTGCCCTAGACGTATCGGTGTAGTATCGGGTACCAATACGAGTATCGTATTGGTGCAATGCAGATAAGTTGGGCTTACACAAGTATCCGGGTATCATACAAACTGACTGGATCTTGAAGGCATACACATATCATCCCTCTGTGCAATATACATCTATGCTAATCATGCCTGCATATATGTTTTGCATGTATTGCATTGCATCAATGCTGTTCCAAAAGAATATTAACACAGCATAAAAATGAAATAAATTTCCATAGCAACAATATCCCCGACACAAGATGAAAAGGCTTGCCTGGCTGTTCGAATCATATGCTCTGGCAAAGGTCCCAAAACCCTCTCCATCATTGCCAAGTGCTCCAAATTTTCATGTGTTTGAAATAATGCTTCCCCCTGACATGTCCATTCATGATGTAAGTGATCAACATCATAACCCAACTTCATCAGACAAGATGTCTAGAAGATGAATCTTTGTAGCAAACTAACCGAACATAGCTCAACTAAAATGCAGCCAACACTCCACATATCACAAGGATAACTCCATCCCAAGCCTGTAGAAAATCACAGCATAATATAGGTAGGGTTCAGAAATGAACATTCAACATCATTACAAAAGCATAAACAAAGATGACTGCAAAGCATGGATTAAAACATCAGCCAATACATCTGTTTATAAAAAACTGATGCAGTATCAGTGCGATACCCAATTCAAACCCGCATCACCGATACAGCCTATAAGCATGACCTATATGGGATAATACAGGTCAAGTTGGGCCATAATTTCACTTTCTAGTTCAAAATAAAATTGCGCCAAGATGGAGGAATGGGATAAACCTATCTGCATCACCTCATCACCTATAAGGTTGATCAGTTTTAAACATAATGGAACCATGTCGGCCTTCCTGAAGTTCATACCATTTTTCCGACATTGGAATACTTGACACGGAGTTTACATAATAATTAGAAGTGGTAAGAACTCAAGTGGTGCCATTCCCAAGATCGTCTTGAAGTCTTGGGGCCAAATCCCAACATACAGGATACATTCACACAATTTGAAATGCTGGGCAACAAAATATAAAATCTGGGTTTCAAGTTCTACCATAAGAATTAATCAAAATATTAGGTTGTTCCCAAAAGGTGACATGCTGACTTAAGTAGGTTGAGGAGGAAAAGTCAATTCCGACAGCACCAAGTAGGTGTAATAACTAACAAGGCTTCAATGACGATGACAATAATAAAGTTAAAGCACATGATAATCTTGCTTGGACCAAACATTATTTAAGAAACATTCTCTCACGTTTCTTTAACTTAGAAAGTAAGTGGCTAAAAGAAAATTAGCAAACAGATTGGCAAGCCCGATTCAAGGAAAAACATATTACACCTACACCCAGCCATAACTGAAAAACATTGCAACCTATGCATTAGGATTAAAGATACAAGTAGGCGCAAGGGGTACACGGAGAATCCCTTAATTTACCCTCTCTTCTTTTTGTGAATCTTTTTCAGTGCTTTTTATAGACCATCTACCCAATTCGAAGTCTTTAACATTTCTTTTATTTAGCTACATCTTTTCTGTCATGGACATTGATAAATAAACATCTACATCTAGTGCTTCCCTTGCCTCTCGAGACACAGAATCAGATGGAAGAAGGAGACTAGACAGGAAAGCAACAAGATGAAATTAAGTTTTTCCAGCCGCGCTTGGTGAAGAACAGTCCAAGGTCGTGTAATATCCACCGTTTAATAGATCAAAAAAAAAAAAAAGCAGTCCAAGGTTATCTTTGTGCAGCTATTCATGGAGAACAGAAGTTTCCACCAATATGGCTAATCCAATTTTTGGTGCAAAAAATTTCTAAAAGATAAAATTTGGCAAAAATCCACTAACTTAAAGGGATTTTAAGGTCCAAGGGGTACGTACGGTCGGACTAGTGACTTTTCTAGGGCTTTATGCAATTTCTCCCTCCTCTCTCCATCACTACACCAAACAAAAAATGCAGAATCCATGGATGTAGAATCTACACCTAAAGATGTCAATGGGAAAGGTACATCATGGATATAGCAAGCCGTGAAATCCATAACTATTTCCAATGCGCTCCAAACGGAATCCTATAAATAGAACCACCAAAACCTTTTTCAGCTTTTTACAAAGCCTTCACAAATTACTCTGGGTTTTAATTGGGAAAACTGTTATTTTAGTTGATATCATGGATGAAAACATCGGCCGCTACGCCGATATATCGGCCGTAGCGTTATCGGCCGTTGCACCTTTCACGGCCGCTACGTTCGCTACGGGGCCGCTACAACCGCTACGGGGTGAGAAAAATTTTTTCTTTCCAAATTTTTTTAAAATGCATAATAAGACTTATTTCTTTTATTCTTATTTCCAAATAACATTTCTACACAATTCTTCTACATTTTGTATGTTTAAAAGAACACCAAAAAGCACGTGATCTCGCCGAATTACAGTCGATACAGAGAGTTCTTCTCAAGGATTCTTCTCTAAGTACATCCTATTAGACACCCACTTTGATAGATGTATTTTTTTTCTCTAGGTACTAAAGTCTTAAGTCTTGACTTCATGACATAGTTTTTTCTTTTATGAGCTTTTCATTAGTTTCTAAGTTAGCATAACTAAACAACATGAATACATGTGTTAGCATAACTAAACAACATGAACACATGTGAAAAAAAATGATGATTACTATTATTTTCTATTTATACAGCGATACAGGACCTCATACAAGAGGGGACCGCTCCGCCCCCTTATCTTAGTTACTTTTGCAAAAAAATATATATACATTCTCTCTCATTTTCCAATATTCTAGATTTTCTACAATTTTTTCATATTTTTTTGACGATTTTTCCAAATCGCAGCGCTACGCTACGTAGTGTTTTAGCGGCGGGCCGCTTCGCCCGCTGCTACCGCTATTTCATCCTTGGTTGAGATCATTTCTATGCAAGGACCAGCAACCCAGAACTCAGAGAAGCTTCATTCAAATCTAACACAAAAAGACCAAGTTGTAAATAAGTATTTATAGACAACCATAATCACCAGACAGCTTTCACCACACTAAGAGACTTGCCAGTTGCTACCTTCTTTGGAACACACACAGGCTCTAACATATTACGAAAAGAGGAAACCAAGCTTAAAATCAAATGATTCATCATTTTGTTCTAATAGACATCGTAATCTCAAAAAAGATGCATATGCATGAAAACAACACCATTTTTTACCCAAAATAAGCAACCATTTTACCTAAAATAATCTCAGGTGCTCGGTAGTGCCTTGTGGAAACAATGGAGCTATGATCTCGATTATCAAATGCAGTACTACCAAAATCAATCAGCTTTATGGCACTTGACTTTGGCAAGCACCTGAAGCGCATTTCATCCTGTGAGCCCCTCTGTAGCATCCCATTAAAGACAAAGTAACTAAGACTAAATGCCCATTACCGGGTATGGTATAATGTGCTAACAATTACAGGAGACAAAATACCTTGCTGCCTGGAACCTTTACATATTCAGAAGATACAAGAAGTATGTTTTCTGGCTTCAAGTCAGTGTGTATTAGGCGTAAATCATGCATATCTGCCGTGTATGATAAAAGCACAACCACTATGTTAAACAGACAAAAAACAGAGAGCGAAGAAGAAAGAGCACAACTATCAGGTCCCTTGACAGTCAAATACAAGCCAAGAAGCCAGAAAAAAAGATTGTTTAACCGGAAAGAAGGAATCAAAATTGGCCAGAGAATAATCCACACACATGCTACAGCTTCCAAAAGCTGACGTCCGAACTCACGGACAAGATCCACAGGGAATGGGCAGTAATTATTTCTCCGTAGAAAATCAAATAAGCTCGGTCCAAGCTTCTCAAATACCTGGTAACACCATTGAAGTCCATTTAAAGAAACATTTCAATATTTAGTTCTTCAGCACCATAAATGAACCCATAGTGACAAATCAATTTGAAAAATTAATTACAGCTGTTTTATTTGCCATTTCTAAAACAATATCTACCTGTTGGCCTGAATCATCTATCTACATATCATCTTAATAAAAAGATTTAATTTCATCCAATACAGGCACCATCCACCATAGAAACTGGAACTATGTTTGAATACCATGTATGTTGATTGAGAATTACTTGATGACGAGCATAAATAGCATGACAAACAAATCAAAGATTCAAAACACATGGGCCACCACATTTCAGCAGCCTCTCATGCAGCGTCAATTCTTTCAGGGCTAGAAAGTAAAAAATTATAGGACTCACTATGCAAAATGTTTAAACTGATATTGGATAACATTTATTTTAGTATTTCTATTATGCACAGGGAACAGGGAAAAAGGAGGAGTTTAAAAAAATTCCACAGATCAGGTCAGGTGTTTCACATGATAATCTCATCTAAAGAAATGGAAATGTTACCAAATGAAACCAGCTCCCTATGGCATGGAGCTGGCAGTCATCATGATCCACAAAATCAGGCAACTACAGGCAATTCAACATTCTCAATTCATAAGGATACACTACGCTACAAAGAGGACAATCACACAAGCCCTGTTACAAGCAAGGAAACAAATATCAAAAGCAACAGCATGAATAAAGTCCATTGGAATACTTACAATGCAGATATGATTGCGGTAGTCAAACCAGTTCCGGATTTGCACACATCTGCCCACAAGAATTAATAAAAATTAAAACAAAATTGCACAACATGCAAAAAATAGAGCAGTTGGAGTATATTTGAAACTCCAGAATAAATTTTCACACTTTTGTCCTACAATCACATACCGTGAACCACCTCTATCATTCTTGGCAATAAGATTAAGAATATCAATTTCAATCATTGCAGCATCACGATACTTGCGAATGCTTCGAACAACCTTAATTGCCACAAACTCGCGCATCTCACGATCCCAGCATTGCAAAACACGACCAAATGTACCTACGCTACTAGCAAGTTGCAGATGGATGCAAGCATAATCGAATTCTAAGAAACAATAGAATATTCAACATACCTTCACCCATCTTGCTAAGTATTTTATCTGAAAATTCACCACAAACAGATGGAGAGAGAGTAAATAGCAGTAAACAGCAAGGACCAATAATATGTGTAAGAGGTGTCATCACACCATAAAACCAATGTTTTTTTTAGTATTAAATTCATGGTACTCAAATGAGCTCCAAACAAAGGCTTATTAAAGAGGTGAGGTGTGAATGATATGAGGTGAGAGGTGCAGTATAGAAGGTAGCAATGTAGATGGGACCTTGACTTCCATAGGTATTGAATCAGTAGGATGATGGCTGCGTATACATTTCCCATCTTCCCTTTATTCACTTTCAATTAACAAAGAGGTTATTTGATGGTCATATTTGTATATTCATTTTCTATCTTCATTCTCAACCACTTACAGCATAAATTGCTATGTATTCAGCTCCTCTATATTTTTATGCAAACAAACAGGCCGTTAAGAGTTCTTGTATCTTCTTGCAGTCCCTCCATCCAAATTTGAAGGAGGAGCACAGACACAGCAGACCCTACAGTGTTAATTTACATGAATATACAGACAACCATATTCCATTTTCACTTACATCCTACGCAATGCTAAGTTTACCAAGAACCCGAAGGTTTGCATTGCACAAAATCATAAGAAACAAATAACCCATTCTAAAAGTTTGTAGCTTTAAACCATTCACCAAAAAGATTGTAGTTTTGGAGAATTGTACACTAACATCCTCAATTCCTTTATCTAAATCGGAAGAACTAGAACAAAGCATGAATTCCTACATAAAGCACAACACTTTCAAATCAATGTATTTAAACAAGAAAAAACTCGAAGAAGAGGCACTTACATCTTGGAGTCAGATTCTCTCCAAGACCAAAGACGTAGTGGCCTTCGTGGTCATCGTCCCTCCAGGGCGGAGAAGCAAGCCGGGCTGCAGCCTCATGCCGAATCAGAGAGGAAGAAGAAGAAGCGGGTGCCTACAAATATCCACCCATCATCCCATAGTTCCAACGTCGTCAAAAAAATCCACTACAGAAAACCCTAAATCTACTATTTCTCCCCCACAGCATTTCCGATCAGACGATGCCCATGTCATCCTTTCAAAACCCTAACCCTAGAAAATCCTCCCAATACTCGATGGGAATAGAAATACATGTACAGAGAGAGAGGGGAATGAGAGCGACCGACCTCTGCTGGTTGAAAGGGCGCGGAATCCCAACCTAGACGAGGGCGTTTCCTCGCGCGTGGTTTCACTCTCTCTTCCGTGATGTCGACTGTCGCCACCATCTAAGATTAGATGATGATTGGATTTTTGGAGACGCTTCTTGAGTTTATCTTTCCTTTCCTCTGTTTGGCTATTGATGTTTTCTCTGCAACAAAGATGCCCTGCAAAACCTTGGAAAATTTTTTGAGTTTGGAAAGTAGGGATGGGAATTTTGGGATACAGAGTGGAATGGAATCGGATAAACTAGGGTAATATTATGTATGTATGATTCCTCGCAGGCGGACATGAATCGGGTTCGGGTTCGGGTTCGGTCCGAAAAGAATCGGGTTCGGATTCGGGTTTAGGCCGACATGAATCGGGTGATCTCGCCGTCACCGTGGACCCTTGAAACAAAACTCTGCCTCGGTGACGTTGGGCCACCCGAACGGTTTCGGGTTCGGGTTTAAGCCGACAAGAATAGGGACGGCGACTGTAAACCCAAACCCCTCAGCCCCTCAAATTTGTCTCATTCAAACTCGACCCACCGTATAATAGGTTATCTACACGTGATACCAAACCCACCCCATTTGGACAAGGAGTCTGGTCAATTTAAACACTTAGAATTTTTAATTATATAAATTGAAGGGAAAGAGAGTGTCAAGAGTTCAAACCCACAACCTCTCAGCCGTATCTTCTCACATGCCTTTGGTTAATGCCCCAACACCACATGCTCCACATGAGTTTTTTTTTTTTAATACTTTTAGTAATAAATAAATGAGAATTTTACTATAAACTTTTTCTTAAAGTGGGTAAAGACTAAAAAGGCCCTTAGATTTCAATATAGAACACAAAGGCCCCCCTCCCGCCACTTTTTTTTTTTTTTGTTAGGTAGCGATACCACTGCTAGTGTACAACGTGAGCATCGATTTCGCTACCCGTGTCATTATCTTCTTTGCCCGCATTTGAGGCCGCTGCAAGGCTTCGACGAGATTGATTTACCCTAGGGCTTTGCCAAACAGAATGATGGTTCGCTCGACCGAACAAGGCGGTGTTCATGCGTAAATAGAATTACCAGTTTCCTATTTTGGATCATATTGCTATTCATAGTCTTATCCAAAGTGCTACTTGTTCCCACGACTTTTGGACTATATATCGAGGTTTCTAGCAACCTTAAAGTGTGCCTCTTACATGTCTCGTACTCTAAGCTCTAGAATCATATTGAGATATCTTCTTCTTCTCCAAAGTTTCATCAAGATGTTGTGCTGAAATTTTTGCTTTGGAGTTTATTTCTTCTACTCATCTAAAGTAGATTCACCTTTAGAAGGCCATCAAGGTGGTTGACTCAAGCACAGTGAAGGTGAACGGCGAGTAGTAGGCAAAATCAAAGAAGTTCTTAGGTTGAGTTACAACTGGGAAAGGGTTGTGAGTTTTCTTGTAATTTTCAATTTTATTAGTGCTTGGTTTGTCTGTTAGCCTAGACGATAAGGCCCATGGTTTTTTTCCGAGTAGGATTCTTCACATATACATCATATCTCATTCTCTTTGTGGTGATTGCTTTTAATTGAAATTAGGGTTAATTGGCTAGATTAATTAATTGGGTTGAAATCTAATAAGGAAATTGATAAAAGAGACCTTAGCCCGTATTAAGGCTCGATTTTTCAGCTCTAGGGCTACTTCTTTTTATCTGATTGGACAGCATACCGAAGGTCTATTTTGAAGCAGATGCTCTGCATTATAGTGCTTTTTTCTGGACATGGTTCTTCATATACTCTATGATCTAAGTGGATTCGGTCGTACGAGTGTGTTTTGCATTTGCAGCTAGGCTTTTTTTTTTTTTTGCTAACTCTTTAACTCACAGCCACCACTTACACCCATTTCTACTAGGGGTGATCTCATAGTTCTTGGTCTGTGAAGATGCGTCATTAGGTGTTCCATTGTCCCATTGAGGCCGAACCTAAACATATGCTCGAGAGATAGTTGTCCATACATTGATAAGGGATGTATGGATTCTCGAGATGAGAGGAGCGACCGTAGAAAACCATGCCTTTCGAACCGAACGCAACGCCCATCTTCCAAATCAAGAAAAATGGGAGTGCAGTGCTCTACGAGACCTCAATCGTTCTTGTCATTAATTAGTACCCCTCTTTTGCTTGCTTGGCTTGACTTTCTTGGCTCTGAGCTTCTTAAATGGTGCTTAACATGGGCTCAAAAGGAGGATTAGACCATACCTTAAATGTAAATGGTCCTTAACTTATTCAAATGTTGTTAGAATCATCCAATCTTGGTCTCATTGGATGTGTAATTGATAACCCAACAAACACACTAGATCATGGGCTTTTGACTCTCACATGACAGTTGGAAATGAAATTCTAATCTGCTGGTCAACTAATTAACTTTTATTTATTTATTTTATTTATTTTTTATTTTTTGCCATTGGAGAGTTCCCAACTCTCGGGGCTGGACTATTCCCTCCAGGCCCAGAGGGAAGTTGAGAAAACACCCATGTGGCCACAAGGTGGTAGTATTAGTGGACTCAACCTTCGATTCCTGAAGAAGGAAAACCGGGGGTCGATACCAAGACCTCTAACTTAGGAAGAATGAGGAATCGTGGTCCTGACCACTCAGCCAACCCCTTAGGATTAGCTAGCTTGTAATTTAAATGAGCAATCACGCATATTTTAGTTTGAAATTTAAGCCACATGAATGGGGCCCCAACTGCAGTCTAGCTCTTTCAGTTTTTTTGGCCCCAACTGCACTCTAGCTCTTTCAGTTTTTTGCTGTCAAAATCTGACAGCTAATCTGATACAAAAATGCAGGGGCAGAAAGAGGCTTCTTTTTCATGTGGCTGCAAATGATGTTGAATATCCCTGGCCATCAAATTGAAGGTGAGGAAGTGTCAATGGGAAAAAAAAAACGAAGGTTCTTTTTACTCGTGCGTTGCTAAAGAGTGCCAACAACACTAATTTTTGATAGACCTTTAACCCACGACTCACATATGCATCTAATGAGGCTGTTAAAACCCACTATAATGATCAGCTGGCTACTCATCTGCAAGATGAAAAGGCATAATTTATCTGACAAAAGGAAATGCAAGTAAGGCTAGTAAGCACAACCACATTGCGGGCACTCTTACTACTTGGCCTGTTTACGACCCAAAATGAACTGATTATTATTATTATTATTATTATTTTTTTGGAGTGTAACAGGAGGAATATTCAGGAACTTGACTTGTTGAACACTAAGGTTGGCTTGGGATTTTTTTTTGATAATGTGAGTATCTCGAGGTCTTTAACCTAACAGGATTGATCTCCCGAGTGACGCCCGCCAAACCACACAAACCCACATAAATTTGATGAGATTTTATCTTGAAATGCTAAAAGTGTATATCTCATCCTTTTTTGATAATTTATCTTGTTCCCAGTGAATTATTTTATAAAAAAAAAAATTAATCTATCCTGTAGAAATAACACTGTTGTAACTAGATTGCTGTACTTTAACAAGAAATCTTCTTTCATCAAGCTCTTTCAGTTAAAGGTGGTCGCACCCAATTGGAGTCTGCTCTTCTGTCACAATATTGGTTTCCTCACCAATATGATATAGCTAGAAAAACTGCTTGAATGGTAGTTGGACCTACTTCTGGAATAATATTCTCTTGATAATATTGTAATGTTTTAAACTTATTAAAAGAAAACCAAGATATATAATATGAGAATAAAGATGGAAAAAACTCTACAAAAAATAATCTTTAACAGTGTTTTATTTAAACTTTGCATCAATTACTGTTTTAATTATTTAAAATTCAGTATTTTATACAGTATTTATAGATACTATTATCCCAAAACTCCAGGCCAATTATCCACATTTGGCGATTGTATTTAGAAGAAATAAAATGAACCTACTTCATGTAACTAACTCAAATTTCACTCCCTAAGACTAAGTCCTACCATAAGATTGGGTATATGATTAATAATAGAGCGTTCTCTTATTAACGGAGGTTAAGTCTAGCTCCATAGGGCTCACTGACCCACCTTTGATAGGTGCAACTCCTTTATAATCTTATCTTCTTATAATCTAGCATTAGTCAAATTTTTTACACTCATTGAACCTTTCATTAGCTAGCCATTGGATTGAATCTACAAAACAAAACTATTGTTAAGGCTGTTAAATTAAGGACTAGGATAACATGGTGGGGTTGATATTTTGACTAACCTTTTGCCCAAAAGAGGCATTTTCATTGATGACCCTCTTCCTATTGATAGACATGCATCTAAGTGGGCCCCAGCCTTGTCCTCAACTGCATTTTCCAATCATACAATATAATATGCTTGTAGGAGAACATTCTACATTATTAAGAATGGAGTTCTTGTATAATTGTATTTTTAATATTATAGTGGGACCAACTCTTATTTAAATAAAAATTAAGGACATTCGGTATAAAAAAAAATATATTAATTTTGAGCAGATCGAATTTTCAACAAATAGAAACATATTGGAAGTCCACTCCTTCCTAGGAACATGGTGGGGATCAAGACTTGCTTGAGTATTTTAACAAAAAAAAGAAAAAAAAAGAAAAAGGACTTGCTTGAGTATTCACACAAGGCAGCCTTTATCCCTCCAGATGGGTGGCATGGAACTCGCGGCTCTAGAGTCTAGTCTGGCAATGAGTTGGCATAATTTATTCCCTGCGGAACCTTTATTTGGACGAATGGAGTGACGGGATAAACATGAACTGCTCTAAAAAACTTCAGGCCTAATTCTCCAGTCATCAAAAGCGGTGCACCCACTTTCTTCCCCATTTGATGAAATCCGCGTACACTTTCACGTGTCCAGATCCTCTAATTCCGGGAAAATCAGACAAAACCGTGTTCTAATAAGGCCTACAAATCCATCATTAGGGCTCAGTTATTATATATATTAGAATTAAAGTCCAAACCGTCCATCCAGTATGTGAATTTCTCTCACTTTGTATTTTCCTTTTGGCTGTATTCCTTTTCAAAATAGTTTGTCCCATTGTCATATCACTCCCTTTGTTTCACACCAGACAAATCTGACCATGGTCTCAGCTCTTAATGGAGTGTAATTTGACCTAGAACCATTACACAAGAAGATTATTATTTTAAGTGGTTTGGATTTCACAAATTATTGCTCCATTACTGGGCTTCTCTCATTCCTAAATCCCTGAGTTAAAAAGAAAAAGGGGTGGTGGATTCTTTTGCTTTTATTGGCTTATCTACTGGAAAAGTTTCAAGGAAGACGGCTAAAGCATCTCGATTTGCGAGAGTAGGAAGAAAATCTAAATCTCTCTACCAAAATCTCTAATCTAATTCACAGTCCCCTCTTTTTCTGCTAATAACTCTAATCTACTTGTTTTGTCCGATCACCAGAAGAAGAAAGAAATTAGTATAAAGTAAGTAGCAAATGCAACCATTTCTTGGATACAAAGAAAATTAATTCCAATCTAGAACTTCTTGGATATGAAAAAAACCCAATGTCCCTTTTGAAATTTCTAATCTGTTCTCCTCCCAGAGACCCCATGAGGAGAAGAAAGAACAGATTAGTAAACAGACAGCGGATGCACCCATATTTCCTGTTTTGAAATGGATTGTACACTAATATCTAGCGACACCCATTTTTTCACTTTCTAATCTCATAACATGGCAGAGTGACCAAATCAGTCTAATATGGTATCAGGTATCTGTCAAGATTCATGGATATATGGGGCATTACCAAAAATAGTATCAGATGTCTGTCAAGAGTCATGGATGGGGCATTACCAAATCAGTCTAATATGGTATCAGGTATCTGTCAAGATTCATGGATATATGGGGCATTACCAAATATAGTATCAGATGTCTGTCAAGAGTCATGGATGGGGCATTTACCAAATCAGTCTAATATAGATATAGTATCAGATGTCTGTCAAGATTTATGATATGGGGACATATCATTTGCTTTGAGTTTAGATGTCTTGTTTTGGAAAGTGTTCCCTGACAAACTCAGATGTGTCTGGTCCATTGGCTCCATAACTCCATTTGAGGTCATGTCCTATGATATGACAAAGAAAGAAATAGTACTCCAAATCGCTGAACAGAGAGAACACAGGCAGTTTTAATTGGCTTGTCATGAACAGATCAAAATACATGAACAAAACACTTAAAACTATTACATTTTGTAACATCAATCCATCCTCCGAAAGATCGACGAGGGATCGGCATACCTTGCAGAGAAGGATCGAGAGACGTTCTCAGGGTCGATCGAGGCGGACCCATGATCGAAATTCTGCGCATATGTGTAAGGATCATATGGGATCTGAAATGGAGATGTAGAGGCAAAGATCCTTCTCTTTCCTTTCTTGAGCCTTCTCCATAACACTAACCACTTGGGTGTCTTAGAGGGCTTGATAGGGAAATTCAAGGACTCGAATTCGTCTTCATTGCTTCTTGTGAGATGGAGGCCATATCTGAAGCTTCTTCGGCCGGAGTTACAACAGATTCCGGCGTCGACGGCAACGAGATTACAAGGTGTCTTGCGGTTGAGGTCGGGACTCCATTCCATTCTCCTAGAGAGGTTGTGAATGGGTGTGTATGGGCCTTCTTTTTCTTTAATACAAATTATGGGAGTGAAGTGGATATTCAACGGTCTAGATTGGCTTGGGTTGGAGCCGCGGCTCGACTTTGTTTTGGAAGGAATACGACTTCGTGATCCTCGTGGCATTAAATGAAAAAAATGAAGGAAGAGTAGAGAGTAGTGCTGCACAAAAGTAACCGTAACCCGCCGCCCCGCTATAAGTGGATATACGTCAAAACCGTCTTTGGGCGGACGGGGCGGTTTCAATCCGTACTAATGAGCGGGCGGTTACGATTTGATATTTGAGTGGGCGGTTTCAAATCGCCCCGCCCGCTCATTATTAAAAAAAAAAACTTCATCTATTCTTTACAGATAGCACTTCTACTCTAAATCCTAGTGCAATCTAATACAAGTCTAGATTATATTGTATGACAGTTTGACGACCTTACAATTTTATCACTAAACTAAACATTGATGTTTATTATCTTTTATCAATTATTATTCTAACTATGATTTTTTTTTTTTTGTTGCAGGATTGCTTCAAATTATATATCGATCTTTACGAACTTGAAGTTTATATTTTGAATTTCTTCTAGCATTTGGACATTGAATTTTGAAATTTGGAGGTTTATTTATTGAAATTTAGACATTGAATTTTTGAATTTAGATGTTTCTTTATTAGATTTTTTACTTTTGGACGTTAGATTATATAAGTGATTGTATTTTTTAATTTTGGTGATGCCTTTGGACTTTAATTTTATATTGATATAATTAGTTGAAAATTTTATTTATTACTGATTATTGACTTTTATTAAAAATCATGTTTAATTTTTATTATTTATGTTAAGTACTTTGAAACTTTAGTTACATTCTATTAAAAAAAAAAGAGAGAGATAGGTACAAATACCAAACCGCCAAACATGCCGCCCAAGTCGCCCGCTAAAAAAACCGCCCAAACCGCCTACACTTTGGGCAGTTACAGTTTCTATTTTTTTACAAACCGCTATAAAACAAAACCGCCTAAACCGCCCAATAACTGCCCAAACCGCCCGCCGTGCACCCCTAATAGAGAGTCTAAATTCATCTATTTCCGTTTAAACTCATCCATTTTAGAGACTGCAGTTCCATATTATCTTTTATTTCATAACGGGTTATTAATATGTGATGCCAAATCCACCTATCAGAATGTTAAAAATTTTAAATATATAAATGCATGGGATTGAGTGTCATCGGGATCAAACACACTTCTTCTCTTCCAACATACAGATAATGCTTAACACCATGGTTTAAAATATCGGCCGGTACCGGTACGTACCGGCCGATACGTACCGGTACCGGTCGGTACCGCACCGATATCTCAGCGAGATATCGGTCGCGGCGATACGGACAAAATATCGCCAAAATATCGCCATATATCGGCCGATATTTTCAAAATATCGGCCGTGGCGATATCTCGGCCGATATTTTTCAAAATATCGGCCGATCTCCTTTTTTTTTTTTTTTTTTTTCGGGGGCCGATATTTTGAAAATATCAGCTCGACCCCCGCCGGGGGATACCCCCGGACCCCCTCTGCGAAGCGCATGTTTTAGATAAATGACAATCAAAATTCAAGAAAACAAAATGATCTACTTGACCATGATAGCTAGGACTCTTTTGCTAATTGTCTTTCTTTTTTTTTGTGCTTGGATGTCTATTATTATCATAAACTACTAGATATGATATTAAACCTATTTAATTATGTTTGGAATGATATAGTAGTAAAGATTGTGTAATATGCTAATTCATGAACCAAAAGGCTTTATATTGAGTTAGATTCGATGTTACTCACTTATTTTCCCCTAGATCTAGTATTTTAAAGTGTAGATCTAAATTTTTTTATTTCCAAAATTTGGGGCTTTTCTTGAAATCAATTACATTTTTTCACATTAGTGTTCAAATGCATTGATAATGTATTAGTTTAAAATAGATCTATACTTTTGGAACAAAAAAGTATGAGTTTTTGCCAAAAATTGTGGTTGCATTATGTCAGATTTATGATATTTCATCTTATTGATCATGAGCATCGATAATGGTTGCATTATATAAAATACTGGAGAATAAAGCGAACAGCGATACAGACAGGACTCATAACTTAAGGTGACCGAGATTTTGATTTATTATTGTTACTAATGGAAAAAAATATTGTTTTCCAACATTTTCTAATATTCTGGATTTTTTGAATATTTTTGCGGATTTTTTTGGATTAAAAAAAAATTCACACCGCGACGGACCGATATCCGCGACGATATCCGCGACGTATCGGTTTTTCGGCCCGGCCGATACCGCGACCGATACCGAGATTTTAAACCATGCTTAACACCACTTTGTATCACACGAGGTGGGGCGGGCAGGGTAGAACAAAAATTCAAACCCGCCTCAAATAAAAAAACACCACTATCAAACCCATAAATAAAAGGAGTGGGTCAAGACAGTCCCCATTTAAATCCAACCCATTGTCCTTCCTAATCCATAATCATTTCTTGTGGAGCTCATGTGGGCTCATGTTCCTGTGATCTAGGCTTTAAAAAAGCCTTCACTAGATGGGGATCCACTACGAATTGACTGCTGGGGATCTCAGGATCCCCAATGGTCTCCATTAGAAGTGGGATGAGTGGAACTCCACCGTAGGACCCACCTAGATAATCTGATCCGTCCAAACTCCAAAATGAATGTCAATCTTTGTAATGACATATCCATAAATTTATAACTTCAATAGGATTTGGTCCCTCACATTAAATTCAATCATCATATACAATAATCACAGTGTTAATTTTGTTCTCAATTTTGCAGTGGGAGCAACTCCAGTTGACGTAAAATTTAAAGGTACACTTGGAGTGGTTGAAATTGATGAGATTTGTTTTCTACTGTCCGAATTATCAATAGGTTAGTCCTACAGTGGAGTTCTATGTATCCAACTCACACAAGCATGTGGGAGGAGAACTACTCAGGCGATTCGCACTGGTAGGAAAGGTTGATAAGGAATCCACTGACAGGAAATGGCCATTAGTTCATTTTTCCTCTCCTTTTTTGGCTTGAATTTAAAGTGTTCTTTTAAGTGTGCAGGGAACTCCGGGCCGTTGCCATCCAAACAGGTACCTGTCACTGCCGAACAGTGATGAATATCGGTTAATTATCGACCATGTTTTAAAACAGTGGTGCACTGGTGTGGAGTGATGATGGCCAAGAATTTCCAACCACTCCATTGAATCTTGCATAATGTGGCCCACCAAGTGATTCAGCTGTTAGCACTCACTTTCAGTCCGGACCATATGAAAGATTCGGATCGGCAGCTTGGATTGTACCCAGAGATGTCACCTTGGCAGAAGTTTGGATCCTCTAGCCCATAAAAATGGTTGTTTATTGTTCCCTTAAAGGGGGCATCAAGCGCCATAATCTTGTGGATAGAATTTTTATTTTTCTAGTTCACATTTTACACCCTATGCAAGTTCCTCACGGGAGGTGCCTTATCCTGAGCTATTGGTAACTAGGTTGGCGAGGATGTTTCACTTGAAAATATTCATGCACCTGTACATGCACGACATCAAAATTCCTAACCAATGGAGCTACAACTAGTGATTAGCTTTGTTTGTTTATGTAGAGAGGTAGATGCTCACCACTCTGATTTCGCTGAGTAATTATTATCTATGAAGACATTGTTGGAATATTTTAATTTTAGTTTTGGGAGAGACTTCTTGTGATCACGAAAACAAAATTAACTTTCCATTAGAAATTCTTTTGTTTTATTTTTTTCTCTTTTATTTTTATTCTAATATCATCTTGATTTCCAATTGATATTTTTCAAAAATATCACGCAACAGATAAATACCACAAAATATTCTCGCCTATAGAATTATGAGAAAATCTCAAAATACTTGATTTTTTCAACTGAATGAGAGAATCAAAATACTTTTATCTTTTCTCCAATAAAAAGAAAAGGTTGGTAAATCAACAATATAAAAGAGCTTTTAAGCTTCAAGTTGACTTTTCAAATTTACTCTTTCTGTTGAAAGGGTGATTTAATCATACAGAAAAGGAAATAAAAGCAAGATTATGGAACTTATTAAACATAAAAAAAAATAAAAATTTCATCAATAGATAGAAAAGAACGGATGAAAGTGTGAGATGGCAGGTCGTTTATCTGGACAGTCTCTACATCAATATCTTAAGGCCTTCTTTTGATTCTTGCTTCACTTAGGATTTATTTGTATAGAATTGAACATGAGTCTGTTAATTAAACGGTTTGATTTGAAGTAGACCGATCTTATATAAATAGGTTCCACACTTGATTTGCCCATTATGAGCTAGCTGGCCGGCTAAGCCGAGCCATCTATACATGGCCTATATGGTGGCAAAATTAGGCTGACTGGGATGTGGCTAGCATCAGTGAAGCTCATTGTCAAACTAGGACAGTATCATATTAATTCATAAGTCTTAATCATCGGCCGCTCACTTTTCTCAAGTTCTTGCGTTATCCTGTCCGTGGAGTTTTCTTACATGAGATCATTATTTGTGGTGGCCGTACTCACCTTTGCCAAATACAAGCCATTCATGCTAATCTAGACTTCTAATGTATTGTCATTTACCCATTTGACATCGACCTGACCATTAAACCAGGGGCGGAAGCAAGACAGATATCTTGGAGGGTTAATGTGGGAAAAAAATGTCAAAAGGAAAATTCTATTTGCATCCAACTTTTATTTACGAGCACACCCAGATATGTACAATTCCTGTAAAATTTTTTCATAGAGGTGGTTGTGCTCAGCAACAACAGTGGGTGCAAATAGAATTTCTCAAATGTTAAATTCAATGACAAAAATAAATGTACTCTTAAAATAATTATGGTGTATTTGTGCAACAAAAGGATTTCAATAGAGGCAAAGTTGCTCTGATTTTCTTTACAACCTAGCTCATTGTTGAGTTATTTGGTGCGGCACATTTTCCTCACAAAAAAAAAAAATGGACTGAATTCCCTGATAAAGAGGATTTTAATTTCCTATGGAAAGGGAATGAATACAAGATTCCTCTCTCATATGAAAACGTAAATATGTAGAAAGGGAAATCCTCTCATTGTACAAACAAGCCCAATTGAAGCTGTAAAATCAGGCATTTAATTGTCCAATTAGACAAGTAATTGCTTAGCCCCTTTTCTCAGTGTATCCCTCGAATACAATTTGCCTCCATGAATTAGATGCATCTTGGGTGAGCCCGCACAAGAGAGGGACTTCGTAGAAGGTGCAATCAGGTTGAAAAGAACCCTCTGCATGTACTGTGTTAGGGGTGTAAAAGAAAATCGAAAAACCGTCTAACCGAACCGAACTGCGGTTAATAATCGTGTTTCATGGTTCGATTACAGTTTTTGTCTTGACTCACGGTTATTAAACGAACCGAACCGTTAACCGCGGTTCGGTTAACTGTGTTCCCAAAATACACGGTTAACCGAACCGTTTCGCTAATAAGAGCTTAAATGAAAAAAAAAAATTTAGAGTAACATATTATGCCATTCTCCAACCATGTTTTTTTTTTTTTTTTTCACAGTAAGTTTGATTGGTAAATGGAAAAAAATTTATAAAATTTTTTTAAGTGACAATTAACCGTAACCAAACCGTTAACTGCGGTTCGGTTTTTAACGGTTTTTCACGGTTCGGCTACGGTTATGGTTTTTATAAATCAAAAATTGTGAAACACGATTCGATTAACGATTTTTTCAAAATGAACAGTTAACCGAACCGTTACACTCCTATACTTTGTACCTCATGGGTAGCAATTATGTGGCAAATGAAATGCACGTGAACAAATTAAGGCAGACCTGATAGTGGGCTCCACTGTGATGATTCCCACCCAAAATTCACATAATGCATTAAGTTGATTACCATTAAATGTTGAACTGAGAGACAAAAAATCAGTAGTTAGATGATGAAGTGGTGGTGTTAAATGGTAATGATGATGACAATGGTGAATGGATTAGCATCAAATAGATAGTACAAAGGATAATGGTCAGCACTCAAGATACAAATGCAAAATTCAATAGCTGAGATAATCAAATCGATAGTTTTCCTAGTGCATGTTCACATTTTACATCCAAATGCATTAAAAGTAGCGCTTTGATGAAGACTAAAAACAACCAAAAGGACTTCAAATTATTCTTGATGCATTCATCTTGACTTTTATTTTAATCTAAAAACACACAAAAATTACTGCGGAAAAAACAGTATCTTCAAGTTTGTGATCTGGATCATCTTCATTTGTTACCACAAAAATTTTTTTTTTCCTCCAAAAATAACACACATGTCAGGTTCTTTGGATCCATTGGCTTGGCAACGTCCAAGAGACTTTCTGAATTATTGTCATTTATGAAAACTCAAGTCTAAGGGTCATTGATCATCGTATAATTTAAGGTCAAAAAATAGATAGTCAAATAAAAACTTCATCTATCAACCACCCAATTCATAGCATTAGTTGGGGTTTAATGGGTGAATAGAAATAGTTGAATGTTTCAAATTAAGACTTTGGGCCCTATAGAGGCTGCGAAAAATAATAAAAATGATAATGAGATTTGGTATCACAACTTGTCTCAGGTGGAAACTGTGCGCTAGCACTGTGAACATTTCAAATTAACCTTTTGAAGATGAAAATTTTCATATGAAAATGGCCCCCTTTAGAAACCATTTTGACACCTTATTTACACAGGTTATGCATTAATGAATGTTAACAATTGGCTCGGGACATAGGACAGAAGAATCGGAATTCATGATCCGACCCCAACCTAATTGGTACAAGGCTTTTATGATGATGATTTAAATGAATATAAAGCATAAATGAACGCTAGCAAACATGTGTATATGTGAATGTTACACACATGTTACCATTTTGACACCTTATTTACACAGGTGATGCATTAATGAATGTTAACAACTGGCTCGGGGACATAGGACAGAAGAATTGGAATTCATGATCCGACCCCAACGTAATTGGTACAAGGCTTTATAATGATGATTTAAATGAATATAAAGCATAAATGAACGCTAACAAACATGTATATCCGTGAATATTACACATGTAAGTGGGTGCAAACACATAATACTTTGGTGCAAGTTATCCAACATTTTTGTGCATCTACTGTGTTTTGTGAGTGCATGAAAAAAAAAAAGGGACAATTACCGTACGGACAGCACTAAACATGAGAATTACCCCATTAAAGATGAAAAATCAAAATTTACCCAAAAGAAGTTCGTACACCAAAAAGGCCAAAATTGAGACGAAAATACCCTTTTTTGAGCGATATCCTATCTCTGTAGGATATCGAACCTTTCGATATCCCAAGTATTTAGGATATCGAAGGATTATCGAACGGTTCGATATCCTAAAACTCTAGGATATCGAATTCTCACCAACTTCCATCCCATCAGTCCGTTTCATCTTCTCCAGTTTTTCAAACTGAGGAGGTCCGATGGAAGTTTTTCAAAGCCAGGAGGTCCGTTTCATCTTATGCATTGTATTTCACTGAGTTCCCTTTCATCTCCGTTTTCGATGTAGAACTCCGTTTCCATCTCCGTTCCGTATGTAGAACTCCGTTTCCATCTCCGTTCCGTAGGATATTACCATTACATCTTTTTTCATCCTCACTTTCTATATCTTATTCATCATAGCAGGTACGTGCGACATTCTAAGTTTCTGAATGCCTTAAAAAGTTAGCTATGAAATGTGGTAATGATAAATCTTTTTTTCTGATTTGATTCTTACGATGGAAACCATAAGTCACTTATTAATATTTAGATCTCTCTATGAAATCCATTTTTTTTCACCATTAAGCTATTTAAATAGTCCTTTTTTGAAGGCTTTTTTTTTTTTTTTTGAATTTCTACGTTATAATACCATGCATGAAGTTGTTACTCACAATAAGGCATTCTGAGTCTTTATAAGTACTAATATTATGACATTATATTGCTCCTCCAACGAATTCGATGGTAAAATTCATCCAATGATTACTACATATTACCAACTGATTACTATAAAACTCATAAGAACGCATAACAACCCATGCAAATTTTTATTAATAAAATATATCTTATTTTTATTAGGATGTCAGATGTTGATTTGTGTCTTATACTGCACTTTGATGGAGAGCTAGACGTGGATCGCTCACATCCAATTTATAACGGTGGAGAGCAGAAGCCTGTTTTTGTCTGTATCAACACAACCTACAATTCCTTAATGGAAAAGGTTATAACTGAAACTAATTGGGAGATGAAACATGGGTACCCTTACATGCAATACATATATCATACAGGCCGGAACTTCACATTAGTAGGCCTAAGAGGTGATGACGATCTCATGAGAATGTTCAGATTATTTCGAAATGGAGTTGAACCTATCTTTTTGTATATCCATAGAAGTGAATTCGTCGCTAGAGACCATCAACCACCAAGTTTAAGGTATGTAATAAATCACATTACTGCTTGATATCTATTATTCTATTTTTTTTTTTATATCTAAGTCAATTTGGATGCATGGTAGGAGTACAATATCTCAATTAGAGCTAGATGATGAGAAGGTAACGAGAAGTATTGGCTCAAGGAAGAGATCGTGTCTAAATGAAGCTGATATAAACACTTCAAGTGTTCTTGAGTATGAACAAGATGAGGTAACGAGAAGTAATAAACTAAGGAAGAGTTCATTCATTCATGAAGCTTATATAAACCCATCAAGAGTTCTTGAGCAAGAAGAAGATGATGATAAGGTAACAAGAAGTAATGGCGTAAGGAAGAGATTGTTTATGAATGAAGCTGATATAAATCCATCAAGTGTCCTTGAAGATGAACTCATTCCGTTTCCAATTACTAAATCCAACAGGTTTGCACTAAAACTTTTGAGATTTAGTTTCTGAATATTATTTCTATGAATGTGTTTATGATTGATCATCCATTATGCAGGTTTGATGTATCGGGCACCGAACCTATTCAGTTCGATTTAAACAATCCCTTGCCATGTCCTACTTCCCCACTGCGTGAAACCCATGATTTTATCATGGTAGAAAATGAAGCATGTGAAAATGGAGCATGTGTCGCAGAAGTTAATGGAGAGAAATCTAATGCAAAAGAAGACAACATCATTGTTGACAATTTGATTCCTGATTTAGAGCACACTGATGGAGAGCAAGTAGATAATTTCCAACATGACATGTGGAAGGGAAGACAATTTCTGAATCGGGATTCATTCAGAGAAACATTGGCAAAATTTGCAATGCACAAGAATTTTGCTATCAAGCCGCTGCAAACGAGCAAGACAGAAGTCACTGCAAGATGTGCTGATCTGACTTGTCCCTGGCGTATCCACGCTTCGATTGTGGCTTCTGGACCACAATTTCAAGTTAGGACATATAACGGCAGTCATTGTTGTTCAAAGCAAACGATGGGATTGGGAACATAGGCAAGCTACATCAATTTTAGTCGCTAAGTGGATCAAGGAACGACTTCGACACCATCCCTCATACACACCGAAGGAAATTATTACTGACTTCCAATTGGAATTTGGTGTCGTACTTACTTACAGAAAGGCGTGGAAAGCAAAAGAAATTGCGATGATTGATATACGGGGTTCATACGAAGAGTCATTCAGTATTTTGCCCCACTATTGCCTAGAGCTGGAGAGGACAAATCCTGGCAGTTTCACGGTGTTGATTAAGGAAGATGATGATTCGTTCTTAAGATTTTTCTGGGCATTTGGATCAAGCATACAATCATTTCGTTCATCTCTAAGACCATTAATTGCTGTCGATGGTGCCCATCTTCGCGGAAAATATCCTGGAGTCTTACTCACAGCGGTGACTTATGATGGAGACCGCAAACTCTTTCCGCTTGCATTTGCTATAGCTGAAATTGAGCGGCAAGATTCTTGGGAGTGGTTCCTTGCGGCATTTTCTGTTGCATTCCGTCCTGCACATAATTTGACCATTGTCTCTGATCGGCAAAAAGGACTTGTGCAAGCCGTTTCCAATAGGTTCCCAAATGCATATCATTGTCATTGTGTACGACATATTGCACAAAATATTGCTGAAAGATTCAAGGATAAAGCTATCGTGGCTAAGTTTTGGAGAGCGGCCAAGACGTATAGAGCATGCGAGTATGCAAAAGAGATGGATGATATAAGAGCTGTTTCAGAGGAAGCATACAAGTACATTGACAACATCCCAAAAGAGCAATGGGCAAATGCATTTGTAAGAGGCCGACGGTATGATATGCTCACTCAGAATATTGCTGAATGTACGAACGCTTTGTTGAAGGAAGTGAGGGAGTATCCTATAACGAAACAAGTTGAAGCGATACGCGCCAAACTGATGGAGTTTTTTGAAGATCGACGGTTGAAATCACAAATGCTGGAAACAAGGATGACCAATTATGCTGAAAAGTTCATGAACATGGAATTAGAAGGTTCACGTCGATTGGAAGTGCATGCAGCCAGTCAATGGGAATATCAAGTTCATTCATCTGGTGAGTACGTAGACATCGTCTTGCTTGACAAATATACTTGTACATGTCGAAAGTGGGATGTAATTGGTATCCCATGTTCTCATGCTTTAGCTGTAATCAAGGCCAGAGGTCTCGACCCATATGACTTTTGTCAGACTTGGTTCTCTAAGGACACATATCGACAGACATATAATCATGTTTTGCATGCAACACGAGATTTAAGGCAATGGGAGGAAAGAAGCAACGTGCGGGTATTACCACCTCATGCAAGAAGACAACCTGGCCGACCCAAAAAAAATAGAATTCGTACGGAAGACCGACAACGGAATCCAGTCAAGTGTTCCCGTTGTCGAGGAAAGGGTCATAATCGACAAACATGTCGCAATCCACCCGCACGAGAATAGTGTCATTACATTAGTACTCAGATTTGGATGGATTTTGTTGATATCATTTTGTATGGTCACTACTTTTACAACTAGAAAAAACAGGTTAATTTTGTGTTTTTGTTTACCATGATGCAGTGCTTATTGTTTTGTAAAACCAGACAATAACGTTTTGTCTATCACCATTGTAACAGAAGCTACAACTTGAGTAACTTTCTTCATTGCCTTTTATGTATATATGGGAGACAAGCACATGTGGGGCCTTTTTGTAACATATAAATTTGTGAAGAATCTATACTAAATGATTCTAGCATCTTTGGCGTGAAAATTGTAATTTGCCCTTTGAACAATAATTACCATTTGATTGCATATGTACAGATACATGGATATCGTTCAAAATTACCATTAAAAATCATCATTGTACATTCAAAATTACCATTAAAAACCATCATTGATTAGTACAGTCATCTTCATTGATAAGTAATGGAAAGATAAAATTAGCGAGCAGGAATCGTTCATTGATGACGAAGCTGGTTGAACATTTCTGTCAGTTGGCTACTAATGTCAGAAAAACCAGATACCACCCTTTCTTCCAATTGTTCAATCTGAAGAGACTGATCAAACACTGCACATTCCATGGCAGAAAGACGATTTTCAATAGAATCTGCATCTGCGTCATCAGCTCGGACATTCCTGGCTTGTTCAGCTCCGACTCGGGCTTCTTCCCTTGGAGGACGGCGACGCACGTGTGTATCAGACATGGAAATGGTTCTACCATTTATTTTCTGTCTATTAGAGACGGGCAATTCATGGATGTACGCTTGGCAACCGGCCTCAATCATCAATTTGCATATAATTGCACCAAAGGGAAGGCTTAGTTTTCGTGATTCATCATAAACTCGGATCATTGATTCAAGTATCGTCAATGGAATGTCCACAGATGTGCCTGTGCCTAAGGCATAAAGAAGGAAGGCTTGAGGATAGAGAAGATCAGATTTATGTCCTCTAGGCTCAATGTTATGGCACACAAATGTATTGAGTAATCGGTAATCAGTGGTCAAACCGGATATCTTCAGAACTTGTGATTCCCACATAGTGGGCCTGTCACACAGAGCGGTAGCCAGCTCATTTGCTTCATTCGCTTGGATGACAATGTTATCCAGATCAGCAAAGGGATATGATCTGCTAGCAGGTCTCACAAGATCGAGTAATTTGGCAATTCTGTTTGCATCCACCGAAAGTGTCTTTCCTCGAACATATGTCTTGAAACCAATCTTTGTGACCTCAAACATATTGCAATAAAACTCTCTTACCCAGTCCTCAAAGCATTCATTAGTCAAGTTCGATAGAGTCATAAGATGGTTACTATGTAACCATTGCAAAAAACTTGTCATTGTGAGATCGCTGTGCACAACTATTCTCTCAAAGATGACAGTACGATTGGTAAAACTTGATTGAAAACGTTCAGCAGACTCCTCATCCTTGAAGCGTTCCGTATTAAAACTAGAGGAAGACCCAGCTGCTGGTCGCTTTCCTTTATCCTTTTTAGGAGCCATGCTGGAACATGAAAAACCAGATTTGTGTAAAAAAAAACATATAACCTACCATAAAAATTGGCAATCCAACAAACACTTAGTGTGCATAAACAAACATATATTGAGTGATTAATTGGTTTAGACAATCCAACAAACACTTGATGTTGATAAACAAACATATATTGAGTGATTAATTGGTTTAGACAATCCAACAAACACTTGATGTGGATAAACAAACATATATTGAGTGATTAATTGGTTTAGACAATCCAACAAACACTTGATGTGGATAAACAAACATATATTGAGTGATTAATTGGTTTAGACAATCCAACAAAAACATATATTGAGTGATTAATTGGTTTAGACAATCCAACAAACACTTGATGTGGATAAACAAATAACTGTAGGTCAACAAATGTTTTAGGCAATCACTCAAACACTTGGTGTAGAAAATGAACATCTTGAAAAAACCCAATATGGAATCTTTGAATTCCAATGATCACAGAGGATGAACAAAAATAAAATAACTCCGTCACAGATATAGAAATATATAAGATATCCAGGCAAAAATACAACATGGGCATTTATAGTCCCCATAGAGAATACAGACAAACAGTGATTTCCACATCTGTTTGAGAAATTATAAATTGTTTCATCACAACTATTAGAGAACACTTTCCATCTTGATTCCTCCTGTATATTGTATATTGTAGAGATAAATGCCCAAAAAATATAAATATTAAGAAGAAGAAAGAAAGAATGCAACATGAGCAGTGGATTTATATACATACATGTGGATGAGGAGAAGAGGACGATCCGTGAGATGACGAAGGAAACACTTTGAAAAGAAGTGATGAGATTAGGATAAACTACCTAGATGGAGATGCAGAGAGACGATGGAAGTGGGGAAGAAAGATATTTTGAGATGCAGACAGACGATTTTTCACTTAAAAAAGAGGAAGGCAGAACAGTACCTCGTTTTACACTTAAAACAAGAGAAAGGCAGAATAGGAACTCGCTAAAGCGAGAGTTGGCAGAATAGGACCTCGCTATAGCGAGAGTTGGCAGAAAGGTTCTCGCTATAGCGTAGATCACTTCTCGCTATAGCGAGATCTCGCTATAGCGAGATTTCGATCTGGCGAGATCTCGCTATAGCGAGAAGGGTTCTCGCTATAGCGAGATCTCGATCTAGCGAGATCCCGCTATAGCGAGATCAATTCTCGCTATAGCGACACATGCCACTGTTTTATCCCGCTATAGCGAGAACAATTCTCGCTATAGCGACACATGCCACTGTTTTACCCCGCTATAGCGAGATCAATTCTAGCTATAGCGACACATGCCCCTGTTTTTTATTTTTCCTGTTATGAAGTACTCTGAGTTTTGTAATGCACTGACGCACTACGTGGTCCATACAACCAGATTACTCGCTACATCCATCCATAGCGAGACCTATATAGTAATTTTGTGTATTTTTGTGTTTTTTAAATGAAATATAAATTGCATTTTCCAGCCAAATACCACCAAACTTATTATAATCACATGTTTTATTCATTAGATATTCATTCCTATCCATCCATTTTCAATACCATGAATTCATATTGTGATTAGTTCGGAATCCATCCATTTTAACATTCAATCCATCCATTTTAACTTGAATGTGATGAAAAAATTTTAACGAATGACATTTCAAAATACACAATTATTGGTAGTGAAAAGAATACCCACATCACATTCTATGATAAGTTCTTGGTGTTATATATGATGCTAACATATATATTCAATTGGACAAAAAAACTATTTATCATTGCTGCTAAATTAGTTGTTACAAGTTAAACAAAATAGCCTGCACTCTAAAAAGATGGCCAGGCCTTCAAACCAAAATACAACCATTAATAGGTTCCCAAAATACAACAAGCCATCATTTGTCATCATCTGTTACATGTTCGATAAATCCACTATTTTCCCACTGACTGTAATATATATCATGTACAATCTTCTGTCTATAAAACCACATGTCTGATTGTGAGAACTGCATAGGTCGGTTAAATATGAGATGCTCAGCATATGCCATCACAAATACTCCACAATCATCCCTGCACAATTTTCATATTATGAGAACATACATAATATCTTCGAATAATGATAATGGAAACAACTAGTACATGTAGTTAAAACTCACGTATTATCTTGTTTAGGACATTCCTGGGGTACAGTTATCCAATTATCAAGGTTGTCCAAACCAAGTTGGGAGAAACAACCATTAATGAATGAAACCTGTACAAATTAATATTACATATGTCAAAGCATAAGTATTTGTTAATCTTAAAAAAAAAAAATACCCCTCAAACATTTAATTAGAAAAGATATATTTACGAAATGCCGAGTATAAGCCCAATCAGCATCGTTATCTAAACTGTTGTAAAACTCCCACCTTTCACGTTTTGGATATCCAACTATGAGGAAAAAATGTGATTGGTGCCATATTGGAAATAACCACAATTCATATTCATTAAATTTACTGATTCCCTCTTTCCCAAATGCAATAGAATAATAATCTTCCGATTTGTTCTGCTCCCAATGCTGCATGTAATTAAACAAAAAGTCATAAGGTTAAAAGGTTAAAAGGTAAATAAACAAAATGACCTACATCTTAATACTATAAGTTATAAGGTTAAAAGAAAATCCATACCGCCAATGAAGATGGAAAGAAATGTACTGTTTTGCATTTGGACTCAAGAATCTCAAACCAGCAATCCATTATCTAAGATCACATACACCATAATCAACTTATCTGAATAAAATAATTAATTAATGTGATAAATAAATAATGACTACAAGAAAATTGTGACTAACATTGGTATCGATCCAGTGCTGACGCAGGCATTGACGCAAGCTCTCGGCAGAAACCCTTGAACAAATTTGAGTTAATTCTGGTACACTGCATACATATATATATATATAAAATCGTTATATATTAGTATTGCCCACTCTAATAATTCAATCTTAATAAATTTGGGGTTTATACATACATACTTTTTATGATAGCTGATCCAGAACTTATCTAAGATGTTCTCTTCTTCTGGTGTAAGGGAATATTGTGGGTTGGGCCTTGCACGTTTGCTTTTTGGACATAAAAGATATGGAGAGAGTCTTGGAGGAACAATCCTTTTCCTAGGATTACCTTTTAGGCGACCAACCATTGAAGATACATAATGTGTTGGACTTGGGATATAGATTGGGGGTGGCTGAGCTGTTTGAGTTGGGATTACGAATGGCACTGATTGGGGTGTTGGACTTGTGGCTATAAAGATAGAATGTTGGGGTGTGGAGAATGAGGGTATGAACGGAGACGGTTGTGGTGTTGGACTTGGAGTGAATGAGGAATGCATCTCTGTGGAACTCGAGGGAACGAAGGGGAGTGGTTGTGATGTTGGAATTGGACCTACAAATGGAGAAGACTTGTGTGTGTCCATTGGAGTTACTAATGGGGCACCATGGGGCTTTGGAATTGAGCTTGTGAATGGGGAAGGTTGGGATATGTGGACATCATTTGGAACTTGTCCGCTTTCTTCTTCTTGATTTTCCTGTTGCGCAACAAAGTAATTTCACGATAAGTTTAAATTAAGAAATAAAGTTAACTATCAGCAGGTTGAATTCACCACAAACATAGTACAGAAAGAAGGATTTCTTAATATAGCAACACTAACCCCCTTCCAATTCTCATAGGACCCAGTATTAATACATTCCTCCAAGCTGTAATTTTCAAAACCAGCAGAACAGGCAGAACTGAATTTCAAACATTGTTGTTGAATTGATTGCATAATTTTATACAAAAACCATGAATCATACTTCTCATCCACACTATCTACAGTCGCGACAACATGTTTGAGGAAGGCTTCCATCTGGTCATAAGAGTATGTCAAAAAAAAAAAAAAAAAGAAAATTTTCGGATAATGTATCAATCATACAAACTTAAAAATTAGGCTAATACTTCATCTACCATTACAGCTAATGTTACCTGTTGGATTGCATATTCATATTGTATATTTCTCCTTCCTTGTTTCGGCCGGCCGACACGCATTCTAGTGATTTGGTGGTACCAAGCAAAGTACTCATCGGAATGTCTACCCACCAAGTCATCACACTCTGCATTAATAACTGATGACACTCGATTATTCCAAGCATCTATTTGTTCTTTCAATTTAACTCCATAATCAGTTGTAACACTTGAACTCTTTTCATCTCTCCAAGGAGCTTGATGGAGTGGAGGAGGTACGATTTGTCTCAAACCAAATTGTTTCATTACACGATCCGCATTGTGAGGTTCCGCAATTGAGTAAAAGATCATGTATGAACATGTTGTAAATAGACAACTATCGCCTTCTGACACATATTCGAACAACTCTTCAGCAAATTGAGTGTAGGGCTGCCATTCAAACTGCATTGATTTTTACATTAAGACCAGTTAAGACAATATATAAAGAAACATATAGATAACTGAAGGTACTAACCTGGTCAATGCCTTGTTGGTCGAGTTGTTGACGGGCTTCTTCAACCGTAGTCAACCAAAAGTGATTTTTCAGTCTTTTTTCCCACATTTTAAAAAGCGGGAACTCAAATTTGATAGACTCCATATCTTGCTTGATTGGACGTCCAATCTTCATTCTAGAGTATGCCCATATCTGTTGAGATATAATCATCTCAATAAAGTTATATTTTCAATATTTATGATAATCAATCAATTATCTTTTAATTTATTCTTTACCTGAAGAAGTTGGAGGGCCCCACATATTGTTCTTATGCCATCCTTCAATCGAGTGGCCTTTGACAATGTTCTGTATAAATTTGCAAGGCAAGCAGGAGCCCATGCATATACTTGAAATGTTTCGAATAATTCCAGAAGGTAGGCAGGCCCCCTTGAGCCCGAAGTGAACCCACAAACTTGGGATGCAACAAGGCAAAATAGATATGCCCTAGTATGCCTATTTAAATTCTCTTCAGACGCATTCTCCGGGGCCTCAACAAAATTTTTATGAAACCATGTCAGCTTGAGTTGTCCACCCTCAATGTCTGTGGGATTGGGCACCCTCCCCAATAATGAATTGCATACTTCCTCAATGATGGGTCTCTTAGTATATGTACGGCCTATTATTGGTGGACCATCAATGGGTAGGCCATAAATATATGCCACGTCTTCTAGTGTAATGGTGGCCTCTCCAGACTGAAAATGGAAGGTATTTGTTTCTGGCCTCCACCTTTCAACTAATGCACTTATCAGCGAATGGTCAATTCGCATGTGGCTAATCTGTGAAAGGTGATGGAGGCCGGTCAATCTCACACTCTCGCATTGCCTCTCATTCAGTTTCCAAAATCCCTTCTTAGGGTTCGCGGGAATACATCTGTAGACACCTGGTTCCCTGCCATGCCATATTGCTGTAGAAACATGATTATCTTGTTCTGTTAATACGGATGCATCAATAGGACCAGGACCAGATTGAACAGGTTCCATCTGCCAAGCATAACTCAAACTCGAATTAAATTTCAGTGCCTAAGCAGTAGATTTTCATAAATTCAAATCAAGTCAAATAGAGTTATTAAAAAAGAGAGGCAAAAAAAATAAGAAACCAATGTTTGGTTATTCACAAATCTTTCCTTAATATACCATGCCCTTTGTTTGCCTCTTTACTGTTTACTTACTTGTATTGAATTTGATCTCTCCATAATCAGACACATCAAAATAGTAACATTAAATAATTAGTCTTGAGGCTTGCTGAAATCTACCAGTAGCATTCCACAGCAGTTAAACAAAAACATTAAAATAGTATGAAATATACATTCTATCATCAGCTCATCAACGAAACCAGAAATCTACCAGTAGCTCATCAACAGAACCAGGTCTCGCTATAGCGACAAATGGCTCTCGCTATAGCGACAAATGGCTCTCGCTATAGCGAGACCTGTTTCTCGCTATAGCGAGACCCTCTCGCCAAGTCGAGACCTGCAAGGCGGGAGGAGGGAGGAGAGGGAGGGGATTTTTGCATGTATACATTAAAAAAAAATCATGGTCGCATGTAAACATTAAAAAAAACCATAGCTACAAATCCCTATTTCTTTTTCAAAATATGGCATTGTGATTTAGGTCTTTTTACCTGCAACAGCTGAGAATGAGCGAGCTGAGAATGAGCGAGAGGGTTTGTGCCTGAGAGTGAAGGATGTAAAGTCCAATCGAAGATCCAACACGTTACACAGTTTAAGAAGATGATGATTACAGTAAATGGGGTTTCCTGCAATATCCATATCAAGAGGATGACAATACAGCGAAAGGAACAAACAATGGAGGATCGACGAAGGAGATGATGATAACAGTAAAAGTAAAAGGGATTTTTACCGAGTTGAAGACGCTTCGTGCTGTTTAACCTAGGTTGAAAGGAAGGGAGTAATTTTTTTTGAGATATCACACAGGGTTGGGATACATAACTGTTCGATATCCTACATATGTAGGATATCGCATCCTTCGATATCCTAAATACTTGGGATATCGAAAGGTTCGATATCCTACAGAGATAGGATATCGCTCAAAAAAGGGTATTTTCGTCTCAATTTTGGCCTTTTTGGTGTACGAACTTCTTTTGGGTAAATTTTGATTTTTCATCTTTAATGGGGTAATTCTCATGTTTAGTGCTGTCCGTACGGTAATTGTCCCAAAAAAAAAAGTGGAAGTGGCCCAGAGAGAGAACTCTCTGTGCAATTGCTAATCCCGTAGTGGGGGCTTACATTTGAAACACAACCTTTCCAAAATCATTATCCCACCTTCTTTTAGCCAGCACTAAATTTTGATACAATCACAAATGTCCAGTGTCTAGTTGATTAGATAGATGTAACACACATGACTAAAAGAAGTCAAATCACTTATTTCATTGTGACTAATTTGTGGTGGCCTGAACAAAAGATTACAACTTTATTGAATTCAACTTTTAGCAGTAAGCCCCACTGTTAAAACTCACGTGGATAGATTACATAATTTTCTAACGGCCCTTATATGTCACATCATTATTTTTTATGGGTGAAAAAGTAAAATAAAAAGAATGAATAAAATATAAGTAGATTATGATGGTATTTTATTTTTAGTTATTTGGGATGAAATATTTTTGACTTTTTATATGGAGAAATGTAGTATTTTTGTCTTTTAGTGAGTAAATGTAGCTGCTTTTTGACTTTTTGTTGGAAAAGATGGAAGGAGTTTTGGTAAAAAGTACTTTTGATTGGATGTTTAACTTAACTTAACTTAACTTTAGAAGTGAAATTAACAAACGGACCCAAGGCCTGCTCTTTGCAGTCTTTTACGTGTTTGAATACTCTGATTAGTTTCACTCACACTAAAGTGGAACTCTATGCCGGAACACATTTATTGAAACAATTGAATGCTCAAAATGAACATCCTCGACGATTTTTATTTTATTTCAAGAGTCGGTCCGTCATAAGACTGAACATACGACTAATACAATCTTATTCACTATTAATTATATACAGTAATAATATTATCAATCATGTACTAAATCTTATAATGGATCCAACTTCTACTGGAACAAGCTTTGTAAATGTATTATATAATTAAAGGTATACCAAAGGCATGCATTTTGAGCCATTTCGATTTTTAATATGTGGGCTCTATTATGGAGTTAAAATAAGATCACCACCACAAGTAAGTACTACACAGAAGAGTGGAAGTTAAACATATGTAAATAACCAAGAAAAAGATGAAAATATTGTATTCAGGGTAAAAAAGAAGAAACCAGACTAGAAACTCCGTGTACAGGAGGGAAATAAGGAGAAACTTCCCTATTCCTATTCATATATCCAAGAGAAAACTTATATATTTGTCAAAATAGAGGAAAATCTATAGGACACTTCAATTAAAATGTCACATTTCTAGAACCATAAAACACCTATTAAAACTCAAAATAAAATAATGATAGAAGTCTAATGTAAACTATTTTTAGGAAAATTGTGTGGTTTTGAATTGGTATAAATTAATAATGATTGAACATTTGTATATTTAGAGTCATAACTGTTCTTACCTTCTTTCTCCTTTTGTTCATTTATTAATGTCCTGATGTTTCTTGCCTGTTTATATTGATAATGGAAAATATGAAGGCAAGCACAAGGTGGTTAAACTTGTCCAAATTGAAAACAACATTTACAAGAAACACACAATATGCAATTCCTCTCGCGCATATGCTTCTCGAATCTACTGGAGAGTAAGTTTGCTACTCTCTACATGAGATATGTGAAGTGCAAATGGTAGTTGGCTCTGTTTCCTGAAAATAATTTAGTAAGAATCTGTGATTTCAATAGATTTGGAGAAATGGAATTTGGCTCTCTTTTATCTTCCTAATGGTATCCCCGTGGTATTTGACCCGACATTACTAATCTCACCGGCACAAACTTGACCCCACACCACTTGTGGAAAATATGGGGGTGTTGAACACACGGCATAGGGAGCAACACATGCCATGATATTTCCTAATAATAGGGTTTTCCTAATAATATCATTATTATTGTGGAGCATGGGAAGATAATATAACGATATTTTGTTGTTATATTTCAAAACATCACCATAAATAAAAATATCACAAGAAGTTCATGGAAATATCAGAATATAAGTGGCAAAGATAGGGGAAGAAAATCTAAAAAGGAAAGACTTCTAGCATTTTTTATACTTAAAATTATTTTTAGTCATTTAAGAAAAATATTTTGTAACAATTTCTTTAAAAGAGCCCAAGAAAAACGACAAGTTTGTCCTAACATTTTCTTGAGTGATAATTTGCCATGAGTGATTTATTGTGACAAATGTGGAACCTACCAATACTTGAAAGTAGGTTGGTCATTGGTGCAAGCAGTCATTGGTATATTCCATTGCAGATGTTTTAGCCAAACAAGGGATTGATATATTATCTCCTTGGGAATGGTTTATTATGTAGTTTTGTATCTATTGGGTACAATGCTATTGTACCTATTGTTTCTTTTCTCTTTTATTCTTGTTTACTCCTCACTTTTAATGAAAGTTTGTCGTTACCCATTAAAAATAATATATTTGGTGCGAGCAGTTAGAAAAAGAAAAAAAAAATTTACAAAAAGTTGCAGAAATTATCAAGTAAACTGTATATGCATGCGGGAATAAAAGATGAACAAAGAACAAGTTTGAATTATTCAGGTTGGTCAGGACTCGTTTTAACTAAATCAGTTTTTAACAACGATCATATCAGCTTAATGGGTAGGCTTCAGTTGGAAACAGGGGAAATTCCATAACTAGCCCATTGTTTAGGCGTATAAATTGATTACATATGTGACATTTACATGTCTAAGCCTTTATTGTTCTCTCTTTTTTTTTCTTTTTTTTTTATATAAAATTTAATTTTAAGGATCTCAAAAAACGTATTCCCGTCCGTGGCTAAAATTTGCAATATAGGTTAGAAGTGGAAGATGCCTCAGTGGTTGAGGCCTTGCTTCTCACCTGGCTTGCCAAGGAATAAGGATTGACCCCTGGGGCCGTGGCACCACCAAGGTATCTTGAATAAGTGTACTGGGGTAGAGGACAAGGTGGAGGCATGCACTCATATAGAGCAAAGTATAACAGATGCAATAGAGCATGTAGTGCATGGAAGACCCTAGCATTCACCCCTGGGTTAATAGATTAGGCTAGTTTAGAATCAAGATAGTTCATGATTCTCTCCATGTAAGGCGGAAAAAAATATAATGGAGGTGAAGATCTACAAATGACCATAAAATAATCCCCTCATTGAAAATTGATGTTTTATAACAACGGTCTCATCTTGATTTGAGCGGTAGACCCTTCACTCATCATCTCTTTAATTAGTGGTGGAACCCGAAAACTGGCCTGGGCTACTATCTAAAAAGAAAAATTCTTTGGGCCGATGTTAAAATCCATGAAATTTAAGCGGTTTTCAAAATTTCATGGCCCGTACCCTCCCCCACCAGTTTCGACTGTCTTTAATACTCCTTCCATAAATACTCTTTTACCATGATTTTTATAGGGATTCAATTAGCAGACAAATGGGGCCTTAGAAATGTTAATAGGCTAACAACTTGCAGAGGATGCATAGAAAGAAGAAGAAGAATCAGAGAAGAACCAGAGAAGAAGAAGAAGAAGAAGAAGAAGAAGCAGAGGCGAAACAGAGAAGAAGAACCAGAGATGTTTTCTTCATTCATTCATTCATCGTCTACATCTGAGTACATACATATATATATAGCACATGAGTCAGTCTCTAACAGACTGAGGTAGTTATAACAAACTAACGACCTTTGTACAGTGACAACGAGTTCAGTTTAAGTCAGTGATCACAACACTGGATTTCTTCTTCTGAGTTGACTCATCTCTTACATCCCCCTTCAAGCTGATGGGTCTGTCAGAAACAAGCAGCTTGGACCGAAGAAGGTGAAACCTCTTTGGATGAATGCCTTTGGTGAAGATGTCTGCAACATTGTCTTGAGTAGAGACATGACGAACAGAGAGGTCTTTACGAAGCACCTTTTCCCTGATGAAGTGGTAATCAACTTCGACATGTTTAGTCCGGGCATGAAACACTGGATTGGAAGCTAAAGCAATTGCTGAAACATTGTCACACCAAATAGCAGGACAAGAAGGAAGACAAATCCGCAAATCCTTGAGTAATGTGCGCACCCATGATAATTCAGCTGCAGTATGAGCTAAGGAGCGATACTCTGCTTCCGTTGATGAACGAGCAACAGTAGATTGCTTCTTGGCAGACCATGAGATAGGAGTGGGTCCAACAAAACACAGAATCCTGTGGTGGAGCGACGATCAAGAGGATCCCCAGCCCAATCTGCATCCGAAAAGGCTGTAAGATGAAAGCGGCCAGGTTGAATATGAAGACCAAATTGTAAAGTGCCCTTCAAATAGCGCAGGATGCGTTTCAAGGCAACAAGGTGATGGTTGGTAGGGTGATGCATATGCTGACAAGCTTGGTTTACAGCAAAGGTAAGGTCTGGGCGAGTGAATGTGAGGTATTGGAGTGCCCCAGCAATACTGCGATATAGTGTAGGATCTACTGAGGTGGAATTTGAATTGTTAAGAACACCATCTTTGTAATAGCATGGAGACCCAATAGGCTTGCAATTGATCATGGAGGTGCGCTGCAGAAGATCCTTGGTATACTTTGTTTGTGAGAGAAACAGACCACGAGAGGTATAGGACACCTCAATACCCAGAAAATGGTGAAGACGACCCAGATCTTTCATCTCAAACACTTGACTAAGCTGATGAATCAAGTGTGAAATGTAAGATTTATCATTCCCTGTGAGAATCAGATCATCAACGTAGAGAAGAATGATAGTGATTGAGTTGTGGCGATGACGAAGGAACAAAGAAGGATCAGCATATGTAGGCACAAACCCCAGACTGAGAAGGTAGGAGGAAAATCTCTCAAACCAAGCACGAGGTGCCTGTTTAAGCCCATATAAGGATTTGTGAAGCTTACATATGTGATGAGGAAAAGCAGGATCAACAAATCCAGGTGGCTGGACCATGTAGATGTCTTCATTGAGAATGCCATGGAGAAACGCATTTGTAACATCAAGCTGTTGAAGATACCAGTGATAATGGACAGCAAGAAAGAGGATAATCCGAATGGTAGAGTGCTTCACCACAGGGCTGAATGTCTCTGTATAATCAAGACCATGTTGTTGATGAAATCCTTTGGCGACAAGACGAGCCTTGTGTCTAGAAACAGAACCATCAGGATGATGCTTGAGTTTGAATACCCATTTACAACCAACTATATTTTTGTCTGGTGTGGAAGGAACTAATGACCAGGTGCCTTGGCGTTGAAGTGCAGAGAACTCTTCTGACATAGCACTGCGCCATGCTGGGTATTTAGCTGCTTCAGTGTAACTAGAGGGTTCAACAGATTCATAGTAGTGATTAGAAGGGAGCTGAACAGGGTGTTTAGTGGAAAGAAAGATCTTCTTTTTGCTAATGCCAGACTTTAGCCGAGTGACCATAGGATGGGCATTGGAAGAGGAAATACCTGGGGGAGGCTGTGGAGTAGTAAAAGAGGTTTGTGAGGGAGGAGGTGTGGTGTGATGATCATTAGGTGGGTGAATTGCAATAGTAGGTGGGGGTGAATGAAGTGGCAGGGAACTCATAGAGGGCGTATGGAGTGATGAGGTTGAAGGGACTGATGAAGTGGATGGTGTAGAAGAGATGGTTGCTGTAGGTTGTATGGGAGGACATGAGGGAAGGGGAACTGTCATAGGAAAGGGACAAATATGTGGTGCTGGTCCAAGGACAGAGGAAGATGCAGGTGATGTAAAAGGGCCAAGTACAGAGGAGGGGGTGACAGAGCTGAGCCATTGAAATGGTGTAAAGGGTGTAGTGGAGGAAATGGCTGGTGGGAAAAGTGGAGGACTAGAGAAAGGGAAATCAGTTTCATTGAAAGCCACATGTCTGGATAAAAAGACACGACCAGAATTCATATCCAGGCATCTATATCCTTTGTGATTCAGGCTATACCCAAGAAAGACACATCGCCTTGTTTTAGGTTCCAATTTGTGAAGGTTGTATGGCTTAAGCCAAGGATAGCAAGCACTGCCAAAGACGCGAAGTGAAGAGTAATTAGGTGACTGATGGAAAAGTTTTTCCCAGGGGGAAACGTTATGCAACTGTCGAGCAGGTAGTCTGTTAATGAGATATACAGATGTTGCAAAGGCTGCAGTCCAAAACTTGATTGGCATCCCTGCATTGAAAATAAGTGTAAGACCTGTTTCAACTAAGTGTCTGTGCTTGCGTTCAGCGCAACCATTTTGTTCAGGTGTGTATGGACAGGACACCTGATGAGTAATTCCATTTGAGCGCAATAAGGATTGAAACCGATGGCTCAGAAACTCACCACCCCCATCTGAACGAAGACATTTGATCTTTAAAGAAAGTGAATTTTCAACATACAACTTGAAAGTGGAGAAGACAGAATATGCATCCGATTTATTGATCAATGGATAAAACCATGTATAACGTGTAAAATCATCTACAAAAATGATGTAATATCTGAAACCATCAGTAGAGGTGATAGGAGCAGGGCCCCATATGTCACAATGAATCAAGTCTAATGGTTTACAAGAAACAGTAGTAGAAGTAGTAAAAGGTAGTTTGCATCGTTTTCCAAATTCACAAAAAGAAGGTAATGAAGTCCCATGAACAGGTAGACAAGGAAGAAGATGACGCAAGACAGCAGCTGAAGGATGTCCCAGTCGCTTGTGCCAGACTTCTGATGATGTTTTTTCACCAAGTAATGCAACGGGAGAGGAAGAAGACGATGAACAGTGAACAGCTGGGAATGGGTAGAGACCATTTTTAGTCGATCCTTGGAAAAGAATCTTCCCCAATCGATCCTGAATAGTGAAACCAGAAGCATCAAAAACAAACTGCAATTATTGTCCTTAGCAAATTGATAAACTGAAAGGAGATTTGTAGAAATTGATGGAACATGAAGAATGTGATTGAGTTTAAACAATCCAGACTTAGTGTGAAAAACAGAAGAACCAATGCTGGAAATAGGCAAACCTTGCCCATTACCGACGGAGACTTTGTCTTTGCCAACATAGTCGCTGTGCACAGAGAGATTCTGCAGATCATTGGTGATGTGGTTTGTGGCGCCAGAGTCTGCATACCAGTTTTGATCTGGAACAGGATTATATGAGGCAGCCATTGCTGCTAGCTGAGATGGAGGATGACGACCTTGGTAGCTGTAATCCATCCTATGAAAACAGTCGAGAGCAGTGTGACCAGATCTGTTGCAGATTTGACAGCAAGGTCTGTTAGAAGAAGTTTGTGGAGTGCCACGACCAAAGGGAGAGCCAGATCCACGCGAAGAGCCAGATCCACGCCCAGTTCTATTGAAGTAACGTCCGCCTCTGTTCCGACCTCCTTTTGAATGGTTAGATCTACCATAACCACGGACAGAAGGAGCTTCAGTGGAACAGCCAACAGCAGTGGATTTGGATGAGTACAATGCCGATGTTGTATAATCAGTCGTCTGTGACTGAGTTCCATCAATGTTGAGTTCTTCAACCAAGAGTAGAACATGAAGTTCTTCAATGGAGATGCCTGTCGCTCGTGTGCGAATGGATGTCTTGAATGAATTGTATTCTGCTGGAAGGCCATTTAGTGTGTAGAGAACAAGATCATCAACATCAACAGGACTGGACACTACAGCAAGGCTATCAGACAAATGTTTGATGCGTTGCAAATAGTCTGAGATCGATTGTGATCCTTTCTTGATGTTCTGCAACTGTGTTTTCAACTGAATGATGTGAGAGCGCGAAAGAGAGGCGAATCTGCGCTCTAATGCCAGCCACACTTCTCTAGAAGACTGTGAACCAACGACATGAGCCAAAACAGGTTCAGTCAGAGTGGCATTGATCCAACACAAGACTTCTTGTTGATCTTGTTGGAACCAGATTGAGAACTCTGGATTGATTTCAGCACTAGTTTTCCCATTATCATCAACAAGAAACTGAGATGGACAAGAAGAAGAGCCATCTACAAAGCAGATCATGCCACTTGCACGCAACACAGGCAAGAATTGCGATTTCCATAGTAGATAGTTTTGTTGATCCAATTTCACAGAAATCAAGCTACTGATGTTTGAAATCAAGAAGTTTGAAGAAGAAGATGCAGTCATGTTGAAGGCAGCAGATGCACAAACCAGATGAAGTTCAAGAAGTTCCAAAAATCAACTAGAAGAACAGAGATCAAAAGAATGACAGATCTATTACACAAATCTATCAACTTGAAACAGATTCTTCAAGAATTACAAGATCAGATCTAGAAGAACAGATCAGAACAATTCGCCACTAGACATTGCAGAACAAACATCCAACGAAAAATCGCAGAGAAGAAGGTAAAAAGGAGAAAACTTATCGAGAAGAAGCAACGCTCTGTAGCAGGATCTTTAGACGTCAGTCTTTCAGCTCTGATACCATAATAACTTGCAGAGGATGCATAGGAAGAAGAAGAAGAATCAGAGAAGAACCAAAGAAGAAGAAGAAGAAGAAGAAGAAGAAGAAGCAGAAGCGAAACAGAGAAGAAGAACCAGAAATGTTTTCTTCATTCATTCATTCATCGTCTACATCTGAGTACATACATATATATATAGCACATGAGTCAGTCTCTAACAGACTGAGGTAGTTATAACAAACTAACGACCTTTGTACAGTGACAACGAGTTCAGTTTAAGTCAGTGATCACAACACTGGATTTCTTCTTCTGAGTTGACTCATCTCTTACATAGGCTACGACATTTCTAATGGTTCTTTTGTGCATGCAGGGACAATCCAGGGTCCGCATGTCTCTTCCCCAAAAAAGGAAGAAGAAACAAGGGCAAGCCTCCTTACACTGTCAAAGTTGAGGACAGGGGGCTTCCCAAAGTCCTTTTGCTTTCTGATGTGCTTGAAGTGGTACTGGCTGTTAATGGAAAATCAGATTGGGCCATTGAGCCTATTTTGGTAACTTTAGATCCCTGTTTGCTCATTTCACTATTTATTGTTTTCTCATGTTCCTAGGAAATTTTTTATATGGTTGCCCAGAATCTGGCCAGGATGGTTTCTGACCATATGTGGGGTTGAGACTTGGGCCTCTCTTGTTTTGAGTGGATTCAGGGTCTTTTGTGGTGGGGGTCTTTTGGTGTGCTGTTGTTCTTTTGTTTTTCTATTTTGTACTTTTTGGAAAGGTTGGGCTTGGGCCTCACACCAGGCTCTTGTATCGCCAGCCCAGATTATATTTAGCCTAAATAATAAAATGGGTGGGGCTTGGGTTAGCATTGACCCTACCAAAGCTAGTCCTCTGGACACCCTAACCAACAATTCAACTACAGCAAACACCCAGGTGGCCAGGTTCCTGTTTTGATGTACTAGTTTGGCCTGCCTTGGGTGATATGAATTGGCAAACTTATCCCATTACCTCTACATTCAAAATGTCACAATGTTATTGTGAGTATATATTTCCACAAGACTTTTTAACATATCATGAAAAAGTAAGAAATTGCAATAATTGGCTGGATTATTGTCATCTTTAGCAATTCCCGACCTGATCAGCCAACTTGATCTGAACCCAGCTTAGTAATTTATTAGTTTGACATTTCCATTCTAAGTTATAACAGGGTTGGGTTTGGGTGAGTCCACACATGCTACTCAACCTGCAAAGCAATCCACGACCCAGCTTATCAACCCGCCAACCCAACCATGACTCGTCATTTCCTACCTGATTAATGGATGGGTACGTTATGGTACCAACCCAACCCAATACTCATTGCTGCTCCCAATTATTGTTTGGTTTTACCTTGAAATCTCAATATTTAGGGTACAAAGCTTTCTGTTTTAATTTCCCAAATGTATGTATATTATTTTTGTGAGATCATGATTTGGATTGTATTTTCATTAGAAATACCAAGATTTTGAAAATTTCCAAGCTCTCTTTCACAATGGGAGAAGGCTGAGGCTTATCCAAGACTACTGCTGTCATTGGGCCCGGCTGACCCGGGCAGTTGAAGATTTGAATTGCCTGGGCTCATCAGGTATAAACTATTCAGGTCAATCCTGGGCCTAAAGCAACTTAGGCCAGCTCATTGATTGCTCTAAGCCTAAACTTTTATGTTTCCTCACTTCATATTGAAGCACATAACTGGTCTCTCATGCCCTCAAAATCATGCA
Source organism: Litsea cubeba (assembly GCA_012931725.1). Classification (NCBI taxonomy): domain Eukaryota; kingdom Viridiplantae; phylum Streptophyta; class Magnoliopsida; order Laurales; family Lauraceae; genus Litsea; species Litsea cubeba. The sequence continues at coordinate 28,469,986 of CM022945.1, read as the reverse complement.
CACGCCAAGTCTACTTCCAAATTAAGAGATCTATTTGTGTTAGACAGTTTACCAGCATCTGGTCATCTAGTCAGTCTTTCATGAGTACAGTCTAAGGCTTGACCCATTCCCATACTTTGGAAAAGCTCAAGATTGAGCACGAATCAAACCCAAGGGCGTAACTCTTCCTTATTACCAACTTACTGGGCTTGCTCTTATGCTTTTTGCCCATGGGTCCAATGAAAAAGGCCCAGATGGTATAAGCCTAATTACATCAGGGTCCAACCATTTGCAACTCCAGGTGAGGCTTGCATTAGACCTTAATGATAATGTTGCGCCCCACTTTGTAGTTTGTCCTATCCATGGTGGGGCCCACCAGATGAATGGTCAAAACCAGAGCAAGACTTTGATCACAGGAGTAGTAGGTATAGGCACCATGAATTTCTAAAACAGCCAGGATTTTGACCAGTAATTAAATAACAAACAAACAAGAATCTAGAAGAGAAACTGATAAAAGATCACTCCATTTGATTTTGTATGAAGACTAGGAATACAATGTATAGGAATATCCTCCGATCTAGGTGAAGGAAGTACATAAAAGAATCCAATTAATTTGCTAATGAAATGGAGCCCTGAAGCAAAATCAGTGGACGAGGTATGTAATAGCAAGGGCTACCAGTAGAAGAACATAAGCAATCCCTTGATCAATGCTCGCAGCTGCACAAAGAAAACAGAAAAAAAAATTATGGTCAGTCTCCAAAATCAACTCCTTTTTCCCACAAAGTGCTTAGAAGAAAGAAAAAAAAAATTACAGGCCCCCTTATGTCTATCGAGTCGGGCAAATTTGACTCAGTTTGACAAGTAACCCAGATAGACTCGGCCGAATTACTTTTGTTGAGTACTAATTTTGGCTTCTAGAGTAAGAAGATTGTCATACATCTAATTTTTAGATTCAAGATAAGACAATTGGAATTGAATCATGAACATATAATTTCATTAAAGAAGAAAGATAACTTCAAAACACAAAAGACTTACCATCACTCACTGGAGCATCTGCAAGAGGTGAAGGAGCCATAGATTGGGCATGACCCATGTGGAGAAGGGCCAAGAAGAAGAAACCCATGAGGCAGAAAGCATGCACTGTGATGGAACTCATTTCCAGATCAAAGAAAAACAGATCCCAGACAAAAAGAAGTTGAAAGAAGTTTATTGTTAGAAACTGGAATGTATTGGGCCTGTTTGTGCAGACAGAAAAATAATTACAAGGAGAAGAGATGAAAGGAGAGGGGAGAGGCCCTTGTCATTTATATAAGAAGCTATGAAAGAGGCCTCAGATTCCAAAAAGAGCTTCCAGGAAGGAAGAGAGGGTTGAATCTTTGAAAATGGGTAAGAGTGTTGAGTTTGAAAACACGTTTTGTAGTTCGTGCTTTATTGCATAATAATAAAGGGGCCAGGGCCCAGTCGTCGGCCAACTTAGAAAGATAGGAAGAGAGTCTGTGACATGTGGCGGAATATCACAAGTGAACGTAATTGAATAGTCAGTCGTTCTGGTCAATACGACCGCGTAGTCGTCTTCAAGATAATGTTCTTCAGCTCTAATCATTTTAGTTAATTAAAAAGAGTAAGGACTAAGGAACGAGTTTTGATAGCTTAACAAAGGGTTTAGTCCAAGGGAATGAAGGTTTTAGATGGCACATAGAGCTAGGTTTATTGTCATATAATCATTCTTCCAGTCTGTTTCTTGTAATTGATTACATCTGAACTATATTTTTTTTTTTCATGACCCAGGATATCCCCGATCTAATGATTTAAAAGATGAATAAAATTAAAGGAACTAGTGTGGTTTTAAAAGTTCACCATTTACATCTAATGTAAAACTAAATAAAGGAGAGGTGAGAAATGAATACCAACCACTTCCCTATCAATTTAAATCCTACAAGAGTGAGGATTGCATCTACATGTGCTTATGTCTTACATCACTCAACTCTTTAGTAATCCTTGGCGTGTTTGGTACTTTATTAGTAAAGTTAAAGTGAAGTAAAGCCTCCATTATCCAGATAAAAAAAGACAAGGAGTCATATCAAAATGATATAAATTAAAAAATCCCTGCTTCTTTAAAAAAAAAAAAAAACAACATCCTTTCTCCATTAAATAACAAAAAAAAAATCTTCTTTTTACAAAAAAAAAAGTAAAAAAGACTTCCTATCAAACAATTAAAAATAAAAGACCATCATAACCTCATAAGTTTTATTCTCTCTTGATTTTATGCTTCACCCTTTAAATTCCTATATATTCTATGCAAACAAATAGGCCATTTTAAAAAAAAAAATTTCTCCATATATTCTCAAATTTTTGATTTCGCTTGGGATATTGTAGAGAAAATATTACAAAAAATAAATTAATTTTAGTAAAAAGTAAAAAAATGGAAAAAGGACAAGTTTCTGTGAATTTATTCCAAATCTTGATCTGATTTCTTATATTTTCTCATAACACTTTTTAGTTAGAGTAATGCTACTTGGACATACTTTTTGGCATGAATCTTAATATTCAACGGGTAACATAGGGGTTTGTCCAAAATTCTTGCCAAAAAGTATGTCCAAGTAGACTTTTTGTTCTAGTTATAATGATATTTTAGAAGATATGTAATTATCAAGAGATTATCACTTTATAGTAACGTGGTGAAATTGGACATACTTTTTTGCATGAATCTTGATATTCAACGGGTAACATAGGGGTTTGTCCAAGATTCATGCAAAAAAATATGTCCAAGTAGACTTTTTGTTCTAGTTATAATGATATTTTAGAAGATATATAATTATCAAGAGATTATCACTTTATAGTAACGTGGTGAAATTGGAAAAGAAATTGCGAACATTTTTGACATTGAGTGGGCCGGTCTACTAGAAAAATCTAGAAGAGCCTCCAATGTCATTGGTCTTGAATCAAAGACGATGACCTTAAGATGACAATTTGGCTACAAATTGATTGCAGATTTTCAAAATGATGTAAATTTTTTTGGGGGCTGCCTTGCTGACATATAAGATTACTTAATATGGAAAATTAAGGTTGGGTTTGTAACCATCTATTCAACGGTTTCAAAACTTTTGAGCCCTTGAAATTACATTAGGAGGAGCATCTAATCTCACTATAACCTAGCATGTCAACCTAGTCATTGACATGCATCATCAAAAGCCCCCCACCCACAAAACACACACATTATAAATAAATAGTGCTAAAAAAACCACCTGAAGGCAGAAAACTCTTTTTCACATTGTAGGACTATTATATGCCTCATCCAAAGACTTTGATTTCAAAGAAACTTATAAGTAATTTTGGTCTAATCCAAGTGTTAAAAGCTTGATTTTGTCCTTTTCCTACGTGTAAGGCAAAGATGCGATGGTTTGGACAGTTGGACCATCAGGGTTGCCAACCAAGTGAACAAACGCTTGTTTGAACAAAGTGGTTATGAACTAATTGATAATGCACCAAAATTTCTACATCATATCTTCCTACATCAATAAAATATGAAGCATTATGCGAACATGGATTTATATTTTCTGTTGTTACTAGGGATGGCAACGACCTGGGAGGGGTACTATCAAATCTGACCAGACTAATATATAATTTTAACCTGAATTTGATCCGACTCATCAGCCGTTTATATTTTTTTCTAATACTAAATTCGATCCACAAGGTCAGGTCAAGATTCGTACATTCAAATTTTGTTTTCTAAAAATTAAAAAATAGTTTCAATAACGTGGAGGACGAAGCTCAAACCTATGACCTACCTCTCCTATAAATTATAGGCTACCAATTGAACTACAATAATATAAATATGTAGAATTTCTAGAAAACACAATACACCCATACATGAATCGGCCTTGAACCTGAGTCAAAGTCTAGAAGCCCATGTCCGCCCTCAACTAGACAGACCTACCATAATGCTGGTTGGGGCGGGGCTCCTGTTTTAATCTAATCCATTGTCATCCCTAGCTAGTTGTTTTGGCCTAAGCCAATCCCCTAAAAGGAGAATACCTTAACCATAACATTCCCGCACTGGAGATTACTTAGCCCCTGTTTGGTATCTCTATTTTTTGCCTCTAGTCGTCTAATTCTCTAAAGCGGGCAGAGATTTTGAAATTAGAGGTGTTTGACAGTGATTTATAGCCTCTGTCCACTTTAGAATAATAGATACAAAGCCTCTAAAAAGGAAATGCCCAAATCTGGGCATGTGGAAATCAGAGGCAATGCCTCTTCAAAAAGTAGAGGCGGAGCCCAATTTTAATGACAAAAATGCCCCGGACGGAATTTTAATGCCAACGAAAATCCTTTGAGCAAAACCCTCCCACTTCTCGTTCTTTCTACAGCCTGAAACCACCGACCCTGCCTCTTTCTCCTTCTACAAAAACGAACCAGCAGCGATGGTGCTCCGAGCGGCAGCGGATTCATCGGAAACAGCAAGAAACCCAAGCCCCTCTATCGATTTTCTACAACTAGCAGATACCTTCTCCTATTTCTTTCTTTGTTCTCCATTTCCCTATTCTGCAACCAGCACACCCCTTTTCTTCTCCGACAGGGAGCAGAACCTTCCTCTCCTCTGCGAGACTCTTCTATGTGACCACACAAAAACTCGATTGGCAGCCTTGCTCCTTCTAATCTCTGCAATAGAGATGGCCCACTTTCAGATCAGTTGAACCCAGCCTCGATGATAGTGTTCGTGTCAGGTGATGGTTTCGAGTTGCAAAGCGTGCAGCCCACCTTAGAAGGATCAGATCTGTCGATTGAAGATAAATGATGGAAAGTTGCAGGATTGGTTCTGATTTGACAAAGTTGATGATGGGGTTGTTTGGATGGATGGAGTTTGAAAATAGATTTGGGTGAGATATGCAGTAGGAGATGATATTGGTGGTTGGGGGGGGGGGGGATTAAATAAATAAAATAAATTTAAGTTATTCCTTACACCCAAAATCCAAATGGGGGGGGGGGGGGGGGGGGGGGGGGGGATTAAATAAATAAAATAAATTTAAGTTATTCCTTACACCCAAAATCCAAATGGGTTGGATTCAGGTTACTGTCAAGGCAATTAATAGATGGGAACTATAGTTGGTTTTGCTTGAATCTTAAGTCCAAAAGTAGCACCCAGGAACAATAAATTAAATTAATGTCATTACAAAGTAGGATGATTTGGATGCAATTCTATGCTACTCGATATTTTCTAAGCAAAGTCTAATGTTTAGTTATTCACTCTATTGGTTCACGGGCATACATTGGTGCTGTACATTTGGCTCATTGCGGGTCTTGGTCCCATTTGGAATGCATCCAGAAGTTTATTCTAGATAGAAAATACTTCAATTGAGCGCCTAGGTTTAGTAATAAAAAAAGTTTCCTTCAATTATTAGATTCTATCAATTTGGTGTTCATACAAGTTGTTGAATGGGTCTATGTTGAATGTGAACTTGAGGGCTAATGTTGCATGTGTTCATATGAAGTTGGAAAACGTATATAAGTTCCTTTTTTACATAATGATATAAATTACCCATATAAAATGAGGCAAATCCCTCTAAAAAGAGGCCAATAGAGGACATACCAAACGGTCTATTTAAAGTAGATTCATTCATTACCAAACACGTTTTTTTATTCTAGCCTCTTTTTTATATGACTCTTGTTTTAATGGCTCTATTTTGAATAGTCTGCCAGAAAAAGAGTAGAGATGCCAAACATGGCCTTACTAATATCGGATGGGTAGTATTGTCCAATGGTTTTTTTTTTCAACACTAGTTAATACACCTATGAGGTTATTATTCCTAAATAAAGTTCAATCTTATAACATAAGATGACAATTTTAGATGTTTACAATAGAAATAGAGAGTGAAGACTAGTAAATAAAAATGTTTCATAAAACAAGATGGGGGGAGTTTAGATAAAAAGCATGTTCAAAGTAATTATTTGTAAATGATATAGTATTAGTCGAAGAATCGAAAGATGGCAAAAATATTAAACTTGAAATGTGGTGGAAGGCCTTAGAATTCAACGGCTATAAACTTAGTGGTATAAAGATGGAATATATGAAATACAACTTAAACGGGGATGTGCAAAGAGATGTAACTCCATGTGGGCCTTACATACCTATCCATCATTCTGAAAGATTGGTTGAGACTTTCTTTCTAAGATGGTCCCACATAGATCCCCCTCGTCCCATCTGTGGGGCTCTTACATACATGGAATTTGGGCTGGGCTCGGGCAATGGCCCAAAGGAAATTCTATTGCTGATGCACTCCCTCGTATGGGTGGCCTCGTGCTTCGAAAGGGATCACAAATGGGCAAGATTTCTTGGCTCAAGCTTGTGTAAGTGAAGGTTTTAAAACCCCAAATCCTAAGGTTTAAGGATCCAAATCAAATATTTAAAATGTAATTCAAACAATACAAACAATAATCACAAATACAACAATCAATCACCATAAGAAAGACAACGATATACGTGGAAAAACCCCCTAACAAGGGAAAAAACCACGGGCCCTGGAACTTGGTCCAGGAAAGAGATCAAACACTAACAACTCGAAGATTACAAAAGAACTTACAACCCCTCCCCAGTTGAATAACAACCTAAGGACTACAGAACCTCATGCTGTAGCCTCGCCGTTCATCTCCTCCCGTGCTTGACTCTCCGTCTACACCATCGAAGCAACTCTGAGATGAAACGAACCAAAGATAGAAGAAATAGACTGTAGAGATGGGAATCTCAGCTAAAAATGGATAAATCTCTCTAGCGCAAAATATAACAACCCTTATATAGTAGAACCACTAGGGCCTGCTCAAAAATAAAATTCTGTAATGAACGTTCGAACTCTTTAGTGAAGAGCTAAAACTCTTGTGCTTTCTGAAAAATGACTTGAGAACTTCTGGCAGGCAACATTCGAACTCTGGACAGCAATGTTCGAACTCTAGGCTTCTCGAAACAACTAGCTTTGAAAGGCTCTAGACAACAACGTTCGAACTCTGGACAATAACGTTCGAACTCTTGTACTAAGTGTTTGAACTTTGGACCTTTCGGGAAAACTGGCTTGGAAAGGCTCTGCACAACAACGTTCGAACTCTGCTTCAGAACGTTCGAACTCTGGGCCTCTCGAGAAAACTGGCTTGGAAAGGCTATGGAGAGCAACGTTCAAACTTTGCTTCAGAACGTTCGAACTCTGGACCTCTCAGGAAAACTGGCTTGGAAAGGATTTGGACAGCAACGTTCAAACTCTGTTTCAGAAAATTCGAACTCTGAACATCAGTTCGAACGTTCTAACTTTGCTTTTGAACATTCTAACTCTGGAGCTTTGGTCTTTGGTTTGTAGGGTGTACTCCCATGGGATTTTGCAGTCCATTTTAGAAAAATGAAAAACACATAAATCAAATCCAAATTTTGTCCAATCCCATGAATTATGCCAATTAACACTCAAAACCTTACAGTAAGCCCAGACTGATTACTTACTAGGTCTAACATATTAGCTCATAGGGTTCAAAGTCTAGTCTCAGGTGAGTTTTTTGCACCAATTAGGGCTGCACAAAACCGGACCGCAGACCGGACCGGATCGGACCGGATTTGCTGTCTTAGTAGTCAGAATCCGGTCCGGTCCAGACCGGATCGTTTATTTCGGTCCGGTCCGGCCCAGGCCTTTTGGGGTTCGGTCTGGACCGGACCGGATTTATTAAAATAATAATATATATACATATGGATGAGCCCAGCGCCCCAGGCCCCAGCCCAGGAGCCCAGCGGCCATCGCCTCAGGCCGACAGGCCCCAGCCCAGCGCCCATCGCCCCAGCCCATTTTTATATGCTTCATGCCTTCATCTGTTGATTCTGTTCATTTGTTATTGAATATTTGCCCAGACCCAGAGCCCTAAAACGAAAAGTGTTCTTCTACTTCCACTCTTCCAGACTACAAAGTTCCAGTTCTCCAGTTCTCTATTCCCTAAAACGAACGAAAACCCATCTTCGCAGCTTCAGTAGTCCGGTGTTCTCAGGGCGGCGCTGGCGATCTCAGGGCTAATCGACATCCCCTTCTTGCAATAGTCCGGTGTTCTCATCCATGCAGTGATTCCCCAGCTTCTGCAGCCTCTCATGGAAAAAATCAGAACTGATCAAAATCAGTTGTAGGCTTGTAGCTGCGTGTTCTTTCCTTCTCCCTCTATCGATTATCAGGTTTGAACAATAAACAGTAGAAAGTTTGTGGTTTTCATTGCATCAAATCAAATTAGGGATTTGATGGATTTCAAATTCATATAGACGAGCCCATTGGGTTTGGGACTACCGGCGGGAAACAAATGCAGATAAAGGAGATCACTGCTTTTAAGATTTCTTCTTTCTCCTGTTCTTGTTTTTGAGATTTGGGTTTAACTGTTTAAGGGTGTTGAATTGGTGATGATGGGTTTGTTTATGAATTGGATCTGGATGGTTCATTTATGTTGGAAGAGTGATTTGTGATCTGGGGTACCTCTAGATTGTTTGATTGATGGTCCTATTTATTGATTTTGATTTTGGTTCTAGGGTGTAGAATTGTTGATGGGTTTGCTTGATTGATGGATCTAGACCGTTCATTTGTGTGGAAATTGCCTCAGTTGCGGTCTGCGTTACCTCTGGATTGTTGGGTCATCATGTTCATTGCTTTCAATTTAGGTTTATGATGGGTTTTCATTTGTGTTGCTTGAGTTGTGATTTTTATGGATTTTCATATCCATGAGTCATGAGAGACGAAATACAAAGCTGAAAGCACACCACAAAAAATTATTACATTTGATTTTCATGCCATGATTTCCACTTTGCCTTTTTAGTTGCTTTCTATTGAGTGTCAATGAGTTTTATTAATGATCTAAAGGAAAAGAAGTGTCAATGCAAGCAACAAACTAGCTCATAGAGCTGAAAGACCTATAACAAAGCTGAGCATTATATGTAATTCTCAAATATTGTCTTGTTATACTTATTCTTGCGTTTGCTAGAGCATCTGCCTCCTCATTTAGCTCTCTTGGCAGCTGGCACACATTTATGCCCAACCTTCCTTGTCGATGACATTGCTTGTAGTTCTTATGTCATTCCCACAAAGGATGACACTGTGTTGTGTGTGCGTGTGGGCGTGTGCGTGTTTGTTTTATATGTGAGTATATATTGAAATGAATCTATTCCAAGAATATCCTCTGCCATTAACATTTAAGGAGCCATTCGGACAGTAACTGAATGATTTGATCATTCTGAGATTTTTTTTTTAATCTTTTAACATTATGTCGTCAACTTATTTTTGTGGTGGTGTGATTTCTGCATATGAAGATGGAATTTAAAGACCATTTCAGCTATGAAAGGAGGGATTTTTTTTGCAATGCATTTTTGATATGAATGAGGAAATTAAAGATACCTTCTTTGTAGGAGGCTTCTTTCAAAGTTCAAACATAGCAATGCATTTCTGTTGGCTTGTTCAATGCATTTTTTTTAATGTCGTTTTTTCTAACATTTATGTTGGCTTCAAGCATTTGTAATTTGTATTCATCAGATTTGATGCTATTTGTGAGAGGTTGGATTCTTGTAGGCTTGTAGACACTATGTCTTGTTCTCGTAATCGTTCGGACCGGACTGTTGATGCTAGGGGATTGAGTTTAGAGGATGATGATATGATGGTTGAGGAGGAAGATATTTCAGAAATTCCCCCACCAAGCAGTGAACCACCTAAACCAAAAAGAAAGAATCAATCTGTGGTTTGGTCTTCCTTTACAAAGAAGTATGTTGGTGACCCACCATGACCCAAGGCATTTTGCAACTATTGTGATGCTGATTATGCTGCTGATGAAAATAAGAATGGGATGAAAAATTTGTTGGACCATCTTTCTAAATGTAAGAAAAACCCCAATAAGCTACCCTCAAAACCAGACAAGAGGCAAAAAACTTTAGCATATGAAAAGGAAGTTGAGGGTGATGAGAACCCTAATAATTTGGTGTTGGCAAAAAAATTTGACCATAATCATGCTATAGCTCTTCGTCAAGCTATGGCAGAGTTTCTTATTGTTGATGAGCTTCCTTTCAGGATTGTGGAGTCTCCCCAATTTAGAAAGTTATTACGGATGTTAGAGCCTAGATTCCAAGTCCCATCACGCATGACCATTGCTAGGACTTGTATTGACATTTTTAAGGATCAAAAAGCATGGTTGAAGTCTATGATTAAGGCTTGTGATAGTAGAGTTTGTCTCACCACTGATGCTTGGACTTCGATTCAAATTTGAGCTATATGGTTGTCACGCCCATTGGATTGACAAGGAGTGGAAATTGCAGAAAAGGGTGATGAGCTTTTGTTTGATTGATAACCACAAAGGAGACACAATTGGGGCGCAAGTGGAGGAGTGTTTACATGATTGGGGAATTGACAAGATTATGACCATCACAGTTGATAATGCATCTTCAAATGATACAGCTATTGGTTACTTGAAGAGGCATCTACGAAAGTAATGTGTTGAATGGTCTTTACATTCACATGAGATGTGCAGCGCGTATTATGAATCTTGTGGTTGGTGATGGGTTTGAAGATAAATGATGATACAATTACAAGGGTTCGTGATGAAATTAGGTATGTATTTTTTTTTCATTTCTTAGTACTATGCATAATTTGTTTCTTAGAAATTCGTTATTTCTTACAGTTATTTTTTGTGAGATGCAATCAGGTATGTGCGGTCTTCTCCTGCAAGGCTTATCAAGTTAATCAATGTGTTGAGAAGGAGAGGATTAATGTTCAAGAGTTTGTGCCCTGATGTCTCAACCCGTTGGAACTCTACTTATTTGATGTTGGATGTTGCTGAGAAGTATGAGCTTGCTTTTGATAGAATGGAGAGTGATGATGTTGATTATCTTCCACATTTTACTAAAGGTGAGTGTGGGAAGAGGAACTTGGGACCTCCAACAAAAAAGGACTGGACAAAAATAAGGGTATTTTGTAAGTTTCTTGAACTCTTTTATGATGCTACGGTGCAATTTTCTGGTTCTTTGTATGTTACTTCGAATTCCTACTTCCATGGACTCTATGGGGTGCATTCCCACTTGTGTCGTTATTCACAAAGTATGGACAAAATATTGAGGGACATGGCTGATACTATGATGGTTAAGTACCAAAATATTGGGGGAGGAATGAAAGGTTAAATTTGTTGATATTTATTGCAAATGTGATTGATCCACGATCTAAGTTACAAGTAATGGGACAAATGGTGAGGTTGATGTATGGTGGAATAGAGGGAGAGAAGTTGGTGGCCAGTATAAGTGATTTGTTTCATGCATTGTTGATGAATATGCGATGGGGTTACCTCAGGCTCAGGTGCATTCATCTACTACTACTAGTAGTATGCCTCTTCATCCTCCAGTGGTCAGTGGTCGCGGGTTCTGGCAGTAAGCTAGCTTTATTTGAGGATTATTGGAGCACGGCTGTGTCGTTTGGAATATATTCATCATGTCCTAGTGCAAACTTAGAAATTGGTCGGTATTTGGCTGATCCACTTGTTGCTCCAGACATTAATTCTGACATATTGAAATGGTGGAAGGATAATTATTTACGATATCCCATCATTGCTAGGATTGCACGGGATGTATTGGCTATCCCAACCTCCACTGTGTCTTCAGAGTCCGCTTTTAGTACAGGGGGACGTGTACTTGATCCATTTCGGAGTTCATTAGCTCCAGCGACTGTGGAGGCCCTCGTTTGCACCCAAGATTGGTTGAGGTGTGCGGATGAAAATGAACCAATTAACATCAAAGAAACTTTGGATTGTATCGAGAGTTATGACATGAATTCAGGTAAATAAAATGTGTTTGTGATTTTAATTCTCTTTTTTATTTTCTCTATGCTTTACTAATATTTATTTGTTTTTAACATTTATTGACATTTAAACTTGCAGAAATGGCAAGCAATAGCACAGCAGCAAGTGAACTCGGGACATCACCCACCAGCAAGACTTGAGGAGGAGACTCATTTGGGACATTTGCAAGCTTTTATATTTATTTATTAATGTATTTATTTGTGTGTGTTTGAGACATTTGCATTTTGACTTATGTTGCTAAATTTTTTTGGGACATTTGTAACTAATTTTCTCTATGCTTTTTAGATGTAAGGTGAAAATGAAAAAAAAAATGGAAACCGGTTTGGACCACTTTAAGTGGTCCAACCGGACCGGTCCGGTCCTTCATTTTGGGCCGGACCAGAAATCCGCTCCAACCGGATTCCCGGTCCGAAAACCGGACCGGAAATCCAGTTGTTCAGCCCTATTAATGCCACCAATTCCACACTCATGTTTATCCCACAACATCTGAAAATCGGCACGGTGTGTATGCATGTATATAATTTTCTGTTACTCCCAACTACACACTCATTGTTAGAGCACTATATCTGTTTGGCTATATTGGACTGCCTATACAAGAACTAGTGCATGGGAAAGGCTGTTAACGGGCCTGATTGGCACCAAAGTCCATTTACGTTCAGGTTTTTGGGCCGGTATTGGATCCAAATCCCATTCATTATTGGGTCTAAACTCAGGTGCAGACTCATAGATGCTGTTCATAATATGACAAATGTAAAAAAAATTTCTAAACTCCCAAGTATCCAATAGAAATTGCTTGTACTAGGAAAGAGGATCTCGTGCAGGAAAAACTGCATTTAAGCTGCATTTACCGCTTTTCCGCCCTATGGACACAGTGGAAAAGCTGCATTTACCGCTTTTCCGCCCTATTGATCAACCGAAAAAATGCATTTATCGCTTTTCCACCTTGGGCTAGTTTGACACTTTACTAGCATAGTAAAAATCAAGTAAAGCCTTCATTTTTAAGACAAGATGTCGTATCAAAAGCACTTTAATTTCAAAACCTCCTCGATCTTTAAGAAAAAAAAGTCAAAAAGCAACTACCTTTATCCACTAAAATGCAAAAAAAAAAAAAAAAAACTCCACTTTCCCATACAAAAAGTCAAAAAGATTCCATAACAAACAACTAAAAATAAAAAACCATCATAACCCACTTATATTTTATTATTTCTTCAAATCAATTTTACTTCACTTGACTCTATTAGTATTACTGGAAAACCTGCTTTTACAGCTTTTCCGCCTTATGTAGTTGGGTAAAACTTGCTTTTACCTCTTTTCCGCCGTATGTATCAGCAGAAAATCTTCTTGTTTGGGTTCCTTTTATGTTTTACCGCCAATACATACGGCGGTATACCTACACTTTTGCTCTTTTATCCTTTGGATCTGGGTTGGTTTAGGCCGGGTCCATTGTGATGCATGAGAGTAAACCATGATTTTAAAAAAGTGTGATATTAACTATTTACGAATAAATATATATAATAAAATTGAGTGATTAGTGAGTGAAAAGTGTCCAAAAGGATTGGGTCCACTCGTGATAGATCCAAAGGTCAAAAACCAATATCATTAAGGTAAAGAATGCTCGAGGATAGGGGTTGGAGTGGATAAGACTCTAACTCGGGCCATTAAAAACCTTACTTACGATGCGAAGAAAACGGATATATAACATATTTTTGGACCCATAAAATATTTTATATCTGGATCTGAATCCATGTACACAAGGTCTAGGGCATTCGGATATGGAACTGGGTCCTTGTATCCTTCGGACGGGTCCCACTTGATCATCAATCCAATTGTAACATCTAACTTTCAATACTCCCCACAACCCCCAAGCCATTATGTCATGGATCCTTAAGAACTGGGTTGACAATTCTTAGCATTAAAGTTTTGAACCACAGATCGAGCTTTTCGTTTTTCGATACAAGATCAAGGGATTAGAACGCTTTGGATGGGTTCTCGCCTTGGGTTTTAGAACTAGGGCCAGACATTGATTTTATTTTTTTTGACATGTGTAGTATATATACTAGTATATGGACCAGGGCATGGATTAATTGATAGGAAATCCAAAGTTCGGCTGTCCAAAGAAAATACTGCATGTAGGTTAGTGAGTAATTTACCAACCCAAAGCTCACGCCCGACCACATACACATATAATAATTTTTATATGGGCATACTTAGATGCATGACAACCATAAAAGTTTATTTAGAAGGGAAAATATGAAAACATCAGTGAGGCCTGGGGATGTGCAAAAAAATGAACCCATCTCATCATTTTAACTCCATGATCTGTGAATCTCATTTTTGTGATTTTAAAGGCATCCTTTTATGAATTATCAATCTAATGGTGAATAACAATGGCCAATGTTAAACTAAGGTGGACACTGATTCATAGAAGGGGGAGGATAGTTGCTATGAAGGGAGCCTTCCTCATACTTGGTCAGGGTAGTTTATGATTGGTCGTTCTCATGATCCTACACACATGGATAAATGGGTCTTTGGGATGGACTCAACAGCTAATGGATCCGCCCCATTACCAATTGGGCCAAAAATGGAGTGTTATCCTTTGCCTTTTTTTGTTCTGCTCCTTGATTTAATTTGGTACGATTACATTTGTAGCCTCAATCACTAAACCACCAAACCCACCCCACCTCCCATGTAAGGCAATGTGGACACACACACACACAAAAAAAAAAAAGCCTTAGGTGGGGCACATGCAACAAAAAGTGGGGCTCATGAGTGAATAAAATGGTTAGAATATGTAGCAAAAAAAGAAAGAGGTTGTTCAGATATGACAGCTTACCAATCTATGAACATGACAATTTTTTTCAATCCTTGAGACGATTTTGAATGGAAATCAAAGAGCAAAAGAGACCAAGATTCACAAGTGTAACTAAAGAATTTATTCAAATGAATGCTAAATATACAATGTATGGAGTAGTATCCTTCAATCAAATATACATATGCATGCATAACCAAAAAAGTGTACATAGAGGATCCAACTAATTTTTGTTGATGTGGAGAAAATCAATGGATGAGATAAGTGATAGTGAGGGCGATTAGAAGAAGTGCATAAGCAATCCCTTGGTCGATATCCTTGGCTGCAAAGGGGGAAAAAAAAGAACAATTATAGTCAGTACATAACATTAAGTAACTCCTTCATGCATCCAAAGTCCAAACAATTTACAACTAAAAACCACCTGCTAAAGAACTTTATACTAGTATGTTACTTGAAAATGCTCAAGTATTTCCCACTAACCACATTTATTTTTGGGCCATATTCGAATTTCGGACGAAAGATTATAAGATCATTAAGTTGAATACATAATTATAAGTAAATTAAATAGAGATACTTTATAGAAGGCAGCAGTCAAAAGAACACAAGCATTTACCATCACTGATTGGAGCATCTGGGGCGGGCGAAGGAGTCATGGATTGAGCATGACCCAGGTGAAGAAGAGCCAACAAGAAGAAACCCATAAGCCAAAAGGCTTGCACTCTCATGCAATTCATTTCCGAAAACAGATCAACAGAAAATTTAGTTACAAAAACTGGAATGCCAATGTACGTGTTTTGTCTGTTTGTATATAACAAAGAGAACCAACCGTGAGAAAAGCTGAAAGCAGGGTGGTTGCTACTTATACAAAGAGAGGTCAGTAGCTGTAGCAACAGAAAGGCCTCACATTTAGAGGGCTTCTTGGAAGAGGAGAGGGGGTTGGCTGACAGGAATGTGAGTAGAAAATTCGTGTGGTACTTTGTTGAATGGGAGGGATATTGCTTGGACGAACGAGAAAGTCTAGTCTTGCGTGGTAGAGGACAAAGAGAATTTCCAGAAGCATTCGGACTCATTTGAGTCATTGATTGATGGCGACACCATACGATTACATAACCTACAAGGTATCGGTCAAAACTCAAAACACTAGAAGTATGTTGACGCAATGAGTGGTTTGATCTTGTGAAACTAACCCTTCTAGATTAATTGCTATTTCGCACACAAATAGCAGCAGAAAGGGAACATGTCAAATTCAACTTCTAGTTGTGCATTGACAGAAAACTAATATATATATAGTTACTTTTCTTCAGCTAACAATATTTTGTTATTTTTCATTGGAAGGTTCTGCACCCTTTTATTTACACACTAACCCGGTTATGGATCTCTGCAAATTCTATTTTAAGTCCTACCTAACACAAAGGTTTGTCAGGATCTCAAATTACAATCTGAACACAGATGCTAGTTGAAGCGGAAAAAAATGACAACCTGAAATCTGGATTATGGGGGCGAAGTCAGCTGGGTCTAGAAGGGTTGGGTTCATATTGAGCTGGTAGGTTGTGTAGAAGGTATGGAGTCAGATCTGAGATCCCAACCAAAGCTTTTACTAATTAATTAGTAGGATTCCTAACCTGATTGGGTTAGGAATTGCTAATCTCAACTTGCAACTGGGACTGTAGAATATCAAATTATGTAACAAAACAAACCCGAATGAAGAAGAACAAATCTGGTCCTCTGGACACATAATGCTTTAGTGAAATCTCACCAACATGACATCCTTCCGGCCAATGATTTCTACCACTGCGTTTAGCAAGTGTTATTAAGATGATTTTAATTCAAGGAAAATTTCCTCTAGCATGAAAGCGCTTATATACCGCGTCCAGATCTACGCAAATGGTGATTGTGGATTAGATGAAACAATCTACGAAATAAAGGATCTGGACTCTCCCCCAAAGGAGTACCCCCTGAATTTCACAGTCCTGCCGTAACAGTAACAATAGCACTACATATAATAACAGTCCATACCGATTGCAGGAGAAAATCGTCCTCATTCAAACAGTTCATACATGGTAAACCCTTCATTATTAATCAGTAATAATGACGATGAGTTTACTAAAAAGGAGTGGAGCTAGCCTGTATGTATTATGATTCCTTCTTGTAGTGTAGCACAATCATGCAGTCGTGCACCATTAGAATATCTGTCGCAGTTGTCGCAGCGTGAATTTTTTTTTCAAGTATCTTTGAAGATTTTTCCAAAAAAATCTAAAATATTATAAAATGCTAGGAAATAATATTTTTTTCCATTAGTAATAACTATAAATCAAAACATCGGTCCCCTTAAATCATAACATCCGATATTGTTTTATATAAATTTTATTTACAAATAAATATATTTACATGTTTATACTAAAATAAGTGAAAATATCACAAATTCTATGAAATGTAATCATAATTGTGACTTATGAGCAATCTATTAGCGTTAAATTTAAGAAACTAAAGATTTTGCTCATTATTTAATAGATATATGCAAAACTAAGAAGTCACAAGCATTTTTTAACACACACTTTAAACAAATTTCAATAACTATTTTGTAAATGTCTATAAGATTTCAATAAAAATTCCAATTTTCAAAACCTCAATTAGTAGATCTAGCCTTAAAATGTGTAAATAAAAGAGAATGAAATGTATTCACAACAAAAAGCGCATGAAATATATACTCATTTCTAAGCTATTTTTAAATAAATCTTTAGAAAAGATTTATAAAAAAAAATCATAATCCTCACCTTGGTAGAGTTATATATAATTTTTCCAAATGAAATCCGTAAAAAAATAAAATATTTTAATGGCTTGAAAGTGATATCGTGTTAGAAAAGAACAAGGGTAGCTTCTAATATGTTTGGAAGAAGAAAAAAATAACTACAAAGGGAAAAATGAAATAAAGGGCCTTTAAACATTATTAGCTGATATTTTCAAAATATTGGCCGATATTTTAAAATATCAGCTAATAAAATTTTGATAATTTGGAGAATTTTTTGCCTATACGAGACCGTGACCGATTCGTAGACCGATATAGTTATTATCAGTCAATAATTTGAACCATGCTTACAATCATGTAACATTACTAAGAGTGGTGAGCTAGTCTTTGAGGAGGTGTGTGTCAGTGGTAGGGCAATCTGCAATTTTGATTCTCGTATTTAATGAATCAGCCAATGAAAATGGGTATGATCCATCTTATCGTGTGGCAATCTCCCATATGAGGTTGTTATCGTTTTGAATTACCTCTTTGAGCAGTGTTATCTTGTAACACCATAGCTGGAGGTCCCAGAAAATTACATATCATATTAATGTCCTAAAGAATCTCCTAATGATTACCAACAAGCTTCTCAGTAAACCTAAGCCACAAATCAGCCTCAAATCAACTTCTTTTGCAATATAAAATATCACCCACAAAGCAAACAGCAAATACATCAAAACACCCTTTTATTGATTACATGCCCATGTACAGCAATCTCTACACTAGATGGAGCAAAACAAGACCAAACCATAAGGAAAGAGATCATTAACTTCAAGTCGTCCAGTTTGGAAATGCCAGATAAAAGCAACACGGTTCAACACCAATCAGAAAAACAAAAACACTAGAAAATGCAAACATTTGGAATGCAATCAGAGATGGCCGTTGCATTTCATACAGAACGACAAAATCAATCCCACCCGCAGCTCCACGAATTGACAGGAGGATTTGGTTGTTACCATGTTGGATGCTCCACAAGAGAACACATAGTCCTGTACTTCTTCTTTTGTAAACTATACCAAGGCAATTCACTTGCTTATTTCCATAAATAGCAACTTTTTGTATCTCACTTTTGGACTGGAGTTGCAAGGAAAACAATATAAAGGACTTGTGCTCTCGAGTCTATACCCAACAGACTTAAGGCAGCCAGCCAGCACTTTTTCTAATTGCCCACTATTATCAGTAAGATTCGTGAGAGGGGCTTTCTTCATGCATATCCATGGAGGAATCGTTGGAATTGCAGTTATTGGAATCCCTGTTTTGATGAGGAAAGTTTGTTTCATGATTACGTGCTGTTGCATTTCCAGTAGCCAAAACATTATTTTGATAATAACCACCCTGAGCTAAGTGAAAAGGCTGCAGGCTCCGTCGAACAGGACTAGATAGAGCATTAGAGAAAACTGAATTCTTTGATTGATCAGAGTGCCAAGACTGTGGACCCTGTCCGACCGTGGCCTGCCCAAATGAACCAGAAGACACCTGGGTGCTTGGATTTGTGAAGTGGACAGTGGGTTGAGAAAGCTGATGTTGCAATCTTGGAGACATTGTTGCATCCTCCCCGCTATAATCGAGCTCATTCTGCAAGATCATAAACAGTTCTAGTATGGACTTATCAGATATTTTGCTAGAAGCTCAAGTAAATCCAGCAAAACAACATCAACCTGAAATGAGAGAAACCTGTTACATGTAACTTGGAGGTAGTGTGTCCAATAAAACTTTCGCCCACATATAGATTTACATGTTCAGATATTAGACTTCAGAATTAGTTTTTCCCCTTTTCTGGAAGGTAATAATTTTCAATTAAAAGTACACATGGGGATCGTGTTACTTGGCCTGTTCACATGTACATCTGCCTCCTTGGAAGATTGAGATTGTCATCCTCAAAAACAACTTATCCTTAAATTTAAATAATCAGAGTTCAAAAGGAAATGCACTTGATAATGATGAAATAAATAGGAGCAGCAGATCACGTTCGTCATAGTAAGTTCTTTTGTAATATATTAAGCATACTAGACATACTCATTCTAATAACTTTTCTCTGGAAAAAAAATGTGTCGTTACTTTTGAGCATTCTAGAAAACAACAGATGATGAATGATTTGTTGTATTTACTAGCAATCCTGGTGATACACAGTACGATTCATCAAATCTGCACTGTGTAGTACTGTAGTGTACAGTTGGAGCAGTGCCTTTCTAATCCAAGCATGTGAATGACAAACTGAGAAAGGGCCTCAGGAAAAACGAGAACTTTCTGGAAGGATGATGCTCCTGGGATCTGCATATCTAAATCATCCAACCCAACTTGTGATTCCAAAAGCTACATTTGTGATACAGTTATCAAATCTGCACTTGTTACACTCCAGCGCCACACATACATATTACTCAAAATGATTACAGGGGGTTGAGAGCTGGGGGGGTGGGGGGGGGGTCCTTGTTGCCAGTTCTATAGAAGGATTTGATACTAACTCATCTCACAATGTGGAGGTGAGGAAGTGCTCTCTAGCCTCGCTAGCAGAATTGGATGCGAGAATGTGAGTTGGGTTGGTAACTAAAGGTGTTTCCCCCAACAGGTGAAATCTCTTCAGAGGTCTGCAGTAGCGGCTATATTTTGTTCTATCTGGAGAAAGTAGGAAGATGGAATATTTGGGGGAAAAGAAGACTATGGAGAAACTTAATGACATTATGAGATCAAGAGTCAGGAAATGAGTCACAATGAGAGAGGAATTTTATGACCTGAAAGTGAAAGACTTCTTCGTGCTCTATGAAACAGCATACCAGCTTATACCATATGGTTGTCATTTTCCCATTTTTTTTTATTGGAATGAAATTATCAGTTACCAACAAAAAAAAATTTGTGTAGAAGTTGTTTCCAATTCTTACATAGGAACAGAGCAACTCAAGTGACTGGAATAAATACTTCATACAAAACAAGATTTATCATGGTTCCAAATCTGAGAGCTATGCAATATTGCAATGTTCATTGCCAAGCACCCCAGAGGACAGTTGGATTAAAAGGATGGAGACGTCTCATATATGGCCACAGACTACAGAGTGGTTAAAAGGTGGCATGTTAATAAACAATATCCCCAGATGATAGTTGGGTTCAATTGGTTCAACTCAAACTCAATAATGATTATAGACTGGTTCTTTGTCTCATCCATTTGCAGCAAAAAATTCAAGAATCTGCAAATGTTGCACTTATAAACTTTTTTAATTTTTGAAAATGGCAACTGAAATTTAGTAAGCAATCCAAAAAAATCCGATTGCCCCACCTTAAGTCTCCCAATGTCAAACATAAGACCCATGCCTTATTCCATGGCAAACATATTGGGAATAAAAGTATTCCACACTGAAACAACTCCAAAATCCCTAAAAATGAGGGGACACCTCATGAAGGAACCAACCATTAAGAGTAACAAAGTCCTTTCTCATAAGAACAGACTTCCACAAATAATCTTCACCCAACACACCGCAACCATTTCTGAATAGAGCGAGAGCCCTAACCGACCTCCATACAAGGGTGACAAACCTTTCCCCAACCCACTAAATGTAATTTCCAATGATCTTCATTTTCATTCCATAAAGATTTACGCTGAATTGCTTGATGATGATCGAGAAGAAATAACCAGGCAAACTTGCTAATGCCCATTTAATCAAGGTAATTCTACCTCCAAAGAAAAATACCTACTCTAACTAGAAAACTTCCTATCAAAATGCTAAGGAACTAGTACCCACAGGACTTTGCAGGCTTACCACTACACAGGAGCAAACCCAAATAAGAAGATCGAAGACTACCTGCTTAGCAACCGAAACATGCGGCAAAAGATTCACCAGAGATTGGTCCATCATGATATAATCTCGCACTTGAGTAGTTACATGTGATCCTGACACGCTCTCAAACCAAAAAATCTTGACATATTCAAATCGTCCACTTGCTCCACATCCGCATTCGCAAAAAAATGATTGTATGATTCGAGTACGGTAAATGCGTGATATCAATGTCTGAAATCTCAATGTGAAACCTTGAAAGGAGGCATAATACTTAATGCCTCAACCACAAAAACAGACAGCAGTGGAGAAAAAGGGTCTCCCTACCGGAATCCACAAAAAAACCTATTGGAGAAACAATCATAACAGAAAAATAAGCTGAAGAAACACACTTCCTGACCCAGTTCCTCCAACATGCTCCAAACCCCACCATCTGCATAAGAGAATAATCACAAAATCCCCAAATCAACCATATCAAAAGCCTTCTCAAAATCAAGCTTACAAATAACTCCTGGTCTAATATAATTTACCAGTTACTGATTGAATAAATAAAAAAGCCATTGTCTCCTCACCTCATGCCTAGAATCAATATATCTGCACGGATAAAAAATTTGTCTCCCTCCCACAAAAGCACCTTGATCTTTCAAAGTGATAAAAGGCATACATCTCTTCAAACAATTAGCAAGAACCTCCACCAGTATTTCACAGACACTCCCAGGAAGGTTAACCAGACATAAATATTAACTGCAACCACACCATCCTTCTTAGGAATCAAAACTTCAAAACTATAAAAGTAGCACATATCTCCTTACAAAGATGGCCTCAAGAATAAAATTCTAGCAAATAAGACATCACATCATCTCACACCATGCCCCAAAAATTTGTTAAATAAATATAATAGGGAAACCATCAAGACCTGGAGCCCAATCACCTCGCAAGTCAAATACTGCTAGCTTAACCTTATCTTCAGTAAAAGGGCCTTCAATTGAATAAGCGACAAATGAATAAAGAGAAGGAAATTCCAACCCAACCAACCGCAGCCTAATAACATTCAGCTCTTACATACAAACTATTCAAAAATAAGGCGAAGATGATCTCTGCTCCAAAAAGGTCAAGAACCAAATGCAGCCTCTTAGAGCTTACATCACCAATGAGACCACATTGCATAAATGTCCTACCTGATAGGAAGAGAAACATTGCTTGTATCTAAGATGATGATTACACTAGCTTGAACTGCCTAACAATTTGTAAACTGCCAATTCTAGAGAACAACTAAGTTGTGGCCACAAATGGACGTTTCAGAAAAAAAATTGACTGAACATAAATCCCAGGGCTAAAGATGGCCCACAGCATTTTGTGGCCTGTAGCACAATTGGAAGGTGCTCAGTTTTACAACCACAAGGTTGAGGGTCCAAGTCATGTTACCATTTGGGGGGGAAAGGAAAATAGAACAAAAAGAAAAAAGTTTTTTCATAGACAAAAAAATTGCAGAAAATAATCATCAGTTAATTGCATCTGAAAAAAACTTTCCTAATACATATATTTTTTAATAGAGACCAAGAAGGAAGGTAATCCAAGAGCTTGACTCGAGGATAAGCAATGGGGTTATGAGTTTTTAACAGCAGCTATTCAGACTCGAAAGCCTATTCAGTAATCACCAGCACTATCAACCAAGTGACAATAACAATCCACTTGCATATAGAGTGGCTCGTTTCTTGCCCAAACTACTATAAATGCTTCTGGGCAAGCCATCATCCAATGAGAGAGGTGCCAATACCATACAAAAGAAAGTACACTAAAAAAAAAAAAAACAGTTAACTGAAGAAACCTGTAAGTAGGCAACTATATCAGCTGCTGCCACTCTCGATCCTTCCTCATGTTGTCTCAAGATCCACTGGTATATTTTTTCCTGCATAAAACATGCACCTGAGCAAAAATCTTCATGCTCATAAAACACCAGATTATTTTATTGACAAGGATTCCCGGACAGCAGCCATAAAAGCTGGGAAATAAACAAGTAGCAAACAAACTGAACTCCACGACTATAAGGGTGTCATCACAAAGTCAAAGTGGCTCAACGCATATTGCAAATAGCCAAATAACAAGAGTGTTTCAATCAATCTTAAACACCAAGCAGTACAAACAAGGGTTCTTTTAAAAATAAAACAGTTCTAAGGCATATATAAATAGTTCAAAACTTCAAATCCCACTACCCATCCAAGCGGTGGCTCACTGTCTACTATTAGAAAATATAAGCAAAAGAGAAATGTAAGGTAAAAAGGCACGATAGACTCTATACAGGAGATAGGCAAATACAGGATGGTAAAAAAATAAACGTTCAGATAAATGTAGGAGAAAAAAGGTGAAATGACCACACAGATTAAAAGCTACAAGTCAAAGAGAAGTTCAATAACACAAGTAAAAGAAGATTGTTAAGGCAAAAGCATTTTGGGAGATACTACACTTTTTTTAAATCGGTATATGAATTGGGAGATACTAGACTGCAGGAATGCAAGTACAGATTGGTCAACAAATCACGGCTCAGCCGGATGGGCCTAGTCCTATGGATATGCTCAAACAATCCCAAATGGAATTCTTTAATTTTTCTCTTATATATCGAACCCAACAATAGTCCGTACTCCGTAGATTTACTCTCGTGTACTCTTTCCTAATTATATCCTTCTTATTCCCCTGGAAGTTGGAACTATCTTACCATACATGTTTCAGTCAGATGCACCTAGTTCTTATACCATTTCTGCATTGCTAAAAATTAAGCTCCATACAACCATTCAAGTCTAACTAGCGTCTACCGAAATGTCCTTCTAAGCACAATATCATTTGATACTGACATAAAGCTCCACTTTGCGCATCTTGCATCAATCCTACTTCTAGATACCCATTTCAAGCCCTTTGTTTTGGTCTATGGTTGATCTTGGATAAATATTGAACCGAAGTGGCACTGAGCAGCATTACTTCCTTGGGATGCACAATTCCATGTAGTCCCAAACATATGCATGCAGGATCAGTAAAATGTTGTTTGCTGAAATGATGGGCCCCAATAACAAGAGCAACACCCACAGCCTCACAGTTGTAAGGAAAGAACCTCCCAATTCTGCTACGGGCTCTCAGATTAAAAAATGCATATCATGCATCCCTTATGCCTCATTATATAGGCCATCCATTTAGAGGCCACTAGTTACGGATTTGGGATCTTACCACCTATGAAATTTAAGTACCTCAACTGCATTAAGCCACATTGCATCAACATTATCAAGCCACATTTCCTGTGTTTATGGAATCAAGAGGCACCTCAAAACTAAACATTCAATCAGTGAAGCAATCTGCTATTCCTCCGGCATTAGGTTCCTTCCCAAGGCATTCCCTAACAGATTAAGATCATTTTTTAGTAAATCCAATGGTTCCAGAAAGCTTTCTGCTTGTTACTATCCATCAAAGCTTTCCGCGTGTTACCCTTCATCTCACCAAGATTTGGATCGAGGATGATTTTCTTATAGGGAATTGAATGACTTTAGAAAGATTCCCTCTTCTCGCTGCGCATCACACCTGTCTCAACAAATTTACCAACCAACTGCAGCCATAAACTTAAGCAGAATTCATGATCACAAGAAAAACAACTATTTCAGGACTGATTCATAGGAAAGTATACAACTTGTAACAACTGATAAGGTCACTTTGATCATAAACCTTGAGTACAAGCAGTCCCCCCATTTGGGTGCCACTGCCCCTTGGTTACTTTTAGGTTAGTGTACTTTCACTTGCTAAATCAATAGAACAGATAATAATCACATAAAGAAAAATCTATGACTACCCAGCAGCAACCCATCAATTGGAACCCAGCATAAGCTTGCTTTGAGATTAAAAAACAAAATCTAATAACAATTCAACACTACTAAACTCACAGAACAAAGAAGGAGAAAGCCACTAACTGAATAACAATAAAAGATATACGCATCAGAACTTGACTAAAACCCAAAAGAAAAGAAAAGGAAAGAACTTTTTTGATTTGGGAAAACAACTGCAGGATCAATTCACATCTCCAAAAGAGAAAGGAAGGGAAAGAAACAAACATCACTAAATTGCAGTGAGAAGAAAAGAAGAGGAAATAATAAGAGCAACCCCTGTTAGATAATCCAAAACAAGGAACACCCACCAAATCAAATCAAATCTAATAAAAAAAAAGATCGATCGAAGCATAGAAAGGAAAAGAGCAAACCATTCCATGGCGCTCTCCTGCTTGGAACGCGAGCTTCTGCTGGTTCATGGCCTGCGTGTAGAGCTGAGAGAGAGAATTCGCGGCGCTGCAGAAGGTCGAATAGATGGTCCGATCGACTTCATCAAGGCGAGTTGCGTCGGATTTCCTCTTCTTCGCCATGGAATCTGCCCCCAAAAACCCTAGAAAAAGCCTAAGCCTTTTCTGCCCCCAAATTCGGTGGTTGCAGAAGCTTCAAGGAATAGAAAGAAAGATGAAGAGGTGGGACAAATCGAGAGCGCTATCACGCTTCTTGTAAATAAAGAGGGCTCCGGTTAAACGCATGTGTGTAAGCCAACTTTTTTTAGTAAATATATATAATAATATAATTACCACTTACTATGCTTGGGAGAAATTTCTTTTTTTTTTCTTTCCAATCTGTACCGATCAAATTGTGGGGCCCATAAGGATCTATTGTGATGATCGGTTGATCGTGACCTTTGATTTTTTACTTCTGTTTTTTTTCATTTTTTTTTTTGATAAAGCAATTGAGAGTGTTTAATTAGCGGACGTTACATTTTATATAGGTGGTGCTTAGGGATAGGCCAAAACAAGGGATTTAGACTTCTTTGTCTAAATAAGTGATTTCTAGGACACGCATGATTATTGTGCAGAGCTCTTAGATTCCCCTTCTAATTCACGGGGTCTTGCTTTTTGTGGACAATATGGATTGGAAATCGTGCACCTTTGCCCTCATGACTCTTATATGTTATGGCTGTCATAGGCCAACCTAGAAAAAAAATGGTGACCTACCTTTCATGAGTTGGGATAGTTGTGAATTGTGGCTAGTAGAGGCTTGTCTAGGAGTCCGGATTCCTTGTTTCAATTGAAATAGAAAAAACATTATTTCAGTCTATGCCTTAGTGCCACCTATACAAATTTTATATTTATTTTTTTTATTCCAATGAAGTAATTGAGAGTGTACAATTAGCTAATAATACATTTTGTATAGCGGGTGGGGCGTTCACTATTTTTCTATTTCGTCGAAATAGGGGATCTTGACTCCTTGTGTAAATAAGTGATTTCATATATAGGACATTCATGGCTGCTGTGCACTGTGCAGGGGTCTTAGGTTGGCCTTCTAATTTAGAGGGTCCTGTTTTTGTGCACAACATGGATTGAAATCGTGCACCTTTGCGCTCATGACTCTTGTATGTGAAAAAAAAAATGCTTGTCCCAATTCATTGTGTCATTTCCAATTGGACCTCGTATCTACACCTGATCTAATCAATTGTAAACTTGCTATTTAGGCTTCGGTCCAACCAATTTGCCACTGGTGGAACTAGGGGGGTTGGCAAAGGACCATGGCCCTCAAATTTTTTAAAAAAGTCATTATATATTTTAAAAATTATATGTACTTTTTATACGTGGCCCTCCTAAGATTTTATTTATTTTTATAGTGGCCTCCCAAGAAAGAATTTTTGGGTCCGCCCTGCAATTTACAAACTTATTTATTTATTTTTATTGTTCGCATTACTAGCCACTGAAAATAAAAATATTTAAAGTTTTGATAATCTCTTCGATCAAAGCCAGTTTTGAAAGGCGAAAAAAAATATCTCAACTATCAATACCATGCACATTATGGAGGTTGGAAATTCAAATTTTCAACTTGAAGAATTAAGAATGAAGAGGCAAAACCATGATTGAGTTATATAGATACCCATATTGACAGATTAAAGATCTCCTAAACTCACACAAAATAGGGGAAACATGGGCGAGGATAGAAGACTCTTAGGTAGCGTTTTGTTCACTGTAATGAAGTGGTCATTACAGCGTTCGGTTCACAAAAAAATGGCGTAATGACCATTACCTCCGGAATCCCATTCCTTTATGTAGAGGAATGGCCATTCCATCCGAGATGGGAATGAATGACTATTCCATTCCTTTCTACTTTTTGTTGTGACCAAAATACCCTTTTTCACATCTATACATTATTATTATAACAATAAGATTATAAAAGAGAAGAACTTGTGTGGGCCCCACTTATATAATAATAATACAATCTATACATTATTATTATTATTATTATAATATGATTATAAAATAGAAGAACTTGAGTAGGCCCCACCTATATAATAATAATATAATCGATACATTATTATTATTATTATTATTATTATAAGATTATAAAATAGAAGAACTTGTGTAGGCCCCATCTATATAATAATAATAATAATATATTATTATTATTATTATAAGATTATAAATTAAAAGAACTTGTGTGGGCTCCACTTATATAATAATAATATAATATATACATTATTATTATTGTTATAAGATTATAAAATAGAAGAACATGTGTGGGTCCCACCTATATAATAATAATATAATCTATATATTATTATTATAACAATAAGATTATAAAAGAGAAGAACATGTGTGGGCCCCACCTATATAATAATAATATAATCTATACATTATTACTATTATTATTATTATATATAAGATTATAAAATAGAAGAGCTTGTGTGGGCCCCACCTATATAAGAATAAAATCTATACATTATTATTATTATTATAAGATTATAAAATAGAAGAGCTTGTGTGGGCCCCACCTATTTAATAATAATATAATCTATACATTGACTGAGCCAAAGATAAAAGTCTAACAACGGTATTTTGGTCAGTCTTATGTAAATTTTATTCCATTCCAGGACTCATTCCAGCGTACCAATACAGGAACAGGAATCAACTGGCGTACCAAACGCGGGAATGAAATGGCCTATTCCTACCTCATTCCATTCCCGTCTCCATTCGATTTCCGCCTACAACCATTCCAGCGAACCAAACGCTACCTTAGAAAGGCTTCTGATTTATATGGTGAGTTCCACAAGATTTTTTATTCATTATCATATATGACGGTGCTGACTTTGACCTATCAAAGTTCAAATTTGACCCTCCCAATTTCCATTTTGACTGCATCCTTTGATCGATCGTATAATAACATATCAGAATAGATCGTCGAACCTACAACCTACATCGATTTAGAAATTAATTAAGGACTCATCTAGTCCTTCGATTATAGAGTTGCATAAGAAAAATCACAAAAGAGTCAACTCAATCAAACAAATCGAGTCAAATTATAAACTAATCAAGGGCTCATCCAATATTGATTTTTAATTTGTAAAAGTATTAGATAAGGAGGGTTCTATACTGTGATCTCGTTCCCTACTCCTTAATCCAAAGGATAGACTGAGACATGAAAACCAGATTTTCTTTCAGAAAGCCATTCCATTTCATCTTGCAACTATCATAGGAAGTTTAAAAGTAAGAGGATCTCTAAATAAACTCACTTGAGAATTTTTCTCTTATGGTCTTTCTTTTATTTCTTGATTTTATTTTTCAGTTTTTAGGCATTGGGTTTTCATGAGTTTATTTGTTTCTTTTAAGTTGTTCTTATTTTTGGAAAGTCTATGAACTTTTATTTTCATGCTGTATTTTTGTGGTGTTTTTATCAATTTTATCTTTTTATTATGATTTATTCTTCTTATTTCAAAAGAATGTTTGAAATAAATTTCTTAACTAATTTTGAAATTAACCAACTATATTTTTTTATTATTATTATAGATTTTAATTTTGATTGTGATTTTAA
Organism: Litsea cubeba; assembly: GCA_012931725.1. Classification (NCBI taxonomy): domain Eukaryota; kingdom Viridiplantae; phylum Streptophyta; class Magnoliopsida; order Laurales; family Lauraceae; genus Litsea; species Litsea cubeba. Next base: position 28,440,958 of record CM022945.1, on the reverse strand, counting down.
CCGTCCAAATATAATTTAAACTTAATATTATTTAAAAACTATATTCTTATTAATATTTTAAATTATATTGCTCGTGCTAATTAATTAAGCGTGGGCATGTTTTGCTAGCAAAATTGAAACGAAAACCAAATTCTCGTTAAGAAAGCCATCCCATTTTTGAAGTAAGTAGATCTGTAAATAAACCCACTTGAGTATTTATCAGGTCTTTTCTCATCAATTGTACAGATTGAAATATCTTTGATTGTCGTTGTGTTCTTTTCACGGTAACGTCCAATCTCCACTCCTCCTTCCAAACTCCTTATTTTTATATGTTTCTACACCTTAGTTTGAGTTTCCTTATGAATTTTCTCCAATTTGATTATTTTTTTAATCCTTTCGTCTGTAATTATTTGTGATAATTATTTATTCAGGGATGTAGATCTGATTATTTCAAATAGCTACCAATGTTCATTTAAATCAAGTAGAATTTTGTATGAAATTAGATGTTCTTCTAATAGATTTTGATTGAGGAAAAAAAATTTGTGAGTCAATTGATCTCTTGTTAGGAGATGGTTAGGTTTTATCTTAATAGATCTTAATCTAGGAAACTATTTAGATGGTATGAAAGTCATGTATAAAGGATTGCGATAAATGATTAGTGCTAGACTTCTTCTTATTAATAAGGGTTTTTTTTCTTTTCTTTTTTTTTGAGAAAGAAAAACTATAAATTTGTATTTAATATGAGTTTTACTTATAAAAAATAAGCTCCATTAGATTATCCTAGCCCTTGATTTAACAATCTTAAATTATAATGACATCTTAACCATAGATTCTCTTGAAATTGAATCTAGCAGTGAGTGAAGGTTTTCGTGTGTGTAAATTTGAGCTTAATGCCAAATCATGGAATGAAAAGGAGTATCAACGGGCATGCATTAATGAAAGGTAGGCCCAAATGGGCCCTACGGTGATGGACTGCATAACAATTTTTTTGTAGAACATTTTTCTTCAATTGCTTGCTGTTTGTTGATCTACAGGATATTATGCGCCTAGGAAGGTTGCTTCCAATATTCTGGGACGGAGGGGTGCAATCTGGTCTAAGATGACCCCTTTTTATTTATTGGGCCTATAACTTAGGCCAAGATCCATACCATAAGCCTAAAACTAAATTCCGCCCTTTATTTGTCTCATTTTTCTGATATTGTTGGTCTAGGTAAAGCCATCTAATTGGACATTTTAAGTATATAAAGGCTAGGGCCCAATCTATAATATCGGAGTAGTTTACTTTTAGGCCCAGGCCCAAACAATTAGCAGAAAAGCTTGGCCCATACCAGCCCTAATGCAGGCATATATAGCTCAAGCCTCAAGTCAGCGCTGAGCTTGTGAATTTGGGTAGGAATAACCCAAGTCCAGCTTGCATCCAAACCACATTGGTTGGGTTAGGCTTCATCCCAAGGACCTTGATCAAGCTAGGCTACAAATTGGTAGCTTGTGGGCTCTTTCATCTGCGTGCATATTCTCTATTTGCTTTTGCAGTGAACCCGTCGTGAATGTAAGCAAACTTGTCTCTTTTCTTCACATTTTCTAGTGTGATAGACTTTGTTATCTTCGTTACCCCCGTCTTTAACCAGATTCACTGCAGTACTATTGACATTAGAAAGATGAAGGAGGAGAAGGAAATCTTGATGGTCAGCTTTTAATTTCTATGTAGATCTTTAATAGTACAGTTAGTTCTATCAAATTCATAAAGCCTCCACTTGCATGCATAAAGTTGTCATTTCATTATCAAAAGAAAGAAATCCACAAGTAGGCCCCAAGCACAACACTAACGCGCGTGCATAAATTTAGTGCAGTAGCAGGGCTCCGTTACACTTACACATAAGCTTATCATGCAAAGACCACGCATATGCGCGTACAAACAGTAGGAAAAGACGCGTATCAAAAAGCTCAAACGAAGCTGACACGAAGAGCGCATGTGTCTCTGTCCCAACAACCCCACAAGACTCCCTGTTAGTACGCTAAATATGAAGAGTTATAAGTAAAATTCCGTCTTAATTAAAGAGGAATCTCTTTTAAAAGCCTCTTAAAATTATGCGGCCAAAAATTCATAAGAACTCTAGAATTAAGCATAGTATTGTATTTATGTGAGAGAAATACTAAGGATGGGTGGCTTTTAGAAAGTCTCAACTCGTGTACCGGATCAAAGCGGAGAATTTCATACCAAGTTGGACGGCACTGTGATGCATTGTCTTAACAATATTTAAGGATACACATTTGATTTTGATACATATTAAATTTTCTTTGTTAATCGGCTCTACTCCACTACCCTCAGATAAGTGGAACTTTGAGCGAATGTTAATCTTGTAAAGAAGAGAGGAGACTGACGTTGAAGAAGAGGAAACCATGTCGAGTTCTAATGTTGAACCACACGATAAGATGAGAGCGAGAGACGTGGGGCGCGTGGCTCGGGGCGAGCAGGTCCCTCGACCTGGTCACGAGCCCGGTTCAATCTCTGAAGCCCCACCACATCCTGAGGACGACGCCCCATTCAAGGTCTCTCTTTTTTTTTCTCTCTCTCTTGACCGTTGATGTAATGGGCCTCAATGATCTGTGATATGAACAGGTGCTGGAGATAAGGACGGCTCCTGCTGATTTACCTTTCCCAACCACAAACCAGACTCGTTACTGCTACACCCGCTACATCGAGTACCACAAGTATGTATTTACCTCAACTTGCGACTACTGGGCCTGAATATATATAGAAGTTTTTTTTTTTTTTTTAGACATAGGTATGCCCCCATGTGTTTGGCCCAACCGGACTAAGCTAGCTCAAGGTGGCGTGTCGGCTAAACCAACACAACACAAATGCACATTGAGTAAATTGGAGTGTAAATATAATGCGCAAACTTACGGGATTTTATAGAGTTTGGTTGAATTTTTTCTAATCCACTTTCAGGTGTGTTAGAGCCCAAGGAGAAAATGCACCTGTGTGCGACAAGTTCGCTCGCTACTATCGCTCGCTCTGTCCTACTGAGTGGGTGAGTAAACCTCTTTTCTGCAACTTGGGCCGAGACAAGTGATAGCCCACTTGATCACAGATGGGCTGGATAGCTGGGCCTGGACCAAGGCTCCGGCCTGGATTTGAAGCCCAAGTGAAATTTGGGCAGGACTCTAGGGCCTCGAGCCTCTTTTTTAAGTCCCCAAATCTCTCTCTCTCTCTCACACACACACGACTAATTGCTCTTTCTTTTTTTGGTGGTGTCTTTATGCAGGTTGTGCAATGGAATGAACAAAGGGAGCTTGGAATTTTCCCGGGTCCTGTCTAAATTCTAGTTAAGTCTTCTCAAAATGATCAGGGCCTTTTGGTTTACGGAGATGCGCGCAATATCTAGGCCACTATCATTGTCTGATCTCCCAATGTCGCAGTATGTAGCAGCACAGAAATTAGCGGTAGGTTTATAGATAAGGTATGTAAAGTATGCTGAAAGATGTTAAAACATTTCAAATACTAAGTAGGCTCCAGAAAGGTGGTTTGATACATAGCTCAGTAAGGTGAAACAATGTGTTTTTTAAACTGAAAATGGATACTAATGGACGGAGGTTATGATACTTTTGAGGGAGTATAGTATAGAGACAAAATCACCAATATCATTTTTGGTCCTCCTTTCTATTTACAAGGCCAGAAGTTCCGACGTCACCCATTTTTGGTTTGCCCCAACAGATGTCGATCAAACAACAATTTCCTTGACGTGCCTTCCCAGTTCCCACACAAGTTTAATAGGTATCAGTCCTGTAATTTTAACTGGTTGACTGAGTTCTGGAGACCTAAGAAGCTTTGATTCTTCAACTCATGCCTGGATCATTAACATCACTGCCTGAAGTCATTATAATACTCCTTTTGGCTCCATCTTTTCAACAAAGAGCTAACAATCTTGGGATTAGGCCTTAGGGCACTCTCCGGGCTGTTTATGTTCTGGGTTGAGCCGGGGATTGTCAGAGTCCAGCCTGTTTAAGGTACTAGGTCCTTCAATGGGCTTGAAAGTTAGGATCAGACCCATCCCATTTGCAAGGTGTTTATAGCTTCTTTTTCTAAATATATTAGGACCACGTCAGGCCTTTTAAGCATACATTTGCGCAGGCCCTGCTTCTTTAATAATTGGGTCAGAAAATCAGGCCTGGGTATGGCCTACAACCAGGCTTGAATTGGGCCCTTGATGGGATGGCTCGTGGGCATCTTCTACACTCGCTAGAGAATCTCTTTTCAAGTGGGCCATCATTGTTCTAGGCTGGCACTTTAGGCTTCAGGCAAGATCTGGGTTGTTATAGATTGGGCCATGCCTAGTTTCAGGGCCAATGAAAAGCAAACTTTCTTTGAGCCCTCTACATTGATGTCTGGCCGCTAAAACCAAAGTGACTAGTGTCAAGATGACTTCATGTGGCATGTTGATTTGGCCCCTCAACCATTCAAATACTGAGTGGGGCATTACTTGTTGGCCACCTTAGATCCAAGGGTTTAAAATAGAAGATGGCCACAACAAAATCTAGTGTTCATAAATATCACCTTAGATGTGATTGACGGCTAGATACATATTATAAAGCTTGAAGAAATTATATGGGGATGATATAGGTAGGTGGCTAACCCCCTCTTTCAATTCAACCCCATTCCCCACTCTCTTAGTTTTGAGTGGCCAGTGGGCCCATCAACATGTGGGATTCTGATCCCAGCTCAAACTCTAGCGGGCTAACGTTTAAAAAGGCCATACCTGTCTGTGCCTTGGCCCATCCAAAGTGCACACACCTACTGACATGTAGTCTGGCAGAAAAGGAACCGTTTGACCTTTTAGACAATTGGCTGTTAAAAAAAAAAAGTGTGACTACCACTAATCAAGTAGATGGACCGGGTGGGCTAGGGTGGAGAAACATATGCATTAGGAGGGGTGCTGGGGTTGGGCCCAACCTATTTATGGCCGAGTCTAGGTCTAATAAGGATTGAACGGTCCGAATTTAGGGTTGTAAATAGGTCGGTTTCAGTCCGGGTCCATGGTGGATCCAAAACTGGAAGGAAAAGGTGGAATCGGACCCGGAACTTTTTTGGAACCAGTTTCTCGGCTCCGGAATTTGAACCCGAACTATATATGGGATGAGTCCGGCTTTAGGTAGAGAATGATATTTAAAAAAACATTATTTTTAGGGAAGATTTTCAAAATTTTAGGTAATATGTCGGGTCTCGTGTCTACGGGTTCGAACCAAGGTAGAACCGAACCCAAACCTATTTACTTATTAGGGCCTAAATAAAGACCCGGACCCGATTTATAACGGGTCGGAACCTTCGGGTAATTGGAGAATCAGGGATCCATTTACATCCATATCTAAATTCCCGTCTCTCTCTTATACAAACCCCTATATCTTAGTATAAGGGGACCTGATAATAAATGTAGGAGGCCAAAGCCTTGCCCCATAAAGGGCCGAGTCCAAATAACTTGAAAGACTGTTGAATTTCCATTTTCAGTCAAGATAACCAGATTAAACAAAAATAAATAAGAGATCTGCTATTGGGTCCGCACTATAGGACCTGCATCCATAACTGAATTACAATTAATACTGTCATTGAAACATATATAAGAAAGAACCCAAACCTGTTCTTTTAATATAAACACACAATCTCATAATTATAATAGTGAGCACCTTTCACTGTAGCATTAGCTCTAGTCCTTCCCTTTAGAAATCATCTTTCCAGCAAGAACAAGAAAAAATGAGTCGTTGGATTGAAAAAGATAATTTTTTAGAAATCCAGAATCCTCCATTTGGCTGAAGCACGTGTTATGGGCCTGTTTATTTACTAGAATTCCTGACTGGAATTCTAATAGTTGGGATTTTTGAGACATGATGTCATTTGGCATTTCCAAATTCCTTATTTCGTGATAAGAATTTATTATGAATTCCAGCACATGATAAGTCCCAATTGGCCTTTAGGAATTCAGGAATTCCACATTCTTTGCATTTTGGTGGAATTCCAAAATGCTCATGCCCTGGGCACGTTTGGTAATCGAAGAGGAATCTGTGGGATTTAGGATTCCTCTCTTCCAAGAGAGAAGTAAAATTATTACCAAGGATTTGCATAGCTAATGATTCCTTACATTCCATGTTTGGTTGTAAGTGTGGAGACACCGGGGATTTCATCAATCCGTATTTGGTGTTGAACACCAAAATCCGTGCATAATAAACAACCCACCTATTAATTTCAACCTTATAGTCAATATTTCCTAAAGTTATTTTAATAGTAACGGCAATATATCTTTCTTCAGGGTGTCTATACTCATAGGTCTTCTCCTTTCTAGATTTTTTTCAACTTGTGAATTTTTAAGTGCTATAAAATATGTTGTTTATCACTTACGTAGCTTAAAATCATTTCAAACCGGAATCCTGATATTAAATTTTAATAAATCTTGAGAATTCTCATCTTTTCTTTTTCATTTTTACTTTGATTCATTTATCTCTCCAAATATCCAATCTACCATAGCAATATGTGAGTGTTGGAGAAAACAGAATGTTGTTAGGATTTAGTAGATTATCCTTATCCTTGGGATAACCTTATTTTTAGGATAAGGTTAGTTCAATATTTGATTATAAATGTAGCCATTTCATTTAATGGAACCTACAATGAAATTTATGGGAAACAAGTAATTCTTGAAATTCTTTAGGTGGGATTTTGGCTTTTATACATACTCCTTTTGCACGCAGGATTTGCATATCCGAGGGGGGAGCTCGAATTCCAAAATCATATCAATTGCAGATTTTAGGCGCAAAAAATCAGCGATGATTTGTGGCTACCAAACTTAGATATAGCATACAATAGTGGAAAGAGAAAATCTTTTCACCGCGAATTTTGTTACCAAACGTGCCCTAAGAGGATTTAGGAATTCCACTTTGTCTTGGAATTCAAGAATTTTTGGAATTCTAGTAAATGAACGTCCGTAGAAATAAATAAAAGAAATGAAATTTGGAAATTCTAAAAGAAGAATAATAACTTTAGAGGTGGTTAAAATTCAAAATTCTAGCAAACAAATACGAAATTTAAGAAGGTAAAGGAGACAACAATCACATCATTCCCCAGAGATCTCCAACATCATCAATTCCCTATAGTAAGAAATTCTACTGAAGAACCTCTGATTAAAATAACTATAAATATTGCTAGTGAAAGATAATAATGAAATGTGGAGCCGTATGTCTGTAGCATGCTTATGGGCTCCCTCTAGTGACGGTGCATCCACTACCCAAAACACTAGTGGTATAAAGAATCTTGGTTACAGCCTTTGATTTTATTTCATATGCTGAAACAATTGCATTGGGGACTGTTCAAGTTGCCATCTGGGTTGGCATTTGGCATTCATGCTAATCTAAGACATCGATGATTACCAAAGTTAAATCCTTTCCATTATACTCATAAGAGAAATTTCAAAACACTCTTAATTTCGGACGACAAAATAAGCATATATAAGAAGATCGGCAAATTAATATTACTTGTGAGGTGATGGAAATTCACACATGATGTGAGGTAATAAAACTTACATACAAAGAGAGAGGAGGAAGGGTTCGAACACGAGACCTTTCAAGAACTAGGACTTATTACCACTAAGGTAAGGAGTTGTTCTCAACCTTAAGCCTATTAGATATATCTTAGAAAGCCACATCTTACAGCAGGATAAAATACGATGGACTGAAATTACCCATTTCTTTGTAGTATTTGATATTTGTATAAAGGGTTTCTTTTTGCGCAGATGCATATCTCGTGTATTTTGTGGACCTCCCTCATACTCACTAACCCCCTATGATATGGCACTCATCTTAATTTGACGCTAATCTTGATTATATTCCATATTGGATTCTACTTATAAAAATATAAGTTAAAAAACCATAAAACTTAATTTGAGGCCTCCATATGTGTGGTTATGATGGTCATATTGATTGCCCAAAGTCATATTCACAATGAAACCTTGCTTCACACTATGCTCTTGTGATTTGCATATGTCAAAGGAGTCTCACAAGGAGTTTCACATTTTTAATTCTCATGAAATTAAGTATGGAGGTACCCCTCATTGAAGGATAACCATATTCGAACACTCATGGTTGAGTGATGTTAGCACTTTAACATCATCACAGACAAGCCTAGGGATCGATTAGACAAGCTTATGGATCGATCTCTAAGTCTTCAGATTAAGTCTGTCAAAATGCCACACGATCCGTTAACAAGACGCGAACCCACACGATATTAACGGGTACGGGTGGCCTCTTAACGGGTTCGTGTCTTTAATGGGTCGGATCCATTAACCCGTTAAATTAGTGGGCCGTTAATGAATAAAATCGGTAACCCATTAACAACCTAATACAACCCGCCAAATGATAAATGACAAATTAAAAAATAAATGAGGCTTATTTTGGTAAGTTTGAAAATACTAAAGTGAAACCCTAAAACTCACATATAAAAGATCATTTTCTAACTTGATTTTTTGACCTATTTATTTAATAAGTCGTGTACGGGTTGAAATGATAATAATCCGAATTCGTTAACCCGCAATCCAAATTTATTAACACGACACGATTGATAGCCCTACAGTTTAGACATCCAGGCTAAAGTAACATTCTAACTTAGAGAGAAGAAAAGGAAGAAGAAAGAAGAATATAACTCTGTATACAATTTACCAAAAGTCTTGAAGCCGAATCCTTTACTCCTTTAAAATGTTTTAGCTGCCTAGTTGGGCTCAAAGTTGAGTCCGCAGTCCTGATCCACCATGAGCCCATACCAAACCGGACCCAATGTACCTTTTCCAACCCCACCTATAATCATTCCTTCAAACCAAATGGATGTATGCATGTACAAGACTATCATAATTCATGGGACTTAGCTTTTTGGAAATGAAATGATGGCAGAAGAGGAACGTGGATGCAACCAACAGAAGATTGGCTCCATTCTCATCCCAAATGAAAAATGCAGTGAAATGAAATGATGGGGTTGAAAAAGGAAAAATATATGTATATATATATAAACAAGAAGACTCGTGTAGATATTCAAATGCCCATCATTTGGACATTCTAAAGCTAAAATCCCTTGGTCTCTTTTGTACTTGATAAGACGAAAAGAACAGATGGGGCCCCATCTCTCACATCCAATACAGATCAAATTTAAGTGTTATGAGTGCTGAGTATCTTATCCTACACCCCCCTGCACCCACCCTTCCATCTTCACTTGGGCCCCACACTCTTGATGGCTCTCTGTCTTTGTCTTCCGTCTCCACTACCAAATCAGTTGATATAACCACCTCACAGCTTAAAAGAAGATGGGACTCACCTTCTCTCTGTCTCTTCTCTTGGCAATAATTGTGTTAGCTGCCGCACGTGTGGGCCTTCTCAAGCTTGGTTCAATCAATGAATCTGAGGAAGGTGGGAAACTCGCACGAGTACCACATAAATTGCAGCTGGAAGGATGCCCCACGTGTGTCGGGCTCACTCATGTCTGGTTGGAGCCACTTTATTAAGATGGGTCCATGTTGATGGCCTACATTACATTGCATGAATGATGGTAATTTGTAGTTCTCTTTCGCATGTCAATCACTATCAACAAAGGGAGATAAATGTTCATGGGTGTCCAATGTAACCAGGGATTGTTCGATGAGTGACTTGATCAACGTTGGTGAGAGTTGTGTACTATTGTGGTCCTGTCACCTGTGGACCCTCTTTCATTCATGATGAAATGAAACAAAATGAGTTGTTTGAGAATGTTTCTAGTTTAGGGAAAGTAAGGAAACTGGGAGGGTTCTTTTATGAATTTCTCAAATGTTGTATCCCACTAGAGTTTCACAAATGCACAAGTATAATTAATTTGGCATAATTTGGCATTACAGAAATTGAAATTCTGAAAATTCTACAGGCAAAAGTGACATTTCATATATATAGTTGATTAATTATATAATTTATCATCTTAGCTCTAAAAGATCTTCGACACAAGAATTTTCCATTAGAAATACGTCCAAACAATGGCACATTTGTGTGGCGCTGTAAAAAATCAGATTTGTAGAGAAGCTTTTTCTGCGTTCCATGGAAAATCAAGTTAAAAAAGGATTTTTCATGAAATTACGAAAGAGTAAGATGATTTTTTCACTTTTTCTCGTGAAAAAACGACCGTAATCATAGATTCTATCGTAGCATGAAAAGACATTTCCACGTTCCACGCTTTTTCGGTGGAAAAACAACCGCACAAACATGCCCTGAAAGGTGATTAATTTATTTTGCTCCTGCCTAAACACTAGAAGGAGCAGAATTTGATCTACTACCTAATCATGGTATTATGTCAACTATGAATGGATCAGAACATAGTTTTAGAATTGGCCAAAATTGACTCGTCTGGTCCAATGCATTAAGGTTTCTCTCATGACATACACTGATTTTATAGACTCAGCTTATAATATATATACATTTAAAACACCAAAAGCAATTAAAATTGAAGATTCACAAATTTCTTATTTTAAATATTTTACAAAATGATTTATAAAGAGAATCCAAATAAAACAAAATATCAGTCACAAGCTAATTTATCAGCCCATGTATAAAGATTTGGGCACTGGCCAATACAATGTCCCAAATCGTGATTTTAGACCATGGACCGGAACAAGCTAAAGTGAAGACCATGTAGGTCATTAAGTCCACAGGAGTTGGCTAGTACGTTGAGACTTGAGAGGCTCCATGCTTCTTTTGTCCAAATTCCATGTCTTGGATTAGTCCTAGTGCCAAATAACAAAGAAAGTGTGCATTGGACAAAAGCTCTATTGTGAGTATATAGTTCATATATATTACACTCGACTCTATTCAGCCGAACTCAACTGCTGCAAGTCTAATCAAAGGGCACCAATGCAACAGATTCTAGTCAAGTCTCTCAAAATGTTTGGTTTCACATGCTCCTTTTAATTCATTTGAGTAACTTGAGTATTTAAAATTTGCGGCACTTTAAAATTTTTTGAAGCTTCATAATTGGTTTAGGGTTTTAGTTTAGAAAAAAGAAAAAAAAATTCTTACGGTGTGGAGAGATGAAACTGTGATGCGAATAGAACCCTACTTCATTTGGGTAACTTGAGTATTTAAAATTTGCGGTGCTTCAAAAAAATTTGAAGCTTTTCAATAAACAAAAATGTTAGAAAGTGCACGTCTCTTTGCAGAAATGGGTGGAAAGTTATCTAAAATATATATTTTATGGTAAAATATATTAAAGAATATTTTGACTGAAGGGCTTGCGTGTTTCAATTAGAGGCCACAGCTTAGTTGAAATGCTTCGGATTAGAGATTGAACTCTACATCAATGACAATGAGTAGCAAAATTTTTATGTGGATGTTAAATTGATAATATGTGTGGCGAAGTACTCAATGAGCAATAAATTGGGGAGATGTGTGAACATCATGTGTACAGTTCAAATCATGAAGGGACTTCTATGGTTACATGAGACCTTCCGTTTCATTGTCATTGATTGGATGATTGGAATTGCCCGATCCATGTAATCCTCAAGTGAGATGGGCAATCTATTACTGGGCAATGACAGATTGTTGAGGTGAATCATTGGAGCATTTCTAATCATAGGTTTGGATTGTCTACTTGTATTGACTATTGATTGGATGGGTTTACTGTTGGATGAAAAACAATGTTTAGGAGGCACAATGATCTAATGCAAGGATCATATTATGGATAGTCGTCCACTGGATCCTTCCTGTTGAGATCCATTAGGACCTTTTATTCCTTCTGAATCAGGATCAATCAAACTGAAAATTGAGGTACAAATTTGAAATAGGGAACTGGTGTAATCTTAACTATCTTGGAGAGGAAGAGATGTGCTGTGGAAGGAAAAGAAAATAACAGAAACACAAGAGAGAAGGAAAAACCAATAGGGGAAGAAGAGAGATATGGTCATAAAAATGGAGTTCTACGGAGGGAGAATTATACTAGTAAAGGAAAAAGTATAACCAACTAGTGGCACGCTATTATCATCTTCAAAGGCTCATCCCTATCCACCAGCATGAATGTTTCTGTTGCAGTTTCTAGTAATCCTTATTCGGTGATACAGTAGTATAAATTAGTGTAGCGGTTTGGAAAAGTTTTACACTGAGGACCTATTTGAGATGGGCCATCATCTCTTACGTGCCCTTTGGATTGACACATTACCGATGGCCAAGTTAGATGAGATCTTGATACCAGGAAACTTCATGGTAGGCAACATATCGTGTCATTAGCTTTCAGTCATTTTTTTTTTTTTGTGTGTGTGTGTAAAATCTATGTCGTTTTATATCTATCACGTCCTTGCGATATTGGTATCTGGGCGTCATGGATCATAATGATCCTTGATGAAGACTCATAAGCAGAGAGAGAGAGAGAGAGAGAGAGAGAGAGAGAGAGAGAGAGAGAGAGAGAGAGAGAGAGAGAGAGAGAGAGAGAGAGAGAGAGAGAGAGGACAATGACTCACATTTAAGAACAATGGTCAGACTCTGGCATATATAGTAATCTGCAATTGTTAGATCGCAATTTATGCTTTGCTGGTTGAGATTCACCTCATGTAAATGATCACAATTCTTTTACCAAAAAAAAAAAAAAGTGGTCACAATTCATCAGGAGTAGGTTCAGATAATCCTAAGGTTTTATCAGATGCGTAGATAAAACTATTATTTACAATTACTAAAAGGAGCTGAGTTTTAGATCTAAGATCTCAAACTATTGATGAATTGGGTTCTTATTTTCATCATGACATGAAAATACTAGCCACAATTCCAGAGGTCCAAGATTACACTAGTTGAGTGTTGAAACAAAACAATTTAGTTTGGGTATCTTTTTTTCGAAGATTGGTGGGATTTCATGAGTCAGTACCACCAATCTTGAATGTTGCAGGCCATGTTTGGTGAGATATTTTCCAAGATCTTTATATGTGGATGATGGAAGGAATGAAAAGTCAGAGATAGAAAGACTAAGTATATTTGGTAGAAATCAGCACAAAAAGATCTACAGCCTTGCCCTCAATGTTACAGTAACTCTAGACAGCTGTGTTTGCATATTCCAAAGAGCACGACAACTGCAGCTTAAGGTTATTCAAGCTATTCTGAACGCATGAACGTTTATTTACTCCTAAAACCTGAGAGCCCGTTAATTTGCATGGGATTTTATGAAAAGTAATTTTAAAAGTGATTAAGATTTAAAACACAAAGGTGAACATCAAAGGTGGAGATCCATAAATCACCATCAAATATATTTTTCCTTTAATGAAAAATAGGTAAATCGTAAATGGTAAATAAATACAGAGCCATCACATGAGTAAATAAAATTCTAGTAGTCTAGTCCATTTACGTCTCCATTTTATATTTGTCATGCTTTACCTCGTTATTAATCCCTTCTTGCAAGTCCAATGGTGGATCCAGCGCTTTCCTTTGAGCTGGGCAGACCCAAATAAGTATTTGGGTTTTGGGGCCAGACCCCCAATTTTCATGCTAGTTTTGGAGTGGGACCGAGCCACATTTTATATGTGGATTTTGAAAATGGACCCAAAATTCTTACATAAGTTTTAGAAGTGGGCCCACATCCGGCCGGGGCAACTGCCCCTTATTAGGTCCGCCAATGCTTGCAATGGGTTTATCGAATTAAATTCCATACAAACAAATAAACTCTTAATTTTTTAAAGACCAATGAGCCTATAGGTGCATCCAGGGGCGGAACTACATGTATAAGTTTTCAAATGTTTATTTTTTACTACTAAAGTTTTTGTAATTTTTTATTTTGACCCCTTGTTAAAAGTTTCTTTTAATGATTTTCCTTTGGTCCCCCTTAGTTCTATTTTCTGGGTCGGCCCCTAGGAGCATCCAACGTTCGTCACAGGGTATTCCACTTCATCAGGGGTTCTTGACAACTAGATGGCACTGAACATCAATTAAAACCAGGCGGTTGTTGAGTATTTTTTTTATTTTTTTTTTTAAATGTGAATGCTAGGTCTTGGCACCACTGATATTCTCTAGTCTATAGACTTTATATCCCCACAAATTCACGAAGCACAAGAAAACTTTCAAACTGATGGACTTTTATTTTTCATACTTAGATCAACAGGCATTCGAATGATGGGCCTTTCTGGTTATTATTGTTTGTAGCTTTTTCCTGAGCACCTGGTTCGTATTACTTTTAGGGCACAACCGGCAATTGATTGTATTTTTAGATCCAGTATTATGTTCAAGATCATAATATGAAAAAGACTGTATCCTGCATGGGTGGCATTAGCAAAAGATAGTGGCCCACCTAAGAAATGATGTAGCATGATATGTTGCTTGGGCCTTATAGTGACTGCTTGTTCAGCAAGCAACGTACGGCTTGCATGGCCCTAATGCATCAGGTAAGATGTAGTTCCACAAGTATCCATATATACTACCTTGCGAGTGGGGCATGGTTAGGTGTGGTTGACCCTTGATCTTGTCGACTCGGCAATAGATGGATGCCTGCAAAAGTTTTAGATTGTGGGACCTTGTGGGGCAATTTGTTGAGCCCCACAATCAGAAAAATATGAGATAAAAATAAGGGATAAACCACAAAGCTTTGGGATTTCATTATCACATGAAATGAAAAATTAAAGGATTGTAGACTTGATAAGAAGAGAGACCATGCAGAATAGACTACTACAAAATCAGAGTCCAACCATCCATTTTCTACACCTTGGATTTGATGAGAGATCATGTGAGGGGAATGAAACTTGGGGATGCTGATCAATTCATGGTGAAAGGTTTGTGTGAGACTGAAAAACGATGTAGAGCTTGATTTGATGCATGCCAAATTGAATAGACAACTACAAAATCAGAGTACCCAACCATCCATTTTCTACACCTTAGATTTGACATGAGAGATCATGTGAGGGGAATGAAACTTGGGGATGCTCAGTTCATGGTGAAAGGTTTGTGTGAGACTGAAAAATGATGTAGAGCTTGTTTTGATGCATGCCAAATTGAAATTAATTAAGGGGTGAATGGGACTGAGAAGGGTTTAAGTAGACTCCTCAAGATTCATCCTTCTTTAATAATGGCTTGGGTGGGGTTCGGGCTCAAGTTAGGATGAGCACTAAGGGTAATATCTAAGGCTCAAGTTGAATCCTACCAATTTATTAATTGAGTTTAAAATTTCAAATCCCAATTTGACTCAAAAGTTAAAAGGTCAACCTAAACTCTTAAATACAATGTCCATGTTAAGTTAAAATTTTGATTGAGTTGATAGGTTAAATAGCAAGAATGAACTCGTCTTCTTGTATTTTTCTTTTTTCTTTTTTATTAAAAGGTAACAATGCATGCCAATTTACATAGAAGTGAATTCCAGTGAACTCTGATAAATGTATTTATAGAAGTGGCTAAACATTTAAGAAACGACGATGAAGAATTTCAAATGGTCATCAAATTTGATATCCCTTTTGTGTAAAAAAATAAATAATGAGGGATGAAAAATGAATACACCATTCTTTACCTCCGACTTCTTTATTTATCCATATTTTGAACCCATTTTACCATGGTCCTAGGAATCCCATTCCATGCTAGTAGAAGAGGCTCTCATTAATAAGTTTCAAGCTTATTATCTGGATACAAAAATGTCAACCCAAATGTTGAACTGTAAGGCCGGAATTGTGTTACGTTTACCTACCTAACCTACTAATTTTAGGATCAAGCGGACTATTTCAACCTTAAGAAAACAATGGGTCAAAATAGAGTCTATTCTGGCTAATTCTCCAACTTATCTACAACCTAACTCAACCTACCTCATTGAACTTAGATCAAGCGACTTTAAATTTGAAGGACATTTTCAATCTGCTGATACTAACTTAAATGGACTTGCCTTTTACAAAGATCAATTGGACTCATAATAGAAACATCCCTACTCAGTCAATTTTATTTCAACCTTTCAGATCTTAGAGTGCATGTAAAGTGTGCAAAACCCTCCATACTTATTCGAGCCAACAGTCAATTTGAATCTCACCCTGATCAGTTTTAAGCCTGTAACAGCAAACTTATGTGTGTAAACATGTGTGAAGGGTTTGAATTTTTTCTTAGATGCTCTCAACACATCATAAAAAAAGGGGGACCTATCACCTATTTAAGATGCCACCTTGAAGAGGAGTACATATCCATACCAAAATAAAGTGACTATACAATTCTAGATTCCACCCTTTGTTGACTCTTTGCTCATTGTAGTGTAGTAGCATTAAATATTAATTTCCCCATGAAAACAATAACCAAGAAACCTAACCTAAACCAACCCCAGAGTTTCTACTCTGCACCAATTAGTGCCTTGGTTAAGGATAATGTCGATCCTGCACCAATTCAAGCATACAGCTATTTTTCGTGAAGTGTTTGTGTGGCTCGAGTGCTCAACGTCTAGATGCTCGTGCGCCCACACGGCCCAGTCCTTGTGAATCCAACGGTGGAGATAAACAGGTTGCATCCCAGAGTCAGTGCGCACGTTAGACGGGCAGGGCACATTGTAGCACCGTACCTTCGTATTTCGCATGGGCATTGATTGATTACAGTAACAGCTTGGAATCTTGTCGGTGCCGATTGGTCAAAAAAACGCAAGACTGCACCAATGGGATCCACCTACGTGTCCAACTCGTCCACCTCAGCGCGTCAGACAGCAGCACGTGTCCATCCAGATGCGGGCCCCACGGATCCTTGTCATGTTCTCTCCTCGAATGCCCACATCATCTCCCCATCTCCTCCAGCTTCTTTCACCAAAAATAAAATGTGAAATTGAGCAGCCCACTTCAAGTGGGGCCCACCTAAAAAGTGATCATGGATGACATGGTGGGGTGGGGTGATGAGTTTGGTGAAATTTGGTGCTTTTTGGACGGCTCAGATCTTTGTCAGGATAAAAGAGGTGAGAAAGGTTAAGGGGGAGTTCAGGAGTCCTGTCTGTGGTACAGAGAGGTCACTTTACCTTGGTAGTCCTGCAGACTCATGGGTCACAAGTCACAACACTTCCTTCTGAAACAGTAACGGCAGTAAAACACCTGGTTTTAATGGCAACAAGAGTACCGTTTGCTTCAGTGAATTGCATGGTCTTGGTTGGAAGTACCAAGTAAATAAATTGACTAAGATGTTTGCACTGAAATAGCTAATTTTACAGCAAGACATTAAAGCCATCTGGGTTCTTGCCTTTATTTGCTCGCTAACTTACAATTGCACTTGGTCTGTTCATATCTATGTCTCAGTTTGATGACAACTATATTGATAAGATGGTAAGATAGATGCTCATGGGCAAAGTTTTGGACATGTTCTATCAAATGCCAACAATTATCTCTCGTCCTTTTTTGAGTTTTAATAGCAACAACCCTCGGCTTTCATCAATCTAATCTTTTTACACGTCTAACTAGGTGAACTATTCAAATTAGCTAGGTTTAGAGACATCACCAGGGCTAATTGTTTAAATCGAATCCATAAAAATTAAAAACATAGGAATTATTGTTCTAAGTGATTAAGATTCAATATTTAGGGTGAATATTAAAAATAACCTCCCATTTAATGGAAAGTGGATAAGAGTACCCAATCATCACCCTCAAAATTCAAATATACGAAAGGATAGGAAGTCAACGTCTAATCAACATTATTATCTTGGGGTTTTGACCATACAAGGTATAAAATATCCTGTATTTCTTGAAATGGTGTTGACAAAAAGTATATCCCAAATATGGGTATCGTACAAAGATTCTCTTTTTTTTTTTTTCCACTTTTTACCCTTTTTGTGCGATATCGCAAATATTTGCGATATCGCATAAACTGAAGAGTCATTATATAGCTGCTCGTTTTTCCTCCATTTTTTCCATCCGTTTGCAGCAAAAAGTAAGCCGTTTTTCCTCATATATTTCACCGAGTGCAGCCGCAAGTGAAGGAGAAGTGGATGTTTCGGAAGGGCCGTTGGATGTAGCAGCGGTGCTTGATTGGAGGAGAGCTTCGAGGGATTCTAACTGTAGCGTCGTAAGCACTACAGGCAGCACCACGGATCGCTTTCCAAATGTCGCACCAGATTTGTTGGAGAGACCGTTGAAGAGGGTCGGGCAGTAGTAATTGAAGTAAATGGAAAAGAGGAAAGATGCAGGCTATGTAGGGAACCCAAAAAAGCTTA